>JBBMJY010000009.1:1214145-1254662 GCA_037833715.1 Toxotes lorentzi | reverse complement strand
GTGTGTGTGTGTGTGTGTGTGTGTGTGTGTGTGTGTGTGTGTGTGTGTGTGTGTGTGTGTGTGTGTGTGTTTTAAACTGACACTGTGTTCCAGTTCTGTGTCCTCAAGGCGTCCAGGAGAAATTGCTTCAGTGTGTGTACGTCTCTGTGTGTGTTTCATTATGGCTTCGGCTGTTAGCTATGGAAAAGCTACAACCATAAGACGAGATTCACCTGCTTGAATAATACCTGAGTCTCTGACTGACTGAGGTCGTGTCCACATAACGCAGACAAATGTTCATTTACATTTTCAATCTTTTGTCAACATTGAGCTTTTTCTAAAATTCTGTTGGCTAAAATAAAATTTCGAATATAAAGCGAAACACATGAAAACTCATCACTTTCATAGCAGCTGTGATGATGAACAAAACGTAAACTGAAGCAGTGTGTGTCTCTCTCCATAGGACAGATTTAACCGACCAGTTACAGCAGCTGCTTTCTTGACAGCTGTTACTCTCAGACACACCTTTGATTGAAGTGTTCAGTGACAAGAACGAAGCTGGAGCTGACTTTGTTGTCAGCCTCTCGTATATTTATTGTCTGTATTTGTAGGTTTATTGGTTCCAGATGTCCGTTATTAGATTTTCTCTGATGTGCCTCCTCGACCAGCAGCAGACTTCCCTTCATCCTTCACTATAACTTATGTTTGTAGGTGTTCATTTAATATGTGACTTGAAAGCATTAAGGATTTCACGCACATAGAATTAACTTGAAAATGAGAATAATTTAGTCTTTAGGAGAATATCATGTTTTTAAAGGCAGGACTTTGGGACAAGGGTCAGATCCATGTGTCTGATTGGCTGTGAGTCTTTGAGCATACATGTGATTAATCATGGGATCAGTGGACAGCTGCTGTAAAGGTCAGTCCCACCTCACACTGAGTAGTTGCTTGATAAAGTGTCTTATTCAGTTTTAGCAAAGAAGCTTTTTACTCATAAATTAGAGGAGTTTTAAATGTAATTCTGGGCTCAGATTCAGAGTCATAAGCTGCATGAGGGAACATATTAGCAAAGAAAAGAACAATCTAACCAACTAATGAACAACTTGACTGATTTACTGACTCACTGCCTGACTAACCAGCCTGCAAACAGCCTGCAAAGGCAGCCAAGAGCAAAGCAGAGCGACGTAATGCCTGAAAGTGGAGAGACATTTAGACAAAGTGAGAAACATTTTCTCTGAGAGCTTCCAGTTAGTTTCATTTCTGTAATAGCAGCACACTCACAAACTCGTTCACACACACCTTGACGCGCACACAGATGCAGCGCTGTTGATTGTGTATTGCCGGTTTGTTTATTAGCTCTCTGGTTGAGCGGCTCTGCCTTACACAGATTGGATGACCTTTCCAGATCCTTCTGCCGAGTCCGCTAAGTAGATCGGATGGCAACCGCGACGCAACGACGCTTTATTCAGATTGTTACCGAATGAGGAAGAGGCAGGCGGTCACATGTGTGTGTGCGCGTGGCTGTTTGTACTCACTCACTCTGCCTTCACTGGTTCAATTGAAGCCTCATCTCCATATAGTTTGTATGCAATTACATCTGAACGGCGTGCTGAGTGCCTCTATATGATTGTGTCTGGATACTGAGTGCGACTGGCTGTGATGTGTGTGTGTGTGTGTGTGTGTGTGTGTGGAGGGATTCATGCTCGATGTGTGTGTGTGTGTGTTTATGGGAACACTTGTGCAGGCTTGATGAGTGTGTGTTTGTGTGTGTATGAGAGGTAATTTGTGCCAGAGAAAAGCGATTCATGCTAAATGCGTGTGTGTGGTTTTATGGGTAATTCGTGTTCGCGAGGTGTGAGAGAGAAATCAAAGCGTGTATATACATTTATATGCATATACATGTACATATGGAAATAGAAGTGTGTGTGTGTGTGTGTGTGTGTGTGTGTGTGTGTCAGCTGAGATGAGACTGCAGGATAAACATGGAGTGTGTTTCTAGTGGCTTGTTGGCCGCTCATGAGGCTTTAAAGGGCACGTCCGTCAAAACGTGGCACGGCCGGATCTCATTCATCTGTAATAAACAGCTAATCACACTCAGAGGAAGATGATCCTACTCACACACACAGCTTCATCTCTCTCTCTCTCTCTCTCTCTCTCTCTCACACACACACACACACACACACACCCTGTGTTCACTTTCAGAGGTTTTACGTATCACAAAAAGGCTGCTTGCTGTTTTACTTTGTTTTGATTCTGCTGATCTGATGTCATTTTCTTTAAAGGGGCAAATTTAAATAATTATTTTAGTAAAACATAGACAAAGATCATCAAGAGAAATGGAAGAAATAAGTTTTGACCTTATATCAAAGACGTCTGTGTTGTACGTCTGATATCCACTGACGTTAGCATGTTAACCAGCCAGCCCCAACCCGCCCTGTCACCTAATACCACTTTGTACCTCAAGAGGCAACAGTGAGTCACAGTAGTGTCCAGTCTGTCCTCAGGATGAGGAAGTAGTGACTGCAGTGGTTTAAAAACTCAGACTCAGCTGCTGATGCTGCTCCTGAAGGACGGGTAAACAGAGGAAATATGTTATGGATTTCCTGACGGTCCACCGATGCAGCGGCCCAACAGGATGTGTCCTGGTGCCCATGGCCAGTCCGACTGTGGCACAGAGGAAGGGGAGAGGGGAGGAGGGACCAAAGGGTGCTTTGTATTTTTTTTTTTTTACAATAGGGATGGACTCCCCAGCTTTCTGGTAAAATGCTGCCCCCTGTTTGTTTGGAGTATAAACATTGTCCCTTTAACATGTGAGGGGTGGCTTTATCATGAGTTGAACTAATTAAGACGACATTTACTTTTATGTTCTTGGGAGCTGGAAGCTAAAGATGTGAGGTTTCTCCTGGGAATGGGGGTCATGGAAATGTCAAACCACTCTACCTGTTAGAGGATGACATTTCCAACTTTTGGCCTGATGTCAACTTACAAAAATAAAAAGTCTTACACTGATGCAAGTTTTTGATTGGATCAGCTGCATCATAAAATAACACCCCCAGTCTCAGGCTGAGATATGGAAGTGAAGCAAAATGACGGTTCACCAGATTTATCCTTTGAGATCATGAATTTTCTCTGTGTGTCATGTGACTGATTCCTGTATTTCTTTCTCCGTCTCCTAGGCTGAGCTGATCTCCAGTCAGTGTGAAGCCCAGCGAGCCACTCTGGAGCAGATGGCTGTCAAACTGAGCAGCCTACGCTACCCCTCATCCACCAGCAGGAGGTACTGCAGTCAGCTGGCCAGGAGCAACAGGTAAACACACATCAGAACCCAACGCCCCGCGACCCATATAAGCGGCAGATGATGACATGACACGCTGTGTCTGAGTCACGAGTGAATTAAAAAAACATCCAAGATGGCGTTCGGCCATTCTAATCTCAGGTTTTCCCTTTGACCTTCGTGTTGAAAGCACGTAGAAGGATCTGCTTCGATCTCCTGACCAGCAGAATAAATCTTAGTGACGTAAAAGCTCCTCACTCCTTCCTCATTACCACCACTGAAGTGTCTTTGAGCAAGGCGTTTAACTCCCAGCCGCTGAAAGCATTTATCTATTCTCGTAATAATCCACGACAGGTGCCCTGAATCAGGAGAAGCCTCTGTTCTCTGAGCACAGAACTCTCAATAAAACCAGGATAAAAGAAGAAAATAAAACAGAACAGAACAGACACGAGAGCAGACAGAAATCCCACATGTTTATTCTGTGTTGAGATGAGAAAGACGTTCCGACAGGAAAACACACACAAGACTGAGACGCAACAAAGTTACATGTGACACATACACACACAGTCAAATGTAATCACGCACACACAGAGTGTGAGTGTTAACAGCAGTAATCTGGTGTGGCCAGGCTCGGCGGGCGGCATCTTTGGTCACGCTGCCTGTTGCCGTTTCATCCTCGGCTTTGAGGAGCCTCCCTCCGCGGTTATCACTCACACACAGGGCACACACACACACACACGTTTGCACAATAAAAACATACACAAAGTTGTGTGTATACAAATGACAAACGGAGCTTAAATTGCTCAGTGAGTCTGTAGTATGTTGTGTTCTGCAGACTTCATGGGTGTTGTCAGTGTGTCGTCACAGTGACTTAAATGAAGGCTGTGCTGTGTCCTCAGTGTGCGCACACACACACACACACACACACACACACACACACACACACAAATCAGTTAAAATTGAGCGTAAATTGCAGTTCTGGTGGCAGCACTGTCTTGGTTACTGTTTGATTTGAATCAAAATAAGTTGGAGAATAAGTTGTTTACGTACACAGACAGAAAACACACAAATGTAAATGAAAGACTCATTTTGTTTGTTTGTGTTTTCCCGTCCTCTGTGGCTGCAGTGTAATGTTTCACTAATTTACACTGAATGTGTTGGATACTAATTGGTTATTCATATATTAGCTGCTGCATTTCAGATTTACATGTGTGTGTTTGTGTGTGTGTGTGTGTCTGCGTGCGTGTGTCCAGTGCAGTGGTGTGTGTGATGAGTTTCATATTAAGTGGATGTTACATGTTTTTCTTGCTGTTGGCTGAGCTCAGTTGAGGTTTCTGGTTTTGGTTCAGTTGTGAAGAAGATGAAGGTCAGACTGAATCTGACTGATCTGACAAAATATCTCAATTTAAATGAATGACAATAGAAACTGAGACAGTTCAGTTTATCTTTTTTGTTTTTTTGAAGCTATTTTTGGATCCCCTAAAAATTCAGTGATCAATGAATGAATGAGTTATAATTTCTGATAGATTCTTCATCTTAATATTCAAAATGTGATTCACGTGTTTTCTGTAGTTTAAAATATGTAAAATGAGACATTTCCATTCGCCGGCCTCTGTAAAATGAAGGTATGAAGCATTTTAAAGGAAAAATGTTTACAAACAAAATCATTTATTTGATAGACTGGTTCATTCATTCATTCATTTATTCATTCATTCAAAAGCACTTTGAATGCTCAACTTCAGGAAGTGCACCCTATATAGAAACCTGCACTAATTCTCTTCTTTAAGCAAAAGAAATACCAGTGTATGAATACATGAATCAATGAACAAGTGAGGAAGAAAACAATAAATGGAGAAATAAGAAAATGAATGGCAGAGAAAAAGAAGATAAGATAAAATACGATAAGACTTTATTGATCCCACCGCGGAGAAATTTACTTGTAACGCAGCTCACAAGAAAAAAAGGATGAAGTGCAGAAAAACAAGAAGTGTGCATGAAATTCAAGTAAAAGAAAAATGTGCAAAAAAAAGCATATTTACAATCTAAGAAAGTTAAGTTAGAGATATAAAAAAACTGGCTTTATACAAATTTACACAATGATGGAGGAGTGATGAGTAGGACACAGTCCCCGGACAGATGGAAGGCTAGACCAGAGCACGTACGAACGAAGGACCTGTGGTAGAGCTCCTTCCTACACTGTGGAGGTCTCAGTCTGCTGCTGAAGGAGCTGCTCAGCGCCTCCACAGTCTGGTGTCGGCTTAGCTAACATCCTCCTCTCACCAGAACGAGGGAATAAATAAATAAAAGAAAAATGAATGATTGAGTGTGTCACAGGGTCATCACGTGATCTGTCTCCGTCGGGCACATTCTTCACAGTGAGTGAATGGGTGAGTGAATGGGTGTCAGCAGGGGGCGCTGTGCTGCTGCTCAGTGACAGTAATGTCTGTGTGGGATGAATCCATTAGACGAGTGTCAGTGAATCACCTCATAAATCCAACACGGGCTCTGACTGAAAGGTGACGGCTGCCGATATGACTCATTCAACCTTTCATTCCATCACTTCATCCCCCTCTCCTGTCCTCCCTCCTTCACTCCATCTACATCCCCCCTTCACTCTCTCCTCTTCCTCACAATCCCCTCCCATCTTCCACTCTTTCCTTTTTTGTCATCTCTTTGCTTTCTTTCCCTCTTCCCTTTATCCCTTCTTTCCTTTTACCTTCTACCTTCTTCACTTTTCTTTCTTTATCTCTCTTAGTTACTTTTTGTCTTCTTCTGGCCAGCATCATCCCTTCCTCATCTCTAGTCTTTGTCTCCCGCTCTTTCTTTATTTCTCTTTCCATCTTTCCTCCTTTAGCCTCATTTCGTCCCCTCTCCTCCTCTCTTTTCCTTTCCTTCCTCAACTCCTCCTTCTTTCCTCTGTTTCCATTTTTCACCTTTCCTCCTCTCTGTTCACCTGTTTCCCTCTTTCATTCTTGCCTCCTCCTCCTTTTCTTTCTGCTCTCTGCTCTCTGTCTGTTTGACATTTCTTCTTCTCTCCTCTTTCTGCTGTGGGATGATGAATTAGAGACAGTGGTTACAGCTGCTATCGCTGCTGCAGCAGCAGGCGGAGAACAGGGAGAGAGAGAATCAGGAAGCAGGAACTGGGAAGTGATGGAAAGAGAGAGAGAGAAGTAGAAAGTTGAGGATGATGGCAAATACATGCTCGACTGGAAAAGAGACAGTTGTTAAAAACAAAAAAACAAACAAAGAAAACATAAGAGTAAACAACAAAGGTCCAGGCTTCCAGTAGCACCTTCCTGATTTGTGGTTTTGCTGTTGCACAAAGTAAAGTCCAAAACGGGGACTTTACTTTTATTGAACCTCCTAAGGAGTAATTCTTCACAGACACTTATGAGACAGGAGACGATGGGACAAATCTGTCTTTCAAAGAAACAGTCGGTGATTGAACTAAGCTAACGAGCTTGCTAACGATTGTTTGTTTGTTTAGTGAACGTGTTTTGTGTTGAAAGAGAAAGAGAGAGTGATTCGATGTCTTTGCTGACCTCAGTAGTTTTATTACCCCCTCTGCTACCGTGATGTAAATGTGTGTGTGTGTGTGTGTGTGTGCGCCACGCCAGCTTACTGCTCGTTCTGTAGAGGAAACCTGGTTAACAGGCAGTAGTTGTGGTGCTGGCAGAGACAGCGGAGAAGCTTTTCAGTGAAGAAGCTGACGTCTTGTTTCCAGCTGTGAACCACATTTGATAATTCAACAGTTTTTTGTGGGAAAAACCATGTGAGACACAAATTATTATTCCAAGTAGAATATTTTTATGTCTGGATGGGATGTTAAACTTTAACTGAGAGCTAGTTTTTGGTCTACTCCCCACTGAGACTATTTGACATTCAAATGCTTTGCTCAAAGGCACCAGGAGAGCTGATACTAAACTTTGCAACTGGATGTGGTGTCTGAGCGCAAACACGTAACATTTAACTGTCCAACCTCAGCAGATGCAACCCGATTAAATTTTAACCAACGAAATCTTTATTTTCACTGTGTGAAATGTCCATTAAACTGCTGTAGATATCAATATTTTTCCCCAGTATTTAGATTTGCACATATTCACTTGATACCTGCTACGTTTCAATATATCCACTGTTGACTAGAATTATGACAAGTTAGAAATGAATAATAGATTTCTATAATTTGAATTTCCTCAAGTGACTAAATGTCAGAATAGCTCGCCGTAACACTCCCACGCGCTCCGTCAGTGCCGCGTGACAGAAACAGAACCTGACACTTCAAAGGCTCTGTAACCGTCCCGGTGTCGAACGCAGCCCTGCAGTGCCGCCACGTCGCACCTTCCTCTCCGGTTTGTCTGTTTTCTCGTCTTCCACCCCCCGAGAGATCCTGTTTTACAAAGCGTTTACTTAACATTAGTGTGAGAACAAGATGGAAACCGGGGAGAGGAGGGGAGGTGGGGAGTGAAAAACGACGAACGACAAGAGAAAACAAACTGTGCGAGTGTTGTATCTGCTTCATCTGTCTGAGTCAGTAAAGGGCCGCTCTGCTCGCCGCATAATGAGGAACGCTGCCTCAGGGGAAGGAGGCAGCGCTCGCTTCCTCCGCTTTCTTCTTCTCTGTTTAGTTTTTATTTCATTGAGAATCACTTGCAGTGGAGGACAGGAGGGGGTGAGGAGAGAGAAGAGATGGGACAAAAAAGTGGAGTGAGGAGGAAAAGATGGAGGAGAGAGTGGGAGGAGCCAATGGGAAGAGGAAGATTTGGTGGTTTTTTTTATGTAACTGAAGAGGAGGAGATGATGGAGGGATACAGGAGAAAGTTTGTAGACAGGACAACAGGAGGTAGAAGAGGAGAAAAATGTACTTTTGACAAACTGAAGACAGCACGTGAGGACAGTTTGAAATGTGGGGACATGTTTTAAAGGAAGCTCTTTTCTGAAAACAGTTTGAGGGCTCAGTCAGATTTTTAGGGTCAGAGTCAGGTGAAGGTTACGGTCCGGGGACTCTGGGTTTGCATTAACACGCCGAGAAGAACAAACATGTTTGTGTTCATGTTTGTGTTCATGTGCTCACTTCAAAGTGAATCAGAGTCGAGGCTGAATTTGGCTTTAGGGTGAATCAAAATGAAACAGGGTGGATGGAAGTGCTTATTTTTTCCTAATTTCATTCAAAGTTTACTTTGACAGCTCCTTGAGTTGCGGTGTGTTTGTGTGTGTATACTTGTTTTGCGTTTAAAGTGTGTGTGACTTTCTGGGTTAGTGTGTGTTCATGTGTACATGTAATTATCAATATCTGTGTGTTGTTTTGTGTATCTGAGTCATTGTGTTGTGTGTGATTGTGCTTTAGCGAGCGCGTGTGTAGCTGCTTTGACTAGCGTGTATGTATACTCTCTGTTTGTGTGTGTGTGCGTGTGAGAGAGTGAGTGAATCGTCGTGGAAACGCCGTGGGCCTGACAGAGCTGTCAAACTGTCGTCGATGGCGACCAGAGAATTCCAAACAATTTCACCGCTAATGTTGAGAAACATGTTGGCGATCCCCGCCGAGACCGAAAACCACGGAATATATAAATAATAAACACACTCACACACACACACACACCTTAACAAAACGGCTGACAGTAATGTGTGTGTTTGAGCAATCGGCCCCTGTTCCAGCAGCATAAATATTTGATGTGATCCTGTGTCGAGGAGGAGGAGGTGGGAGGACGAGGGGGAGGGGTGGTGAGAGTGAGGTGAGAGTGAGGTGGGAGGGGGAAGCTACAGGATGGAAGCTGAGGGAGGAAGTGAGGGAAAGATGAGTAGGGGGGACGATTTAGAGGAAGTGAGGGAAAAGAGGAAACTAGAAAAAAGAAGTTAAAGACGATAAAGAGCGCTGGTTAAGGGAGAGGTGGTGATATGAAGAGAGGAAGATGGAGGGATGAACCAGGAAGAGAAGCAGGTAGAGGAGACGGAGGAGAAGAAAGAGAAGGGATGATGTGTGGGTCAACCACAGGACTGTGTCACAGCAGGAACTGGATTTTATGAATCCAAACTAAACTAAGCTGCTTATAAATGTACACAATCCAGGAAGCAGCCTCTTCAGCGATCCATGTAACTCACCACAGATCACTAAGTCACAGTGGTAACAGTTATTTTCCCTCATACATGAGAGGATGAGAAGATGCCCCCCACCCACCAGCTTCCACCACTTTGGTTTGTTTGTCTTATCTGATAAAGTAAAATAAACCTATTGTGTTACAACATGTGTTGTTCTGCCTTGGACCAGGTTGTCCATCATTGACACATGTGCTTGCAGTTTAGATAAGGAGGGGCTGGTGGGGGCTGGGGGGGTAATAACTTCTCCTCCAGTAGAAGAGTGAAGTGTTTGTAACTCTTCCAAATAGTTCATCTGGGAGGCGGGGTGAAGAGCCAGCTGTCGCAGAGAGGTGCGCGATGCGATACGTGTTTAAATATGGGAATAACAGTGCAGTATTTCAGACCCTCACAGCTCTGAGCTCAGTTACGCTCACAAAAAGTCACAGATATGTTTTTATCAAGAATGAAGAAAGAGCTTTAGAGAGAAGTTCAGCTCCTCTCTCACCTCCACACAGTTGGTCCATCACCACATGAAACCAGTGGGACTGTCGGAGTGTTGGATGAGTTGGAAAGTCTCAGAAATAGTTGAAGATAGCGCCCCTCAGTTCAGACACAGGAAACGATGAGGGGGGAGGGAGTTTTCAGTAGTTCTGATGAGAGCTCTGGTGTCTTAATAGTCCTCACAAACAACTATTATTATTCTTAAGCTCTTTGTGTGACCAGAGAAGAAACAATAAAAACCCACCAGGTGCAGAAACGTGCCGCTTGACTTCCTGTCACTCAGTTTTTCTTTGGACTTAACACCTTTCATCTTCCTGTGGAAACATTTGATTAAAAGAAACCAAAAACACATCCATGAAGCCACAGCTCCACCTCCACCTGTCATCAGCTGACATTTTTACAACACAACAACCTTTGACAAAGTAGTCGCTGCTTTCTGTCAGCTGATGTACGTTTTGTCCTCACAAGAGAATCCAGACGAAATCCAGGTACAACATGTGAATAAGTTCTTGTTGGGAAAGATTTTAGTTTCACTTCTAACGGCAGCTTGTTTTCTGCTTTCTCTCTGTCTGAGTCTGCATTTATCTGCCAGTCTCTCATTTCAGTTTGCATTTTTAGCTGCATGTTTTATCAACTTAACAAGATGCTTATGTCTCCTGTTGCCGCAGGACACAACAATAATACAACAGTACAGGAAACAATAATAGAAAGTAGAACACGTAGGAAACACAAAATGAATGACAACAAAAAGAAAATTGAATTACAACAATAATTAAACTCAGTAATCTCTCTCCCTCTCTGCCCTCAGTCTGCAGGAGTTTGAGGCCGAGTATCAGGAGCTCTGGGATTGGCTGATGGACATGGACGCCATGGTAACGGACAGTCACCAGCTGATGATGTCCGAGGAGCAGAGACATCATCTCTTCAAGGTAAGACGAGTCCTGCCGTCTGTCTGTGACTCAGGAACTTCTCTCTGGCACCAGAAAGATTTTTCCTTACAGACAGAAACTCCTCTCCTCTCTGGATGAGTTTCCACTGGACACTTTTTAAAAGGGAGAGAAGAAGCTGAAAACTGCTGCATTGTTTTTACTAAACTGGTCACAACAAAGAACCTAACGCCAAGTGTGTCACAACAATCAAAGAAGTGTGTAGATTTCATGGTTGTTATTTCTGTAGCATCCCTTACAACAACCTGTTCAGCTGTGACCATCTCATCCAAGTGTGTCATTGTTTTCGTTGCTATGTATCATGCACGTTGCTTGGTAACAGGCAGCTATGGAAGACGATGGCGTCCCTTCAGCAAAGCTCTGATTGGTCAATTGTTTCTCCAGCCAGGAAGAAAGTTATCAATGAGCACAGTGTGCTGTGATTCATATGGCTCTGACCAGGCGAAGGCGTGTTCACAAGCATTTGAAACGTGTGTGTGTGTCCATGTTTTGGTAAACAAACCTGAACAGGACTGCTCCAACAGCTGGAACTTTAAACTGCATATTTTACTGTATTTTCAAACACTAAAAGGTGAAACACATTTGCGGTGTGCGACAGTCCTGAAGTTCACGCCCGTACTTCGCAGAGACACGTGTCGTCGTGGGTGTAGCACCGGTGCTGCATCCGAAAACACCACTGCTCCGTTTCCCAGCTGTTTTTTTTCCACCTGATTTGAAGCTTTATACTTCAGAACACAGTAAGAAAATGAGAGAGACTGGCGCTCTCTCTTTTTCTGTCTGAAATCAAGTCACGGTTTATGATGAGAGACGGTTGTTGCGATGCACAACTAAGATTCTCCGCTCGTTGGCTTTGCTGTGGATTCACAGATCTCCCATCAGCCACCTCTGCCTCTTTCCTGGAGCAGCACTGAGGACGGTTTGTTAATCAACATGTCTAAATATGTGGAAACACAGAAGCAGCTGAAGGAAATGATGTCCTCCCATATTTCATTCATCCATCAGTTTGTCTGTCGCCTCCATCCCTCCCTTCACTCCTCCCTCACCCTCACCACCCCTCTTTTAACACACACACACACACACACACACCCTGTCTTCATCCTCACCAAGGAGAATGGGATTACATGGCATAGCCTCCCTCATAACCATATCACAGAGGTGTGTGTGTACTTATGTGTGTGTGCGTGCGTGTGCGTGACAGTCTGTGTTTTGCGTGTGCATATGTGTATTCGAGAGAGTGAGTTTTTCTGTGTATGTGTGTGTTTGTGTAATGATTTCACTGCAGCCAAATGAGTCAGACAGAAAAACAGCATGTGTTACGATTAGAGTTCTGAGTCATCCTCTTCTGTCCTTCACACATATGTACACACACACACACACACACACACACAGATAGATGTGCAGACACTGATAGAGCGATCAAAGACAGACTGGGAAAAAAAGACCCGTTCCTACACTTAGAAAATGACATTTTAAAAGTATGTAATATATTTTATCAAAACAAATGATATAATCAGCTCAGTGTGAGATTATTCCACATGTTTCTGATTCAAATTAACTTGTCTGACAAGTTCTGGGAGAATTTGATTTAACTTTATATGTAGTGTCAAACAAACGTAAAAACAGTGAAACACACTGAGTAAAACACACAACTCTAACCTTAAACTAACCCTTAAAACATAAATATATGCATATGTTTGCCCGCACAGTAACACATCGACTGTCATGCTGCTTACACACACTCTGATTTTAGGGATCAAACTGCTGACATCTCAGTCTCTCCTTACCCACAAGGCATTGCTGCAAAGCAACATACACAAACACACATGTAACTTTGTGTTGTTTTCCACTCGTTTTCTTTCAGTTTCTTTGCCCAAACTTTTGTTTCTGTGTGTGTGTCTGTGGTTGTGTGTGTGTACATGTTTTTCTATGGTTGTGTGGACAAATTGTGGTTTGAAACCAGTGTTGTGGAGCAGCACTGAGCACCTTTCGTCTGGTTCTCACACATTCAAAGACCTGTTTGAGGGTTCAGATCTGGTTTAAGGTTCAGGTGAGAATCAGGTTTAGACCAGGGTTAGAGCGGGGGTGAGATATTTAGGTGTGGCTGTTTAAGTTAGGGTTAGGATTAGGGACTGCATTATGTCAAAGAGTGTCCTCACAACTGTAGAAAGACCAACACGTGCTTGTGTGTGTGCGTGTGTGTGTGTGCGTGCGTGTGTGTGCGTGCGTGTGTGTGTGTGTGTGTGTGTGTGTGTGCAGACATGATTTATTTAGTGGCCGATGAGACTCACCTGGCCTGCGAATTATTGATAAGTGTAAAGATGAACCTAATTTCTCCATAGGAGTTTCACTTAAATATTCATCTCCATATGAATATTCATGGTGGTGATGATGCATGCATGAATTTTAGATGACTCTGGAATCGCTGGGCATTCTTCTTCTTCTCCTCCTCCTCCTTCTTTCTGTCTGTCTTTTTTCTTTTTTTTTTCTTTCTTTTTTTTTTGATGTGTCAACCCTCCTGTTAAAATATTGATGTGGAGCTCGGCAGCGTCTCCTTGCCCATTCCAAGGTCGCTTTCTTATACTGTTTCTCTCCCTGAGCCGCTGAGACTTCCACAGACAGGGCTACAGGGTTGTATACGGTGAGCCGCTCATTTGTGGCGATTTCAGTCTTATATCACTCAGTTCTTACTTGTTGGGTCTGTTTATTTATTTTAAACCATGGTTGTTAAATACTCAGATTTAAACCACAATATGGAAACATTCCATGAACAGTAAAAGTCCTGCATTCAGTCTCAGCAGTACAAAGTCTCAGTATATTTACCCATATATTTCAATTTAGTTTTTCAGACAAAACATTTTGAAAACATAGGCTTATTTTTTTATTTAAAAGCTCATTAATCATTTCTTAAAAAAAAGGAAATGATTATTCATTAACACAGTGGTAGGTGATAAATCGATAAAGGAAAAGTTGAATTATTATCCATTTTCAGCTGTTTAACTCTCAGCATTTATTACGTTTCTCTGTTTTATATTTTCGTTTTACTATTTTAGACGGTCTGAGACATTTAGAGACTTCAGGTTCAGGAAACTTGTGATGGACATTCACATGATTCTCTGACATTTAACTGACTTTAAAAGTAACTGATTCATCAAAAACAATATTGACAGACTCAGTGATTATGAACAGACTAAGATTAAAACACCTAGATGCAGAAAAGCCATAAGATGACACTAAGATAATATCGTTTTGTTGAACATTAATATATAAACATAGAGATTTATAATCAAAGCAGTTTAATGAAAAGCAAAACTTCATCTGAAACGTTTCACATCGAAATCATTCGAGATTTTTCTCTCATTTGTCTTTATATTCACCGAGCAAAACATTGTCCAGCACTAAGAATAACATCTAGTCGTATGCAACTGTGTGTGTGTGTGCGTGCATGCATGTGTGTGTGTGCGT
The DNA here is from genome assembly GCA_037833715.1 of Toxotes lorentzi. Lineage (NCBI taxonomy): Eukaryota > Metazoa > Chordata > Actinopteri > Toxotidae > Toxotes > Toxotes lorentzi. The sequence goes on along the minus strand of JBBMJY010000009.1, from coordinate 1,240,427 downwards.
GCTCAGAAAAACTCTAAACCCCTGTTTTTTTCAGTGTTTTTTTTTTTTTGCCTCCATGTGAACGTTAAAGAACCTCGCTGTGCTCCCCTAAAATGCTGGGGGGACTCGACCCTGTAACCATAGCAACGCCAGGGCCCAACAAAAGTTGTTCTTTTTGGAGGTGTGTGTGTGTGTGTGTTTGTCTGTGTGTGGCGTGCAACTGAGAAAGGGAGAGTGTGTATGGGTGCGTTTTTGCATGTGTGTGTGTGTCTCCTCCGGAAAAGGAAAGCTGGGCTGACAGTTGTTTCTGCAGGCCGGCTTGGCAGGCTGGGGCTCTACTGTTTATTGTGATGTTAGATGGAGGCACTTATCAACCTTGGAAAGGAGGGAGGGAGGAAGGAGGAGAGCAGTGTTTGTGTGTGTTCTGATACATATATGTGTGTGTGTGTGTGTGAGTGTGTGCGTGTGGGGTCACAAGTACTCACACACACCACTGAACCTGGACCAAAGTCTTTCTAATTTGTGATTAACAACTGAAAAGTCTGTAATAATTGAAAATGGAGACAAGACTCAGAGACTTTTACTGCTGAGGCACCAACTACTAAGGGAGCATCTAATGAAAGACACTCATGAGTTGCATCAGGTCTGTTGTCTTTCCTTTCATGTGCGGAAATACGATGAGTGCTTATTGAGCTCTGATGCTAAACGCTGGTGACCACACAGCTGAGAACATCTGGTGTAAACACTGACAGACGACTGAAGCCGTGTAAACACAGAGTGATGGATTTATGAGTAACATGTTAATTCAGACCTGAGCTGTTCACTGTGGAGACTCTGACACTGATATCAGATGCTATTAGCTTTGTGTTTCAGTGGTAGTCAGTTACTTCTTTTTCATGTCTCTTCCTGATACTATTTATTCACAGTCTTGTGTTACTCTGTGTGTGTGTGTGTGTGTGTGTGTGTGTGTGTGTGTGTGTGTGTGTGTGCGCGCATGCTTTGTCTTTTTGTTTCCCATGTGACACCGTCTATCCTTTCTTCTGTGTGTGTGTTGTTTAATGTGTGCGCTCTGTTCATTCTCATTTTGTGTTTCATGTGTGCTTCCCTGATTGTTGTTGTGTATCCAGACGGTGTGTGTGTGACTTGTTGTGTGTTAGTGTGTGTGTGAGTTTGTTGTGAGGGTCCACGGGGAGATGAAACAAGCAACAGACCTTGTAGCTGCTGTCAGCCAATCACACATCAAGGCCCCTGTAGTTCAGCCAATAGATGATCAAGGTTCTGGCCCCGAGTCCCACAGGAGGTGGAGCATTTCACTGACCGTGGTAATATTATGATTGAGACACAGAGAAAGAAACACACACACACACACTCACAGCTAATACAAAAGTAAACAGTGAAACATTAAAGCATGGACATGATATGCAAGCACACACACACACACACACACACACACACACACATATTTGATGTCTCTATCGTATGGAAACACATTTGGTGTGGAACTAGTGGAAGTTTAAATTACAAATGAAAATCAGCAAAAGACAAAAACAGAAACCAGAAACATTAAAGACGCTCTGATCAATCAGTTCAGAATCAGCTGATATTGGTTACACATCGAACTCGCTCTGCACCTTTTGAAAATTCAGAAGAATCAGTGTGTTAAAATGTCTGAGACATATAAACCTCTCCTCACTGGTCTGTACCATGCTACCGCTAACAAAGCTAACAGGGAATTTAAATGGACTTATAGCCTTGCTAGCAGCACAGATCTGTGTGTGTCAGTTGATCAGTCCACCTTAAAACTACTGAGAGGATTTCTGTGAAATGTTGTACAGACGTTCAAATATAACAACATCCCCTTTAGCTTCAGCTGCAAACATCATACCTGCGTAATAACCTGATGATAAATGCACCAGTGAGGTTTGTCACATGGTTTGTCCTCTGAGCCACGTCACATGAGAGCAGAGAGGGAAGGACGATGGTGACGGAAGGCGTCAGATGTGGATCAGTGGAGGGAAACTCAACATCGCTGCTCAGACAAATCCAAAAATTTCATTTGAAAACATTTCACTGCATTAAGTCATCACAGATGTCTCTCTCTCTCTCTCTCTCTCTCTCTTTCTCCCTGTGGTGAGTTCCAGTGGAGTCCAACTAATTACAGTGGCTATCAGTGGGTGTGGGTGTGTGTGTGTGTGTGTGTGTGTGTGTGTGTGGGTGTGGGTGTGGGTGTGGGTGTGGGTGTGGGTGTGGGTGTGTGTGTGGGTGTGTGTGTGGGTGTGTGTGTGTGTGTGTGTGTGTGTGCAGCCCTGCTGCTAAATTCTCATTTCAAATAGCCCATGGTGCTCTGATGGAATGCTGGGCTGCACACACACACACACACACACACACACACACCTGCTCATAAACTGGGTTCCAAAATCAATCAGTGTTGGTGCGACAGAGGAGCTCTGTCTGAGGCCGTTCACACAAACACACAAACACAAAGTGTGTTTTCAGTGGTTGTCTGGTTATCTTTGGTCCAAACCACAACGAGAGACACTGAACTGATTAACACTTACACACACATGCCCCACGCCCCCACCACACACACACACACACACTTACACACACACACAGAAGATCTATAGAGAGAACAATATAAGTGTGTTTGTATAGAGCAGTTTAACACCTTGAACCTGATAAATTATGTTTATGACTCATTTCCAATAGCGCTGATGTTTGGAACTGTGACCTGATTTTGTTTTTTATCAACATAATGAGGAATGATTTTGTTAATTTACATATTTGTTAAGTCACAAGTGTTGATGCTGAACGTTTCAGTAAAATATTCAGAGCCATGTTTTATTTGTTTTACACCTAAATTTCTGATCCCTGAGTTCAACACCACCTGCAGTGACTCCAGCATAGTGTTTCATTCATAAAATAAAAACTTCTGAAGCATTTCTACCACAACATGATTGGGAGAGTTAATCAGTAAATGAATGTAATCAGTAATAGATCAGTTTGATCGTTTTCCGATGAGTCACCTTTCAAAACGCTGAGGCATCTAAATCTGCTCGGTTAATGTCGGGGGAAGATCACAGCCGCTGGTAAAAGAAACTGACGTTTTGTTCTGAAACAGGAAACGGCCTCCAGTCCTCCGTGTCAGCACTTTGTAAAGGAGCTCATATGGACAATGGAAGCATGTAAAATGTAAACATGACCAACTTTAAGTGTTTGAGAAAATGACTGATGACCCGGACTCTCTGGAGAGGAGGCACGATGGAAACACAGAGAAAGAGAGAAATGAAAGAAAAGACAGTAGATTCACAGCCTTCAGTGTGTTTCTCTCTCTCCGGCTTAAACCCTGAGGGCAACAGTGAGAGTACACAACCTCAACAGGAGGCTGAGCACACAGACACACACAGACACACACAGTCTGGGTTATATTCCAGCAGAGAGTCATGCCTGAGAAACACACAGACGGCTTAAGTCCTCTATCCTCTGAGCTCTCCCAGAAAAGCTCTGTGTGCTTTTCTCTTTCCTTCTTTCTTCCACTGTATCTTCATTGTAACTATCAACTCATTTCCTGTTTTATTTCTTTCACGGCAGAAAATTTGAATCATTTTAGTTTTGAAAGTGAGTGAAATGAAAAAAATGTTCATTAACAACATCAAGAGTAGACAGTAATATAAAGGTCAAAGGTCAGAGTTCACAGTACTCACATAAAGCTGCTGTGACATTTTGGTGAACATGGATCGTGGAGAAAAGTAAACAAAGGAAATTAAAATAGAAAATAAAAAAACAAACCTTTGTGAAATTTGTTCATCATATTAGTGGTTATATGACACGTATTTTAACAGGATTGTAATTAGGTTTTCTGTCAGGAGTTATGTTCTCATTATACAGCATGTTAACCAATGACAATGATACGTTTTTGAGTGTCCATAATAAATCCGACATGTCTGGATTCAAGCTTCTGATCGCAGCTTGACAGCGAGTGATGTTTCAGTCTGACGAGTGTTTTTACTCACATGAAGGAGAGAAAAGAAGGAAACACGAGAGAATGAAGAAATAAAGATGAAAATAATTAACAAGGAAAGGAAAGAAGAAAAGAAACAAAAGAAAAATAGGAAATCATTTGTTTTACCTGCTGGAAACCGTGACCTGCGGTAAATTAGGTTTGGAAACACACCTTCTCACCACCCCCCTCCCCCCCAGAGAGAGAGAGAGAAGAATGAATGAATGAATGCTAACCTGAGAGAGGGGGAGGAAGAGGGAGATAGAGAGAAGCTCAGGGAAGGAGGTAGAGAGAGGGAATCTTTAATTAGAGACAGATGACTTTGCCACGCCTCAGAAGGCTGGAATTACACTGCAGGCTATGAGGCGAGGCTAATTTCACATGTAATTGTTGCTGCAATCCTCGCTGTGCTGTTAATGCTCCCAACCTCCCTCCATCCAGAAAGAGAGGGGGAGAAAGGAAGAGAGGGAGAGAGGGGGGAGGAGGAGAGGAACAGGAAGAAAAATGAATAAACGATTGGGAAAAAAAGAAGAAAAGTAATTTGTTGCTGCAAACGTTGAAAAAACTGAAAAGACTTTCTGCCTTGTTACTGTGGAACCGAGGAGGAAAGAAGGAAGGAAACACTGGAGGAAAGAGGAGGGACTGAAAAATGAAAGAGAACAGAAAGATGGAATGAAAGAAAAGATGGAAGGAATGAATTTATGGAAAAAAGAGGGAGAAAGACAGTAGAAGGGATTAAAGAGGAAAGGAAGGAAAGAATTCATTTAAAAAATGTAAGGGAGGAAAGAAGGAAGGGGTTAAGGAAAAGAGTATGAATATTTTGTCATGCGGCTCAGTTTTAATTCATTTCATATGTAATATTATATCAATCTTGATACGAGTGTTTGCTGTAATTTCATAGAGAGAAAGAATGAATGGAAGATGATGGAGAAACAAAGGGAGGAAGGAAGGAGGATAGGAGAGAAAGCAAAGAAGAAATGAACGAGTGGCTGAAAGATAAAACGTCCTCCTGTCATGTTCAGCCCAGAAACGTGACCCATGTTCCTTTAAACTGAGACAGACGGAAAGAGAAGAATTCTGTCTACGACCATTTAAAAAAAACACTTTGAAACAGCAAAAATCTCTCCTTATCCCTCAAAAGAAACTTCCTGCAGCTCAGGAAAATCTCTCTCACACTTACACACACCAAACCCACACAGACACACACAGACACACACACAGACACACACAAACACACACAAGCACACACACAAACACACACAGGCACACACAGACGCACACACTTCTCTTTCTTTCTTTGTAGACTGATATTCCTGTTTCTTCTCTCCAGAGACATACAGAGCTCTGCTGCCTCAGTGTGTGTCTGGTCTGTGTATAGAGTGTGTGTGTGTGTGTGTGTGTGTGAATGGCAGAATGTGTTGAGTTGAACGCTTCCTGGGTCAGACGTCCTGATGTTGCATTTTGTTGTTTGCCGCTGCTTGTTATACGAGCAGAGAGCTGAAGTCCTCTGGGAGTGTGTGTGTGTGTCTGTGTGTGTGTGTTTTCCTGTATTTGCGGTACCTCATTCAGTTTTTGTGTGATTTCAACTGTGTGCGTTTGTGTGTTCACATTATTTTTGGAACATTTCAAGGCACAAAACAGTCAAATTACTTTGGTCCAGATTCACTGAAGGACTGATCGGAGTGGAGGTGGAGGGAGAGTGAACCTTTCAGTTCACCACCACAACACAACACAACAGAGCAGCAACCTGTTCCCTCTCACTCGACTTTGCCTTCCGTTTCCTTGGACTCGTATTGTGTCGCAGCAGCTTCAGTCCAGTGTGATGTGACTGACAAAGTTCTCTGTGTGAAAGTAAATCAGCAGAAAGCATGAAGGTTTGTCATCGATTCACCGCGGGTGCGTTTCTGCTGCTCTGGAAACACCATGTGTTGAGCAGGAGGCCTCAGACCTGCTGTCCTGTGTCAGTGATTGGTTGTTTGAGTGTTAGACAGGTAATTTCCACCGCAGCTGTTCGACTGTTCAGTTGTTTTCGTTCCTGTCACAGAACTGATCCGGTCTCTGGAGTCTAAAAGTTTAACTGAAACGTATTCAGTCACTGATCTTTGTACTATTTCCGCCCGTACGCTCTCACTCTCCTCTTGTAAGATGAAAGTTCCAGAATAGTTTTTCTCCAACCAAAATTCCAGGTTCAGCAGCAGAAAGCGTTACTTTGCACAGCAGGCTTCACATCAGCCTGCGACACACCTCGTTCAGCAGCGCCTCATGCCGGTCAGGTGAGCTGCAGCCGTGCTAGTTTACCTCGGTGGTTTTAGTAAACAGTCACCAAAAAGTGAATAAACTAATAAAAATAATGGTCAGTTTTATCATAATGAGTCTTTATATAAAAAATTCTCTCATGTTGCCTCTGTTCTGTCACACACGTTTGTGTTTGCTTGTCTTTTCTGTGTGTGTGTGTGTGTTTGTGTATTTACATGTGCTTGAATGTGTGCAAATACAGCAAGTGTGTGTGTGTGTGTGTGTGTTCTTGTCCTCTAAAACTACATTCACAGACAAAGTGTGTGTGTTTCATATCTCTAGTATCGTTTCGCGTGTGTATGTGTGTGAAGTCAACCTTGTGTTCACTTTCTCACCTCTCTGTGTTTGTGTTCATGTGTATCTGCACTTTCTCAAATGTTTGTGTGTGTGTGTGTGTGTTCAGACCTCTGTGTCTTTGTGTGTTCACTGCCTCTCTCATCTGTATATATGTGTGTGTGTGTGTGGATTATGTGTCCTGTGGGAGGCTGCTTCCTGTGCGTTTGTTCTGTCAGTCTTGATAAAGTCGGGGATATATCTGCTTTAGAACAAAGAGACACGACTCAGCAGCATCTCGCCAACTTTCTCTCTCTCCCTCTCTCTCCCCCCCTCTCTCTCTCTCCCTCTCTCTCTCTCTCTCTCTCCCTCCCTCCTTCTCTCTCTCTGTATCTCGTCTCTCTTGAGACTCCCTCAGCTTCCCAGGAACGCTGTCTGACTGAGACCTGACACTAACACACACAGAAATGAGCAGGAATCTCATAGAGAAATAAAAGTAGTTTGACGTTGAGCATCGAGCCAATGTCAGGCCAAGGTTGGCTGTAAACATGTTTGCAGAGTTTCCCCAAACTACAAGCAAAGACTAAAACAGCAGCAGCCCAATTCAAACCCGACTTTTATTTCAAAAGTTTTCTACCAAAACAGGAATCATTTTTAAGATGATTCAGAATTTTCCATGGTGGTAAATCATGGTTCTCCTGTGTGTGTGTGTGTGTGTGTGTGTGTGTGTGTGTGTGTGTGTGTGTGAGACAGCCCTCACTGAGGTCCCACAGTGACGCTGCTGAAGGCCACAATAAGGGCAAAGAACAAATAACCAACAAAACGTGATAATTTATCATTTACAGCATCAAAGAAAAGAGAAAACGCACAAATAAACTCAGTTTCTTGATCTTTGTGTTGTTGTGATTCAAAGACTGAAGATTACAAAGGAACACACACACACACTGCAGTTTGTGTTTTACCTGCAAACAGATTTTATTTCCAGTGACAGTGTGTTTAAGTGTGTGTCGTGAGAATAATGTTTAATGTCACCTCAAGGGGAAAACACCAGCCTCCTTTTAAGTGTGTGTGTGTGTGTGTGTGTGCACATGCACATGAGAGAGAGCGAGAGAGGAAGTAAGTATGTGTCAACATGAAAAAACACGACATTGGAAAGGAGCTCTGGTACACAATTAATGTGTGAGCCACACATGTGTGTGTGTGTGTGTGTGTGTGTGTTCACCCTGCTCTCCGTTTGACCTTGGCACCTTCTTCATTAGAATAAAGATTGTCTGTCGTTTAGGCTACATGGTCGGTCTGCTGGATGGAGACACACACACACACACACACAGCCATTCTATTACATTTCTGTGCAGAGGAGGAGGGGGTCGAAGTGTGGAGAAGGAGGAGGAACAGAGGGAAGGAGGGAAATGAAGGAGTGGTGATGACCTCCTGACTCTGTTCCCAGGTGACAGTACTGGAGTCTACAGGTGCTGCTGGTCCCTGCTCTGTTGCAGCAGACAGGAAACATTTTGTCACCCATCCTCACACCCAAACCCTCCTCTTCCTCCTCCTCTTCCTCCTCCTCCAGTCTTTGTCACCTGACTTCCTCTAACACCCGTCAGATTAAGCTTCTTTCTGCAGTTGAGGTAAATAAAGACCACTGCATTGGCCTCCTCTGACTTTCTGTTTGTCTCATTTACTCCATTCACACACACACACACACCCTCACACAGACACACACAGACACACACCCTCACACAGACACACACACTCACACAGACAGTGGCGGAAGCCAACAACAGAGGCAGTGTTGTTGACCAGCACCTGCTCTCTTCAGTGAGACTGTAAGTCAGTGGTTAACACTCACGTTCAGGCCACTGAGATGATTAGTAAATGAACTGTCGACACAGACCTCGAGCTCGAGACGTTCTCACTGTCCTAGGGTTGGGGTTAGTGTGGGAGGGGTCAGGGTCAGAGGTCAGTTCACTTTACTGACATGTTCTCAGAGCAAACACACAGTGCAGAAAATACAATGTACAGCTTCAATTAAACAGCTACACCAAAAAGTATTAATACAAATCATTACATCCTGTGACCTGACCACACGGTATCATTTCACGCATCTTTAAAATCACTAATAACTGTTTACACACACACACACACACACACACAGCAAAGACACTGCCAAGCATGCATTATTGCCCATACATCCAAACACATGCTCGCTCTCTCCCTCTCTCTCTGTCTCTCAGTATGAAGACAGTCTTTGTTTAGAGCCTGAATAGTCTGATCCATCCAGCTTCCTATGGGGTCAACAACACACACACAAACACGTTTGTACTTCTATACTCATGAGCACCCTCATGGACATAATTCATTCCTGATCCCCTGACCCTAACACAAAACGCTGTCTCGACCCATAAACAGGACTGTGAAGAAGTCAGGACCAGACAGTGTCCAACCAGGTTTGTGTGTGTGTGTGTGTGTGTGTGTGTGTGTGTGTGTGTGTGAGTGTGTGAGTGTGTGAGTGTGTGAGTGTGTGAGTGAGAGAGAGAGATGTTTCATAGTGTTAAACAAACTTTCTGCACTCAATGGGTCAATGAACCTGAGTTCAGCTCCTCCTGTTTCTTTCTTTCTTTCTTTCTTTCTTTCTTTCTGCGATGCACTGAATATGTTCTTACTGAATTAAACGTGTTTGCGTGTTTTCATATGTATGTTTCTAAAAGTGTTTGTGTGTGTTTTTGTGCTATAATGTCTTGCGTGTGTGTCTGTGTGTGTGTGTTGTTTTTTTGTCTTTCTCTTCTTCTCTTATTGTTATTTCTCACTCTGTCTTGCCATGAGAGAATTCCCAGGGTTCTTATAGGGTCAAAGGTCACCTGGCATCAACCCGAAGCAGCATCCCGCAGCTTGTATGACTCAACCTCCTCACTGCCAACACACTCTCCCCCTGTCTTTCACTTGTTTTTAGAAGCAGCAGTATTTAGCTAATACGGATAAAACCACAGATGGTGGGAAAATGCAGTTTTGTCAGTAAAAAAAATCAGTGTTGACTTTTTTCCAAGGGAAAAACAATCAAAGTCAGCTGATTGTGTTTCCTTAAATTTCTGTAATTTATGTTTGGTTATAGTTTGGTCTTATGATGAAGATCAGAAGCCAGAACTATAATCAGAGTAGCAGCATAAAGTCCTGCTAACAAACCCCAGAGGCTGCAGTGTTCATGAGACTCTGCAGAGAACAAACACACTGGTTTGGCTGTTCTTATCAGCAGTGGAGCTGAAAATGTCAAACTTTTCCTGAGGGTGGCGCTAGAGGAAAGATCACATGGTCATTAAAATCAAAAGGGTTTATCATCTGAGGAACAGGAACGTGGTCGACACATTTCATTAAGGTCAGCACATTCAGTTTTGATATTTCTTGTGTACAAGTGGAGCTTTGGCCTGATGAGGGGCACGGAGGAAATGCACAGGGTTCAAACATATCGATGAATTACAGCAGCCGCTCTGAGGAGACTGACTTTTGTTGTCTCAGAGACATCAACACACCAGGAGCCTACCTGGCTTGTTGTCTACCTGTGTCACATCTGCAGGTGTGGTCTTCACCTCTCTGAACATCAGTATCCAGGAAACACTGAAGGACAAATTTCAGGCTTCAAACTCGACAAAATTAGGTTGAAAAGATTTTTTTTAGATGTTTTGATTTAACCATCATTTCACCAGCAGTTACATCACTATGTTCCCACATGTACTGAGGACCTGTACTAAGGAAATATAGTCAGTGAAACGAGTAAAAAACAAACTGAAAGGTTCAGTGTGTAGTTTTAATGATGATACCAATGAAAATAACAACAATGTTAATAATAACTTTATTTGTACTTTATTTGTATAAAATGTGCTTCACAGGGCAAAGAGACACCAAAAGATTAAATGAATTAACTGTAGGATGAAGCTGATGAAGAGAAGCTAAGATGGAGGTGTTCTGAACTGGTTAAAATCCATGTTGCTCCACTTTGAACCAGCTGCAGACGAGAAAGAAAACCCTGGCTTTAACCAAGAGATGTTCAGATCTTTTAGATGTAAGTGAACCTGCACCACCGTTAGTGTTTCTCTTCTCAAGTATCAAGTAAACAGGGTCATAAACCAGATTTTATTATCCGACAGAATCATGTGACTAAAGTGACATTTTCAGGTGAACTGTGAAATCCATATATAACCACTGGGATTGATTATTGGTTCCTGTTCCTGCTTTTTTAGTGGACTGTGCATGTGCATTTGCTTTTCCTACTGTCTGTGAGGTTGTGCTCTGTGTCCCTCTCTCTCTTCTCCCTCCTCTTTCTTCTTCCTCCCCTAACCCTTCTCTCCTCTTTCTTCTGTGTCTCTATAGCAGACTGGTAGAAATTTCACCCTTCTTGCTTTGTGCTAATGACCTCCCAGCGACACACTCACACACAGACACACACACATACACACGTGACTTGCTGCGAGGCTGAATGGCGAGCCGTCTTTACCGGCCAGTCAAACGGCTCATTCATCTGGTTTCCATGGCGACAATTAAAACGTGTTGCCGGGCCTTTTGTTGCCGCCTCGATTGGAAAGAGAGAAAGTCTCTTTGCTTTTTTTTTTTTTTTTTTTTGCATCTTTTTGTCCAAACAGAAGGGTTTTAATTTGGCGAAAGAGAAACTTCCAGAAACTCTCAGCAGCACAGAAAGTAGAGTTTAGTATGAGGACATTTAAATACGGACCGTCCTAAATACGTTAGAGGATTAAAACGTAGAAACAGAGGAGTGTGACACTCTTCATGAGCATCTATTAAATTAGTGAAAGTGAAAATGTGTTTTGAGCGTCTGAAGGAGACGACATCGGTTTGGTAAAAGTTAAAAGTAATAACTGTAATTTGTAAAAACCTGTAAAGTGTTGACAGAGAAATTTAAACAAACTGAAGAAAAATACAGAGCAGTGATTATTGTGATTATTGTAAACTGGAGGCAGTTTGGGGGACTGTAAGGTGCTTATGTGGCTGTACACACACACACACACACACACACACACACTCACACACAGGTTGAAGTGTCTGGCAGTATAAATGGGGTGTCAGAGAGCCACTTCCTGCTCTTTCAGAGCCAGTGGAACATCCATCTCAGCCGGAGACAGTCACACACACACACACACACACACACACACACACACACACAAATGTAAGCAAGTACACAGTGTTCTTCTTCTTTTATCTTTGTAGAATTCCCCTGCTCACACACATTAATAATGTTCATTATTATTATTCTTATTATTAGTATGAGTTGGTATGAGTTGCAGTAGTTGCTTGTGAAAGCACCAGTCTCACTGTCCTCAGTACTCAGTGTGTGTGAGGTTCACATTCTACAGTTAATCACAGTTGGGCAGTTAATAAATAAAAGAGGGCAGTTGCATTTTTCTGTTTCTGATTAATTAACATCGATCTCCTGCACCACACGTTCACTATAGTTTATTTGCTATAACCATAGTTGGAATCTGTACAAAAAAATAATTAAAATAAAATAGAAAAATGAAAATAGGAGATATTTAATATAATCCAGGGTTTCACAGATTATAAATAGAGTACTTATGTTGGGGGGTGGTGATAGTGGTGATGGGAATCTCAGTATATTTAAAAGTCTAGTTGCAGCCCCTCAGCAAACTCTGAGGCAGAAGCTGTTATTACAATATATGCAAGAAAGTATAGCAATATTTCACATCCCTATAAATATGAGGAAGAATCAACCATGCAGGTTAGTGAAGAAGAGGTAAGTCAGAGGGAGGAAGAGGAGGAAGGAAAAGAGGAGAAGAAGAAGAGGCTGACAAACAGGAAGCAATGAAAAGAAGGAAACAAAGAGAAAACTGTTGTCTGAGGATGAAGATGTGATGACAGAGGAAAGATGATGATGATGAGGAGGATGAAGATGCGTCCTTATCATTTCTCCCGAACTTTAGTTGCCGCGACGACAAAATCGTTCCGTTACGCAGCCTCCGACAAACTTCTCTCATTTGGCGGATAAGATGAATCTGTGAGAAGAGAGAGGAAAAAAAAGTCATGTTCAAAATGCATTAAATGTTTTTCATGTATGACTGCATTTTTGCTGACATTTCAGCTCTGTGCTCATTAATATGGAGACCAAATTAAACTTATGATTGCTTGTTGATTTTCTCCCTCCCCCTCCTCCCCCCTCTTCTCTCCTCCCCCTCTTTCCCTCTCATCTGTTTTGTCAAGCGTTCATCCCCCTTTCCTTTCTGTGTTTTTGGAAAGTCTTTTCTTTCCTCCCTCGTGTTTGTGTGAGGACATATATTGTGTATTTGTATTAATTTGTATTTAATGTTTTCAGCCCATAGTAACTGTCCAGAAGATAAAGAGTAGTAAACTGTCATTTAATTTAATGAAATATATCTAATAACATATCTGAGGGAACCATATGTTATTATATCTAATAACATATCTGAGGGAACCATATCGGACCAATCCACTGATATCTTTGCATTTGTTGTAAAGTGAGTTTTCTGTCCGAATATTGAAAAATAAGTGATTTACATTCTTATTTTAATATTCCTGATGTGCATACGTAGGTACATTTTTCATATTTGACAGATTTGATGTCCTATCCAGTGCACTGATTGATCGTTTGGTCTTATTTTTCCCTTCATTATTTCCTGACACTCGACATATTTTAATAATGTACTGACATAAGCACATTAGACAATTAGACGATTAGTTTTGTGTAATTTAGTACAAATGGTTTTATTGATGTTTATCACTTGTTGTACACGCTGCCATATTTACTTCATGTCACAGTTTGTTCCGTATTTCACTTCACTCAGGACTGAAATGCAAGAAAACAAAGTTTGTGAAAGCAGAAATTCAACATATGGGACTGAAGCAACAGCTAATTAGTTTAAATCAGTCACAAATGATGTTTTATGTTTTCTGTCCAAACACTGAGCTGATGTTCTGGTCCACAGAAACTGAGTCCATCACTCATTCTACTCATTTACACAGTAGAACTGTTGATGTGTGGTTTTCACCCATGAACAGCTTTTTCTGATTTATGCCGCTTAAAGCTAGAGACCAAACTGTGCGACATCACCTGCGACTCCTCAGCCTTTGCTGTGGGCAAATAACTTTCTCCTTAGAAATCCTTGTGTGAATAAGCAGAACAAGTTGTTTGACCGTCTGCGTCCTCTGAAGACCTCCTTTATCTGACTTTCTTCCAAACAGAGCACTTGTTTTGACTGAATCTGTAATCTTTAAGGTGAGTGTCAGATATAAGGAGGAATCCTGAAACCTATAGTGATGATCTTATAGGCACAGACTGAATTGCACGATCCGCCTCTGCATCGTTTTTCCTACATATGCATGAAGTTAGAATGAGCCTTTTCCTTTTTTTTTTTTTTTTGACCAGTACACATCACACACTGTCCCTCAATGATTTGAGAGCAGATTTAAGAGACTGTCTCCCATAGAAAATGAACAGGGGCGGACCGAGCCTCACCTCACACTGTGTTCAGCTGGTCTTCATCTTTACGGTGCTTTCACACTTACAGATTCAAAGAAGACAGACAATCTCTTCACAGTTAAGCATGGAATTTACATCCTCAGCTCCAGTTGTGCAGCTGTTTTCTCCTGTTGGCCCCACGTTGAGGTAGTTTACTTCCCGGGCAAAGTGTTTCCATTCATGTTTTTCTTATTCAGGACTTGGTAGCTTGGTAAAGTTAAATCAGAACTGGGAAGCTGTTGACCTCGACAATCAGCTTTTCTCCACTTTGTTTGAAGAGCTTTTGCACAGGAGTACAGTGGAGTAGAAAACAGTGCGCTTCAGTTTCACAAGGAAATCACAACACGTGTGAGTGGCTGTCACCAGGCTGTGGTTCTCTTCAGTCAGTGGTTCAGCTTTTAACATGGAACCTTTTTCTTCTTCCACATTTCGCTGTGTGACTTTTTAGACTTGGAGCTGTGGTGGGTGGTGCCAGGATGTTTGTTGAGGTTCATTTCACAACGTATCGCTCGCTGTCACTGTTTGAGTCTGTTCGTGTGGATGTGGTGTCAGTTTCATCGAGGGATCTTTTCCTCTCTCCTTCGTTCTTTCCATCGGTTGCCATAAATTTTTCTCTCTGCCTTGTTCACAGTCTCTTTGACTCTCCTCTTGTCGTTTTCCCTCCCTCCTCTCTCTCTCTCTCTCTCTCTCTCTCTGTCCTCAGGCCTGTGTATCTCAGTCCATCCTTGCATGGAGATTGACTTGAGGCATGAATACATCACAACTAGCCATCCATGCATCCCCCCCCCCCCTCTCTCTCTCTCACCCCTCAGTCTCCCCCCGCCCTCCCGTTTCTCCAAGATCCCTCTCTCAGCACTTATCTCAAAGTTCGGATCTCATGCATTTTAATCGGCATGTCTATCTTCCGTTCTCCCCCTTTCCCTCTTTTCTTTGACTTTGGATCAGTGGCATCCTTCAGACAAACAACAACAACAAAACAACCCCCCTCCTCCTCCCCACCAGCTCCTTTTCCCCTTTTTAAATCAATATTTGCCATCAGCGCATAAATCGTATAATTTCCTGACTGTTAGACGAGTGCGACGCCGACATATTTACCTTCCACTCGTCTCTTTTTTGCTGTCGATCCCTCGTTCTCGCGGCGTGGCTATTAGCTAAGTGAAGGGGATGGATGGCTGTGAAGCGCCAAGCGATAGCATCTCCATCAGAATCAGCGACATTGAAAAATGGCCGCCGCCTCTCTGATGACAGCACAATAAAAACACACACACGCACACACACACACAGAGTCAGAGAAGAGACATTTAAATATTCAAATGGGGCCGAGCGGTAATGATAAACGACAAGGGAAAAGTAGAATCAAGTAGCTATCGATGCAGAAAATGAAAAGAGGAGAAAGAAAAGAGAGGAGGAGGAGGCAAATTAAGCAAAAAAAGATGGAGGCATCGAAGAAGAGTTACGCTAATAACTGAAAAGAGGGAAGAAAGAGGGGAGATAGATGGAAACTGATGGAGAAAAAGGTGGATAAATTAAACAAATACAAGGGGAAGGTGTTACAGTAAAGAAAATAAAGATGGAGAAGTGTTGAGCCACAAATTTGAAAGATGGAGGGAGTGCTGTAGGTGAAAAGACAAGGACAAAAAGAGCAACAAAATGATGAAGGGTTGAAATGAAGGGATTCACAAAACACAGAAGGATGGGAGACAGAGAAGGACTGTGGAGGGAGGGATGACAGAGGATGTTAAAGAACCAACTAAACAAACTGTTTGGATGCAGGTTTTATTTCTGGAGGTCAAGGGAACAAAGTTTTGTTCCTTTAAATAAATAAAATGAGGTTTAAATGATTGGAATAGTAACAGTTCCTCGCTGGGCGTTGTCAATGGTGCAGTTTTCTCTTTATACATATGGTATGAGAATACATCAGTTGATTACTGTATGTACATGTTCCACCTCTGCGCCTGAAATCTTTTAGCTGGTGATGCTTTTCCTTCATCTCGTTTCCCTGATGTAGCATCGGGTTCCAGCAGGTCTGGTGTTGTGTTGACTGAGGTTGGAGAAGCAGCTGATCAGTGGTGGGATTAAGAATGGGGACGTCATCTTCCTACATAGCCAGCTAAACACCAAGAAACATCCGTGACAGAAAAATGGTGGCGACGGTGGATGAGACTGACTCAGCTGTTCAGGTTTTTGCATTTTGCCTTACAGAAGTAACAACTGTAAAATTTCTGTCTCCCTGTCTTCCCCGGCCTCCGTGTCAACTAAGTTATGTTTAGCATCAACACGAAGTCTGGCTCAACGAATGAAGTGAGACAAAGAGGCAGCTCTGACTAACAGACGAGTGTTTTCAATTCAGAGAAGAAACAAGGCAAAGTGAAAATCTGGCAGCTGACTGTTGATCAGTGCGAGCAGTAAACGCTGATATTTCAGGACGAACAGTCAGTCGCACCATGTAGGAAACTGCAACTAAAACATGATTTTAAACGTCAAAATCTTTCCCCACAGTTGCTTAAAGAGTGACTTTTTGATTCAGAAATTTAAAAATGCTCTGCAGCCTCTTCACTCCCCGACCACGCCACTCAAACAAGAGCTTCCACCAGAAGGGAAGAAAATATTCAGCAGCACTTGGTGCTACAAAATGGAGCATTTCTTGAAAATCTTTCCATAAAGGACTCTGCAGTCTGCCATCAAGTGCCGCTGCTGCGTTTGATTCCTGCAAGTCTGTGGAGCTGCAGAGGTGCGACAGTTTTACCTTTAATGTGGTCAAAGCAGGCGAAGCAGCGAGTGAAATCTGCTGAAACCTCCTGTGAATCCTCGAACATTTGATCATGAGATGAGCTGCAAACAACAACAATAAAAGGACCTGCTCCTCTTTCACAGACCAGATCCTCACCACCTGTATGCTTGCGAAGCTTCCTTCTTTGTGGAGGACGGCAGCTGTAGTAAGACGGATTCATAGCAGTTACAATGGATTCCAGTGGAGACCCAGAGTCACGGTGAAAATCATCAAAACATATCAGAGCGTCAGTAGAAACTAAAGCTCAAACATTCATTCCACCAGATATACACAGACTCTGACGGCGTCAGGTTAACTTCCTGGATCATGTTTCAGCGCAACATTTGTTCAAAGTTTGTTCAAAGCACAGGACTTTCACATTTTCAACATTTAACCACGATCCTTCAGATACAATGTGCTGATATGTTCACTTTAAATGATTAAAAGATGTAAATCAGTCAGCGTTAAACTCTCAGTCCAAATGAAAACGATCCTGGTTTTTTAGGGTTCCCGTGTCCAGTGTCGGCTCTCAGCTCATCATAGCTCTGAGGACCCGGGTAAAGGTATAGGAACGGGTACAGGAACCAGTCACAGGAACCGGTTACAGGCAGAACGTTAGAACATAAGTTTAAGCAAAACAAAACGAGAACATTTAGACCTCAACAGTCTGACAAATGACTGGGGAAAGACAGGTGATCTACAGTTAACTGATTAGGGAAACAGGTGAGGTGGGTGTGGAGAAAGGTGGCTGAGACCGGGAGGGAAGACCGAGGACATCTGGTGGGTGGGTGGAGGGTGGCAGGAGACGGGTCAGAGGGGCAAAAATAAGCAAGGCTGAAACAGCAGGTGAGACAGTCAATCAGTTTATAATCAGTTTATTGGCCTGAATAATTTTACAGGTCTGTTCATGAACCTGAGCAGCCTGTGTCACATTCAGCTGTCAATCCAGTTTTGTTCTGTCTGTCTGTCTGTGTGACGGCTGTCTGTCCTGTCGTCTGTCTCCAGAGCAGCCACGCTGAGCTGATGATGATGGAGAGCAGGAAGACCGGCCTGCTGGGCCGAGCCGAGTCTCTGAGGAGGAGCGGCACTGAACTACCCAGCAACTTCCACAGCAAGATACACAACCTGACACACACATGGAGGCAGCTGGAGGTAACACACGCACACACACATGCACGCACACGCACACGCACACACACACACACACACACTAAGTCAACCTTTAGAAATACAGGAGTGCAACAGTGGCATCTTGGAGACGAGCCAAACACAAAGATGGTATCTGGAGGATTCTACTGATATTTCTGTTGAGACAGGACCGTGTGTGTGTGTGTGTGTGTGTGTGTGTGTGTGTGTGTGTGTGTGTCTAATTTTAGGCTAATCAGCACTGATCTAATCTAGAACATGAAGATGATAATTAGTGTCGTCTCAATTAAGGAGCCCTGCTGCCACCGTGGCCTTTAACTGTGTGATGGAATTTAGGAGGATGAAAAGATAGATAGATAGATACATACATACATAGACAGACAGACAGACAGACAGACAGACAGACAGACAGACAGACAGACAGACAGACAGACAGACAGACAGAAATCTGCCTCAGAAACCCACTGTTGTTCAAGCCGGGACTGTTGAGGCCCTGAACCTGACCTGGGACCAGTTCTGTAGAGTTTCGTTTAGAAACTAATTTTACTGCAGAAAAATTATGTCCAGAAAGTCAGACACAGAGCGAGTGCAGGAAAAACATCAGCACTTAAACTACGCTCCTGTTAGTCGGAGGCCTCCAGTCGTAAAGTCAGACGCCACACAGGTGATCTTCAAGGCATCTTCAGAGAAGAAACTCATCAGGACACGGGGACGAAGAGAAGCGATTGGCTGAGTGTTTGAGGTCACGTGACGGATGAACACACGCATGTGGAGTCCTGACTGATCTCACTGACGTCACAACACTGTTTCTGCAGCGACTCTCGGTCGATGTAATGAAAAGCTACATGACTAAAAGAACCGACAGCTCAGTCTTTTCCCCTTACATGGTTATTTTAGCTGTTCATAAGGAACCTGAGTCTAACCTCTGTGATAGAGCCTCGGCCTCTACTCGTCCTCAGTACCTGAACTTTTACTCCCACCTGCATGTACTGTAACACTCCACAGACTGCAGAGAGCACGGTCTGCTTTGCTGATGGGCACATCGGCAGCGGTTGTTTGTCTTTACCCAGGCGTGGTGATTAATTCCAGGTCTGCGGCGGGGGTGACAGCTGGCGGCGTCTCGTCAGGAGGCTGAAATGTTACGATGCGACTTTGTTCTTCCGAAGGAACAAACTCCTCTCTCCTGTCAGCCGAGCGGCTCGTTCACACGCACCGATATCGGTGGAGGAGCAAACGCCATCTGTGTGTGCGCCTCTCTTCTCGCAGTCCCTGATGACGCACACACACAAATTCATAGTTATTGGAAGGGTGTGTGTGTGTGTGTGTGTGTATGCATTAACATATGTATCAGTGTCGCTGAAACAGATTCCATTTTAGAAATTAAACAACAGCAACAGATGAGTCTGTGTCTCTGCCTCTCTTCCTCCGTCAGTGTGTGTGTTTCCGCCACAGTAACCAGACTGTGATTAAACTTCTATTACTGACAAAGAGACGTTTGGACTCTGAATGCTGTTTCACACACACACATCAAAGTGTGTGTGTGTCCTCAGGGACCAGAGGAATTCTGGGTAGTGATACAAAGAGACAGAGAAGCAGTCACTTTTAATCTCTCTGTCTCTGTCCTGTTTTCCTTCATCCTCCACCTCTTTTACACACTACACGGCCAAATGTATATGGACACCCCTGTTCATATACTGTAGTGTTTTTCACGCTTTGGGCCGGGGGCCATGTTTTGACCTGTCCATTAACTGTACTTACACTGTAGATGATTTTAAACAGGCTTCTCTCTATATAAAACAAACAGAGTCAATAAACCAAATGGTGAGTTCTGACTTCTCAAACAATGCATGTTGGGAAGTCTGATCGTGTTCTTTAAAAAAACTTGAGGTTTTTAATAACTTGATATATTTGGGTAAAGTTAATGACAGAAGATGAGTTTCCCAGATGATGTTTTACAGTGAACTCTCCTCTTTCCTCCTTCCTCCTCTTTTTATCTCATCTTACTTTTCTCCACCTCCTCTCCTGTTTACCAAACCGCTATCCATCATCCTGTTCCTCCTTCTTCCAGATTTCTTTTTATTTATCCTTGCTCTTCTTTCTCTTTGCTGTACTCGCTCTTCATTCTTTCTTCCCCTTTTTCCATCCTTATCAGAATTTTTAAGGTGATTTTTTTCGTGTCAAAATTTCCACTATAGATCAAAGGGCTCTCCTCTGTTTGTCTCTCTTGATCTTCCCCACACTCCCTCCTTCCTTCCCTCAGCCCTCCCCCTTCCAACATGGCGTCTGAGTAGCATATTAACGGGCCTATCAGTGCTGGCGTCGGCATCTGCTGCTCTGACACAAATTGGGAATTAAGTGGAATTGATGTCCTGTGCCTCGCCTCTGAACTGTCCTGGCCTTATGAAGAATTTATGACAGAGCGTGCGTGCACACACACACACACACACACACACACACACACCCCGGACGACGAAGAAAATAAAGAGGCTGTAAATTAGCTTTCATCTTTCCTGTTGTGGATTTTGGCAGCAGCTTGTCGTCGTTTTTTGCAGTTGTTCAAGGTCAAACTGTGTGAGAGGATATATGTGTGTGTGTGTGTGTGTGTGTGTGTGTGTGTATATAAATATACACTTAAAAAAGAGTAACAGAGACTAGAAAATAGAAACAGACAAAGTCTCACATGTGCCCGGTCCACACTCTAAAGTGTGGATGGCATCTGTTTCATTTGCTCTCCTCTTCTCTTTATCTCTCTTATTTACTAATTTTCTTTTTCATTTTCAGTCTCTCACACTGGTTCTTTTCCATTTGCTCCTTTCACTTCCACATTTTTCTCTTTTAATTTCTCCCAGTTTCTCCTGTATTCCTTGTGTTCCCTCTATCAGTGTATCTCACTGCACATTTCACCGATCAGGGCGTCTGATTATCGGCCTCCTCATCGTCTGATGGGCTGGTTTTACCTGCCAGAGTTCAGCTAACGTAGTGTTTCCACTCCGGAGGGAGAGTCGCTGCTAAACCGACGACTCAGTATCTTTTGTACAAACACATACAGATGCAAATTAGCAACAGGGACCCATGCATGGACCCAGGAGCTCGTTCAGGAGCAGCTCTGTGTTCAAAGTTTCTCCTGGTTGTAGTGAGAGCTGTAAGATGACGGTTATCTGAACCTTTAAATTTATTGAAACAAAACGATATGAACCTGGAATAAGATGACACAGTGAGCAGATTGTGCTGCAGAAACTGAAGTTCATGAAATGAACGTAAACTTCATCATTAAAGCTGCAATAGTTTTCAAACTAACATTAATATATCTCAGGCAGACTTTCTAAAAACAGAATCATCATAAAATAAAAAAAGCTCAGCTTCTAACAACTGATTTTTAAATGGGATGAAGTCTGATTGGACTGATACAGAAAGGTGTGATGAAAGGAAATTGAAGCTATGATTATGGAAGATGGACATTTATGGACGAAGCACAGAGTGGAAGACATTCAAAGAAAAAGGAGACTTCACTGAGGAGAGAGGATGAAATCAGGATGATGCATTTATTGAGAACTGCAGTGCTAACAGCTCTGTGAGACTCCACTGGCACAAATAAATTGCTTTCTAAAACAACGTACATTCAATATGGTTTCATAACAAAATAAAGATTCAGTGAATTATAGTAACTTCTGACTTTTTATGGGCACTTTTCACCCAAACTATCGAGTTCATTCATTTCATCTGTGACAAGATATTTTCATTCCATCAAATACAACAAGATTGTGATGGTAAAATTCTCATATCCAGCTTTTCCCAGGAGTCAGTATTCCCTCTCGCAATTTATTTTTTAGAAGTGAAGAGTGAAGCAGTCTCTGGGATAACATGCATTCACACATCACGCTTCAGCAGTCTTACTTAGCCCAATCAAATGAATATCTTTCAAATTTACATTCTTTTCAGTTTGAAATTGCCTCTTTGTGTTTCCCTGGACACTATTTTCTCGCTAAAAAGAAGAAGATTCCCACTTGATTTGACTAACTCGGTCTGCTGAAACATCATATTAGATCACTACAGTAAATCCCACCGCTGTTTTATACCATAATTCTTTGAGACGTCAGACCTCACGTGTTACAGCGTCGTCTGGCCACCAACTCTGCCCGAACTCGTCAAGATCGACAAAGAACATTGCAGGTTTGTTTGCTGTGTATTGATGAGCATTTATCAGGAAAAAAACCTGAGTGTTCACAAAAACACACACTCACACAGTCTAAAGAGTCTAAAGAGGGGAATAGTCTTTCTCAGCTGCTTGCTGTGTGATCAACAGGGGTTGGAAAATTACTCTGCAGAGCTTATTATACACACACACACACACACACACACACACACTCTTGGAGTCAGGCCCTTGTTGTTCTCAGTGGTTCCTGTTTGAAACAGTGATTGCTCCTCACTAAACACTCTTTCAGTTTATATTGTGTCTAAATGATGTTGTGTGTTGGGAGCGAACATCAGCTCTGTAGGTGAAGCTGCTCCCAGCTCTGAATCAGCAGCTGATCTGTTTGCACCTGGAAACACACCAGTTACAGTCTCGAAGGTTTGTTCATCAGCACCAGCAGCCTCGTTAACACAGTAATAACAGGCTCCACCACGGTGATGACAACAGCATTAGCAACATCACGCTAATTCAGAGTTACAGTGACAACATTAGCAGCCTTGAAATGATTTAGAACAGAATGAGCCGGGGCCGGATTATATGGATTCGGTCTGATCACCTTATATGTAATTTTATATTGATATTGGTGTCAAACGTAACGTGATCAACACCAACCCAACAACTGCAGCATCAGGAATATCAACCGAAGTGAAAACAAATAAATAAGCATCAACATCAAAGCTTAGAGCTGAAATAACAGAATGAGTTTGGATCAGCAACGTCAAAGAAATGGTCACAGTTAACTCACCGTTGTTTTTCAGTAAAATAAAATTAATAAAATAAAAAAGTCTTTGTTAAACATACGACAAAGTAACGTCACCTTCATGGAAGAAAGGTTATGTTGTCATAATGACATCACAACTCTCACTCAACCATAAACAAGACCAACTAATGTCAACAACAACACCGTCCGTATTATTACATCTTCAGCAGCAGCAGTGACTCAAACACTAATGTTCACACTGTCCTCCAGCAGTTTAGGAATGAATACATGACATCCCTTTTATTGATCTCTGCGTTTCTGAGGGTCAGTGATTAATGGCCGTGTATGTATTGATTGATATGCTACTTTGCATGATGGGATATTGACAGAACAAGGAGTCCTCACACTAACTCCCAGCCTTTTTTCCTTTTTTCTCCTCTCGTCTCTCATTTTTCAGAAAATCCTCTCAGAGCATTCTGGACCTTCCCAGCAGAACCAGTCAGCCAACATGAACTCTCTACTGGTCGGTGGTCGAGGCGTCAACGTGGACAACCCTCGCTCGGCCCTCTCCCCGCTGACCAACTCGCTCCTGGAGCAGCTGGAGGCTCGTATCAAAGAGCTGAAGGCATGGCTGCGAGATACTGAGCTCCTCATCTTCAACTCTTGTCTCAGACAGGACAAAGACGCCTCAGAGCAGCTGCAGAGCTTCAAGGTAGGAAGAGACACTTATGATGTTGGCCATGTCAGCCTTAGATGTTTGGCTGCTTTCATATCCAGGCAGGAGCTGCAGAGATCATAGAAACCCAGAGTTTATAGAACAGCTTTAGTAGAACTCAGCCAGAAAAGGGTAGACTGGGAATAATGTTCACATGCAAACATTATTTATATTTTAGAGATAATAGAGTCTCATTTTCCTTCAACAAATCTGACAGAGTGTTAAGATTTCAACTGTCTGCAGGATTTTCACGTCAGTGTTTTTTAGCTGGTTATTCCTGCAACATCTGAATGTGGAAACTACGTACGGTGAAGCTTTGGTTAACTTTAGTAAACTTAAACCCATTAAATGAAGTTGGTCATGGTCATAACTGAAAACATAACACTGAAACACTGATTTTTTGGGCAGCATTTTAGGACATAGTTGCATAAAAATTGTTTATGTTGCAACAAATTTCCAATAAAACCACCAAAAAATTCAAATTCAACCTCCCAGCATAAATAAAATCCAGAAAAAACCTCTGATTAATCCCTAAGAATTCAAGTGAATGTGTGTATGTTCATGTACAGTGTCACGAAACTTTTCTTCACTAACTTTTGTTTCTATCAGATATGTGAGAAAGATTTGGCCAATCAGCATTAAGCTTTAAAAAGAAAAAAACGTGTTCACTGTGTGTGTGTGTGTGTGTGTGTGTGTGTGTGTGTGTTGCTAAGTATAGTAATACATCGTGTTAATGAGGCCAGATGAAAGCAGGGCTGTTTTGAAGCGATGGATGTATAGAGGAAACAGCAGTTAGCCTTAAAAGCCACGGGACGCTAACAGGATATTAATCAGCCTACATCACACAGCGAACAGCTAGCTGCGCTGATTAGCCTAGCCCCGCCGTGTGACTGACAACCAGAAATACACACACACACACACACAAATATGCACATACACAGTCATACAAGTGTACATGTTGAAACAGAGATACATACACACAGAAGTGCATTAATTCATGTATGCCCAACTATACAGACAAGTCAACACACACTTTCATACTGATAAACACACATATGTAAATGAGGCACACAAGTTAGAACGATGTCAGGTGTACTGCTGAGGCCGGATGTAAAGCTCTGACCTTGAACGAAGGTGCTCATCGTTTGTGTCTGGCCGGTGATCTTTGCACTGGGACTCTCACGTCATTCGCCACCTCATTTCCTTTCAACTCACTAATGTGGCCAATTGAATAAAGTTGTAAAATGCACGAACAATATTTAAAAGAAGGAATTACATCAAGTCTTGGCTGGTGGGTAGAAGTAGACCGGACGCTCCAGTCTCATATTAAGTGATCTTGTGTTTGGATATTCTATTTTTTTGGTGTAGGTCTGAGCTACCCAGTAGGGTGTAGCATTTTGGATGCAATGTTTGGTTCTAATGGTTAGAGCTGTTTAATATGTGAAAGCAAAGGAGGTGTGAATTTGAGGCTGGAGCTGGAAGTGCAGACTTCACAGACTTTGAAAACTTTAGTTTCCATCTGTTTCCGTTTCTCCGTGTCGTGTTTGACGAAAAGTCAAAACGAAATCAATCACTTGAATTCATGAAACATCGGGGTGATCAGACAGGGAGGAATAGGTGACGGAGTCAAGGTGTAGTTTGGTCAGTATTAATGTGAACGCAGCACTGTGTGCACACAGACATACACACATAAATGTTTGTACACACACACACACACAGGCGGCCTAAATGATGAAATGTATAGAAATGAGACTTTATCTAAAGAAGTGAGTGGAGCCGCTCTTACTTTTGATCCTTGTCGCAGCTCTCAGTGGGAAGCCATTGATTTCTGGCAGAAAGAGGCTTTGAGCTTCTAGAGAAATGAAGATTGGAAATATTGATAGCAGTCATTTGTATGGGGAGAGAGAGCGAGGCTAAATGGAGAGAAGGGGCTCCTTTTTAAGAGAAGTCGACTCCATTTCAGCCGTCATTTGTCTGTTTTTGGCGTTTGGACTCGTAAATGGGTTCCATTTCTGCGCTGCAGCTTATTACTGTACGGCTGTATGAGAAAGCAGCAGGGGTCGGCAGAGGTCGCTAGGGCACACACACACACACATTTTGAAAACACCAATGCACGCACACACACCAATGTAGAGAGACATTTCAGACAGACACACTGCTACATTAAGACCAGCTCTCACTTTAACACACTCGCATACACAAACAAAAATATCTGTAGAAAAGTGTCAGAACACGACCCTCTCACTTTCCGTCCCCGGTGTCCAGCCTTACACAGGTTGTCCAGGTTTTCAGAGATTTGTCTCTGAGGTTTCTGTGTCCAGCCGACACAGTGGAGGACGGTGGACTTTTAAAAGTAGTTCAGGTTTTCATTGGAAGATGAGAAATGATCCCTGTGAAAACTGGGATCATTTGGGGGATGGTGCAGATGTTTAGTGAGTGTACAGATGTTTAGTGAGTGGCAGTTTCTCACTCTGGTAAAATAAAGATCAGAGTCTAAAAGTCAGTTCTTTGTTTATGGTGTTTATACTAATGTTAAGCACAGACCCTCAGGCTGGTTTCCATATACAGAGGGTATTTATCTGGTATTTCTCACTGTGTCTGTTCTGTCCTCTCACACACACCGTTTGGCCAAGTGTGTTTTTTTTACACACACACACACACACACACACACACACACACACACACACACACACACACACACACACACACACACA
>JBBMJY010000009.1:1189153-1214045 GCA_037833715.1 Toxotes lorentzi | reverse complement strand
ACACACACACACACACACACACACACACACACACACACACACACACACACACACACACACACACACACACAAACACGCACGCCCACCCCCTCCTCCACCTGTCTGTCTGCAACCTGGCTCTTAATTGAATTAGCTCTCCTTTAAGATACGGCGTCAGACAGACGTTCCTCCAGCGGGCCCCGGGCCTCCGATGACTCTATTGTAGTGGAGACGCTCTGGGGGCCAGACACACCGAGAATTAATAGACTGAGCCTGACACACACACACACACACACACACACACACACTCATTCGCACAGTGGAAACAGGTACAGACACACACCTGCTCTGTGTGAGTGTGTACAGATGTGGAGAGTGAAAATGAACCTCACACACTGACGACTCTTTCTGGAAGGTTAAATCTTCTCTCTTTATCTAAGCAGGTGAACTTTGTATTTTCACTGCAATGACGTGTGAAGACACACGTCAATCAATCATTTTTAATTTTCAAAGTCATTCTCTTGCTTTGTTTCTTTAGTTTTTCTGTAAATTGAATTTTGACATAAATTAATTATTGAGATAATTATTATTTTTCTGTCTTTCTTTCTTGGGAATAGAAGTGGATTACTGTTCATGTTCAAAAGTCCCAATTCCTTCAGTCAGGAGGACACCTTCACACACACACACACACACACACACACACACACACAGATGCCAGCATAGATTGTGGATATCAGTGTGAGCATTTAGCTCGACAAACTGCCCTCCTCTGTCTCTTTATCTGCCTCTGTGTCTGTATCCATCTCTCTTTGGACACTTAATCTTTACTTCATCTCTCTCTCTTTCAGTTCTCCTCTTTTTTCCTTTCTCTCCTTTATTCCTTGTCTTTTTCTCTGTAGCTGTTGTCCTCTTTCCTTCTCTCTTTCTTGTTATCTGTTCAGCGGCTCCCCCTCTTCCCTGCTGTTGACAGTAGATGAACCCGCCCTCCCCTACTGTTTGTTGCCCAGGGCCCCCTCATCCCCCACACCCCTCCAATCATGCTCTGTGCCCTCCGGCCCTCCTCTTCATTTGTAACACATGACCCCCTCCCTCGTCGTTTCTATTTTCAGCTGTCCTTCCTCCAGCCGTTTGTAAGATTTAACCGCTGCGCAGTTTGGTAGCATGAACCTCCCCTTCTTCTCCTGTTCATGACTCATGACCCCGCCCCCACCCTTCTCACCTGTCACCCTAAAACATGACCTGTATTCAGTGGATTTGACATGAGTGGCATGAGTCCTGCTGAGGGAAAGGAGAGCTGGACAGGTTGACAGGGCCGAACTGAACTCACCTCACTCTTCTCCGATGTTTGGAAGTCTTTGTCTTGAAACGCTCCTTCGTCCTGAGATTCAAACCAAACCTTTTTCGTGCAGTAGGATCGAGCACTAGTCGTCCCTGCTCCCCTCATAGCAGAATGAGGACTTATACTCATATATTTCTGGGGCATTTACAGTGTCCTGATGGTCATTGTCACAGAATCCAGATCAGACTAATCCATTTGTTTCTCTTCCTCTTTAGACGCCTGAGTTTTGTCTGAATCCAACTTTTTTTTGTTGGATCTTGTTAATGTCTCCGGCGTGTGCTGAATGTTGGTGTGTATATCTGCCACTCTGGATGGGGTGACCAGTGTGACCTCTGTGTACAGAGACCCCCCCCAGCACAGAATATAAACCCTCCCCCTCAGCGTCTCTCAAGCAGCTAATAGAAGGTGACAGTGAGGCTCTGATATCGATACCTGCTGCATGATGAGGATTAAAGATCCACCGACTCCCTGCCAGGAACACAGGCTGCTGTGTGTGTGTGTGCCTTTTGATTATGCCTGTCTGTGTGTGTTTCTTGGTTGTAGCTCTGCTTGTGTTTATTCCTTGCTTTGGTGTGTGTGTGTGTGTGTTGTGTGCAGTCGTTGGTGTTGTGAAGAGGTGTTTTCTCGTTAAGAGTTGCTCGTTAGGGGTTGAAGGCCACGGTAACGGCATCAACAAACAGATCAGACTTTCATCTTCATCTGCTCGGGAGGAGAAGAAAACACTCGGCTCTTTCATCTGCTAAAGGAGTAGAGACAGAGAGAGAATAAAAACACAGGACAGAGACAGAAAGAGAAGAAAGCTCAGAAAACGAGAGGAAGCAGAGAGACGGCAGGAAAGTGATCGGGAGAGAAAAAAGATGGAAGGAGAGAGAGAAAAAGAGGAATGACGGTAGAAAAGAAGAAAGAAGAAATAAGTTATTTCATCTGCTAAAAGCAGAAAAATCTATACCATAATCAAATATCTGTAGGTTTTAGCCAAAAAAGTATGGATGCTAAGTTATTACCTTAAACTAGCTGTGGTTCCTCATCACTTCCTGTCGCCTCCGTCCTGTGAAAACAGGATATCAACTGTTCGCAGGCCACAAGTCTGGTTTTCACCTTTGTGACAAAACATTTTTCAGATAATCCAGTGAGTTTTTCAATGATTTATTAAAGAAGTAGGAGGATTTTCTGAACCCATGAAGGAACCTCACCCATTTTACTTTGATAAATGGTTTTCACTGCACAGCATCAATGTGCCATGTTGTAGCTGCTGCTACCTGGCTAACATGAGGACAAACTGAGTTTCAGAGTTTCCACAGAGGAGGTGGCGAAGGTAAAAGGCCTAACCTCAGAGCCTAAGGTGTGATAGGCCTGATAGAAAGTTTCAAACAACCCTGAAGACACCAAGAAGGAGAGAGACACAAATAGAGACAGAGGACAAAACCACTTTCATCTGCAGGAATAGCAGGAAAAGACAGAGACAAAAGGGACTGAGACAGAGGGGAAAAATGGAGGTAGATCAGATAGAAGCAAAGAAAGAGAGAAAAGAGAAAGAGCAGGAATGATCGAGTGGTAAGAGATGGAGAGATGAGAGAGTAGAAACAGAGACAAGAAGGGATGGAGAGACTATCATGGAAAGAGAGAGCAGTCTGTAAAGTGAGATGCAGGAAGAAGGAAAGAAAAAGACGAATACACAGAGAAACGCAGACAGACAAAAGGAGATTGAAATTTATTGAGAGCGGCGTTTTAACTCACTGTGGCGTGTTCGCTCTGCTGCATTAATGAGAACAGTAAATGCTTTCACTCACAAAGACTTCATATATCCTCCATTTGTTTACTGCTGCTGAATATTTTAAGAGTAAAGCTTTCATCCCTAAAATGTCGCCGCATGTCGAGCGGGCAAAAGGACTTCAGCTAATAACTTACAATAATCAATAAGACTTAATGATGTCAGCAGTAATCCATTTTAACTTTCACATGAAGGCCGCCGAGCTTTTCATCACGGAGGTGGATGTTTTTTCAGATCAAATGTTTCTTTAATCAAACAACTAAACTGATCATTTTAATCCTGAAGACCGTTTCTGCTCCACTCTTACTAACTACATTAGACTCTTTCCAGGACTAACAATCCACCTACCAGCTTTTCCTTTGGCTTTCAAACACATCTCATGGTCTTCAGATTTTGTTATTAAAAAAATCATGCAGCAAAACACGGGAAGGCAAAGAGAAGAATAAAACAGAGGAATATTTATTTGAGGGTGGAGAGGATGGGATTTGTGCCCGGGACGAACAGGGCAGAGGGGATGGCTGGGAGCGTGGGGACTGGGCTGGTGGTTGGTTGAGCTGAGCAGGGGGTAAAGCTGGGGCTGAACAAACCAGGATGTGTCCAGGGTGTGGGAAGCCGAGCCGAGCAGGGTCCAGGGCAGAGACAGGGCCGACAGGACGAAGAGCTGGAGACAGGGGCCAGAGCCGAGCAGGACGAGGAGAACAGGTTTGGTCAAGAGGCAAAACGTATCTCATGGTTTTAACACAGACTGGCTGAGCAGGTTCTGCGATGTGGCACAGTGACAGTGTCAGAGTCCTGAGCTGATATCTGAATGTGTTGGTGTCCAGAGTGTTTCCGTTTTACCACATTTTGCCATGAACGTGTCAAACAGCAGTAAAGTGAGTGGGACATACACGTCTTACTTTACTGTCTGCTTCCATTGTCAGTGAATTCCTCTAAAAGCCTTTAACAAACCTGCTGACTTTCAAACCTGTTAAACCCTGAAAATGACGTCGCACATTATCAAAGAAATTCAGATATTTTAAGGAGAGAGACAACATTACTTACTTTGAAGTTTGGATCCTTCAAACTTGTGACATTTTCAGCCTCAAGATAAAAATACAACCTGACATTTACAGTACGTACATGTGGGCAGACATGAGGAGTATCATGTTTTATAGATCATAAAAATATCATGACATGTCGCCCATTACAACAGTATGATTTTTTCTTAAAGAGCAACATACAGTGATGCTGATGACGTGTCTGCTCAGGATACACCAACAAACCAAAGCTCAGCACGGGCCACATGAAGGAACCAGTGTAACTGGATCTCACACACACACACACCTCATCCCACCATCCCTCCGTCCCCGTCCCTTGAGGCCCCCACTTGTCCTCTGTCTCTTTGTCCTTTAGGCATCTAATTGGGGGCCTGTTTTGAAAAGGAAAGGAACCAATTAGTCCCCATTGCCTCCCCCCTCCCAGTAAGAGAGCATTATGGGAATTCCCCCTACTTAACACCTATTAGCAGATATAAGAGAGGGAGAGAGAGAGAGAGTATTATGGGTAGGTGGTGTAAGGGTGTGAGCAGTACAGTACTGTCAGTGTATTTCCTGAGAATGTTCTCATAGTGTTGAAATAATGAAAATCTCCTTCATCCATTTACCTGTGTTGTGTTTTATCATCTAAACAAATCAATTTAGCAGTTTACTTATTTCACATCAAAGGTTATAAAACATCAGAACTACACCATCAAACGTTTGTGAGCAGCTCCACACAGCCTGGAAAAAAAAACAGTTTAGGGCTTAATGTGTTTAAAGACTGAATAATTCTGGCAAACTGCAGCAGCTAATTACAGTTTTTACAATTTTACATCACTTCCTGTCTTTTTTACTGGTACCCAAAAAGTTTCATTCCAAAACAAGACTTCAAATCTTAAGAGGGAGGTTGTGGGCTTGGTGTACAACCTTGTTTTGTCTATGTGAAGGACCCCCTGAGGTCTCTGGACCCCAGTATGGGAATCCCTAGCCTTGAAGTGGGAGAGCAAGGTTGTGAGTGGATTTCAGCTTCCAGACTCTGAAAGAAGGGAACTTTGAGCAGCCCTCTCACTCGAACACAGATGTTGAGGTTCTGTTGAACAAACCTCTGCAGCAGAATAACTTTGGCATTTTTATACATTCAGCTGGACAGACAGAAGAAATGAAAACAGAACAAAGACACTGAGAAGGAACCGGGAGACAGCAAGTAAAGGAATGAAAGCAGAGAAGAGGATGAAATGGAGGAGAGAAGGTAGAAAAGAAAGGAGTAAAGAAATGTCAGACAAGGAGAGGAAGGAGAGAGAGATGGGGAAGAGTATGCAAACAACAAAGTTTGGGTAGCTGTAGGCGGTATTAGCAGCAGCAGAGGGAATATGTGTGTGGGAGCAAATTGTCGACAGGAATTCATTAGGCTCGTTGTGCGATAACGAGTGCTTGTGGTTTTAATTGACTTAATCAACAAATAGAATTAATCAGAGATTTCTAATTAATGGTAATTGATTGAAATATCCACTGGGTCACCGTGCAAGCAGCCAAAATTCTCCTTCTCCCTCTCTCTTTATTTCTGTCTCTCCTTCCTTTACAGTTTGTCCTTGTCTTCTTTCCTTATCGTCCTTTCTCTTGCTTGTTTTTCTCCTTCAGTCTCTTTCTTCCTTTTTTGGTCACTCTCTCTCACCCTCTTTGTCTCTCTCCATTTCTCTCTCAGCCACTGGGTTTTTCTCCCATTCTTTTCTCTTTCTCCTGTCTTCTCCTGTCTTGAAACGAATGAAGGTGTGAATTTTATCACACAGTGCTGAATCCTTCTGATTTCAGTACCTGAGCTCAGGTATCAACACTAATATCAAAGATTTCAGATGCTGGCCAGTCCCAGTCCAAAGGGCTTGACTGTCACGAAAAACACTGACACAGCAACCGCACTAACAACCTCCACTCTCCTCGATCTGTCTTTTCCTTCCTCCGTGCCTCCCTTCTCTCTCTCCATCGCTCCCTACATCCCTCTCTTCACGGCAGGTCTCGGTAATTAGATTGTGGAGATGAGGAGGTAGAAGAGAGTTAAGAGGATTTTGTTTTTAAGAGAGGGAGATTTAAGAATGAGAGAGATAGTGGAGGATGGAGTGAGAGAAAGAGAGAGAGATCAAGCTTGAGCGACACAAGAAGGAGAGAGAGAGAGAGAGAGAGGGTGAAGGGGGAATTAGAGAACGAGGAGAGCAGATCCTCTTCGTTTTGTTTATCCTGTTTCGGTCACCCTCAGTGAAAGAGGGTTGAGTGACAGACAGAGAAATACACGAAGAAAGAGAGGGAGAACTAATGAGGAGATAAAGACATCACTTTTCTTTTTTTATCTCTCCTGTTGGTCGACCTTGAACACGTAGAGAGACGTACACAGACGACAGAAACAACGCTTCCCCTGAGAGAAAGGAGGGTTCTTGTCAGAGAAATCCTGATCTGATGCTGAACGACCTCATCTGGCTTCTTTCAACATGAAGGATTCATGTTTCTACTCTGATCTCCTCTCTTTGTCTTTAAGAATGAACACTTTGTCAAGGAAACGTCTGCGGTTTGTGTCCTCGGTCTCATTTTCTGGGTCCCGGGCCAAGTTTTGTGGAAGGTATGGTAATTAAATCAAGATCTTCAGTCTGGTACAACGCTGGCAGCAGGTCTGACTCAGGTCTACCTCACCTGTCGATCTCACACTGCATCTTACTCTCACCCATAAACAAGAACTGGAAGTGATGATCTGTATAAGCAACATACATCACTGATTAGTCCCAGATTCATTCTGCAGCATGAAAACGAGCCCAAACACACAACCAGAGTCATGAAGAACTGTCTTCAGAGGCAAGAAGAACAAGGAGTCCTGCAGCAGATGGTCTGGGATCACACGAGGAGACAGAGAGACTGAGACGGACTGAATCCACAGACGAACTGAGGAGACCACTTATCTGACAGGAACCTGAGAAACTGTGTGCAGGTGTTTTAACCAGAGAACACACAACCAATGACTTATCCGTCAGTCATGTGATTTCATGTTCACACCTTTTGGTTTCATTGTGAAAAGTCAGTGTGAACATGAACCAGTTCTAAAATGCATCAAAGCTCGATCCGGCCCGGACTGATTCCACTTCCACAGCGTCAACTGTTGGTCAGAGAAGAAGACATCACCTGAAAAAAGCAGATGTTTTCATTACAGGCAGCATTAAACGTTTTCAGGAATCACAGCTGTGTCTTCACTCTGATTTTCCAGTTTCTCATGTGAATAAATCATCGGTTTCTCCGTTTGATCTTTTTCATTTCCTGTCTCTCTTTCTTGTTGTCTGAGTTTTCTCTCTTTCTCGGTCATATCGCACTGTTTCTTTTTAAGTCACTTTAATCTTCTGTCTCTCTTCTTTCGCTCTGTTCTCAGTACCTCTCCTGCTCCTCCACTTCGACCTATCTCACACTTGTTTTTGGCTTTCCAGTCTGTCTCATCCCTCCCTCTACATTCTCCGTCTCTTTTTCTTCCTCTGCAGCCACTCCACAGCTTTCCATGTATTTTGGAAGGAAAGCTTTTTAGCAAATATTTGTCCGACTGTGTCTGTAGAGCCCTCTGAGTCAATATGGACCCAGCCAGGCTCGACCGGCCGGAGAGGGAGAGGGAGAGGGAGAGGGAGACGAGGGAAAGAAAGAGAGAGGGATCAGTGCATAAAAACCAGCAGTGCTGAAACAATAGAGACTTACGATTCTCTATTTCTCCTCTGGCTAAAAATAAACTCTCAGAGAAAAAGACTTTTGCTGTGTGAGGCTGAGCAAACTTCAGTCATAACACTGATAACGGTGATAAAAGTCGTATTTATCAGTGTTTTGATTCCATGCCCTGAAAATTAATTCATTTTCATTAGTGAATCACAGACAGCTGAAAGACACGGCTGAGATGCCAGACTGTTTCCTGACTGCGATGTCAGAGTTATGCTTTTACCACGTGGATGAAATCACACCCGGTTAGTCTGACGTGAAGAACTTTTTCAGGTCGGCAGCTCGTATTCATAATAAATCTGATAAGACGCACAGGTGAAAGCATTCTTCAGTCACTGTGTTAGACACTCTGTTGTTGACCCAGACGTTGTAGAGCAGATTCTGGAGTTATGACCGTCGACTCTTAACACGCTGAATTATTGTTCCAGCTTCAGTGTAGTTAAACTCACCTTCCTGTGCTTCCTCCACGCTGCCTGCTGCAGTTATTTGGCAGAGAGAGAGTTTCACTCGGTCGTTTTGTTGTTGTTTAGAGCCTCCTTCTTCAGTGTAATACACACCTCCTGTTTGGAATAAATTTATCTGCAACCCCACAAACACACACACAAACACACACCAGGCTTGTCCTCTTGATCCTGTCTGCTGTCTTCTGCATCCCCATCTCCTGTTTAGACAACAAGGCGAGCCACAAATATGCTAAACTGAAGAGAGCGAGAAAGAGGAGATGAAAGACAGAAGAAGAGTTGAGTGTGTGTGTGTTTGTGTATGTGTGTGTGTGCGTGCAGGAGGTAGAGAGAGAATCCCATTTCATTGTAATAGTGTTTAATATTTATTGGAAAAATGTAAAGAAAATGTAAAGGAAGTGCTTTTCAGCGAGCGGGCAGGATTAGCATAAATAGTTTGGGGCTTGGACGTGTTTGGTCCCTGCTGCAGAAGAGTAAGGCTGTCCCCTCTATTCTCTGTGGCGCACACACACACACACACACACACACACAGAAATACGTGCATATGTTTGCACACACACCCACTCCTACACACATTTGTGCACATGAATGCATGTGTAAACATTCAAACATGCAAACACACACACACTCGCTGACCTTTGCGTGTGGAAACTCATCAGCATATAGTGATTTATAATGGGCCCTGCCGATCCTGGTGTTTCTTTCTTTTTTGCATTTATTAGACAGGAGCAGAGAGGGAAGCAGAGGGGGAATATTGGCTGCTGTCATTTATTTTCTGCACTGTTACTGCTGATGAAGGATCTGTGTGCTGAATTTGACTTCATGCTAATAAATGGCGTTGAATGACCTGAATTTAACTACACACAACTGCAGAAGATGGAATGAATAA
The DNA here is from genome assembly GCA_037833715.1 of Toxotes lorentzi. NCBI lineage: Eukaryota > Metazoa > Chordata > Actinopteri > Toxotidae > Toxotes > Toxotes lorentzi. Next base: position 1,204,858 of record JBBMJY010000009.1, on the reverse strand, counting down.
ATAAATAAAAACAAATGTGGCTCTTGTTTGCTCTTGTTTTTTTGTTGTTGTTTCAAAGATAATTCAGATTTTTTACAACCTCAGATTCATAGTTTTGTCCAGTTTCTATCAGAAATTCACTGCTGAGATCTGTGAACACTCAGACAACACGGTCCAGCAGGTCAGGAAACACAAAGAGCTGTCAGCAGCTTGTCCAGATTATCTAATCACTTTAAAAAAGTGGTTGTTATTACATTATTTAAACGTTGGCGGACAGTTAAAACACCTTGGACAGCAATGGATATAAGCAGAACGATGTAACCAGGTGCTTTGACCTGTTGAAGCCCATGTCGTGCTTTAAGATAAGCTATGATATGTCTATTTATTTCTCTGACTGTGATTCTTTCTTGTCTCTTTTCCCTCATGTCACCCACCAGTCTCTGTGTTCAGAGGTGCGAGCCCGACGCCGAGGAGTCTCCTCCGTTCTGAAACTCTGTCAGAAGCTGCTGCAGCAGAGCCAGGTGGGTACCAGAACCCACGAATCTAATGACAGCTCAGATGACTCCACAAAACCAGAGACTTTCAGCACAACTTTGGCTTCATCACCAGTGACTTGTGACCTCACTTGGATTTGACCTTTACAACTCAAAAAACTTGACCTCCTCCCATTATCTAAAAAAAAAAAAAAGACCAGGCAAACTACCCTGCTCTCAGAAATGCACTGATCATATTTTATATTTTAAAGATATATTTTTAGTTAGTTTTTTTAAAGAGAGGAATTATATTAATGTACATACATTTATGAATTTAATCATATGATTAATATGATAATTGCATTATTATTTTGATAAAACTGTCTCTCCAATCCCCACCTCTGGGACAGTCGGGCCCCATGGCGGAGGTGGGCCCAGAGGCGGAGCAGCACCGGGAGGCCCTGCAGCTGCTGTCAATCAACCTGGAGAGGAGGTGGGAGGCAATCGTGATGCAGGCGCTGCAGTGGCAGAACCGACTGAAGAGGGAGCTGGGAGAGCAGCAGGTTAGAGCGATCTGACATTTACACTTTACATCCTTCACTCTACACTGCAGGCAATCAGCTGACGCACTGTTACACTCAGTGAGCATGTCAGAGTTTGATTTGATGCTGAAATCCGGCGTGGAAGACAGATGGTGCTGTAATTGAGGCTGCAGTGTTTTAGTAATGGAACAATCTTAACAACCTGAGATGGTTTCGGAATGTTTTGTGAAATAAGCATCAACTCTGAAACAAACACAAACTCAGATTCGGAATATGAAGTCAGTTTTGATCAGGGGAAGATTTCTTTCCTAAAAGTATTTGACGCCAACATAAGCCAGTCCTGCCTTTTTTATTAGTTCCTCAGGTAAAAGAGGCTGTGTTTTTGAAAAGCAACGTCCACTGAAGAGACGAGGAGGGTCAAAACTTTTTTCACCTCACGTCTTGTTTTCATGGCTGATTATGTATCTTGAAGTGCTGCTGGAAACATTGCTCAACTGCACACTGTTACTGTGAGTATTCATGAAACCTAAAAATGAAGTTTGTCTTGTGAGAAGAGAAAAGAGGGCTCATCATCTGGGGATCCTGAATTTGCTCAGTAAATTTCCATCTGCAGATACTTTCATAGTAATCTGGCCTCCAGCTGCCAGGTGCTGTTCACAGTCCCTGGGACGGTGGACGGATATCCACTCAGACTGTCACCACATCCTGATGCTCTGCTGCTGTCGGAGCAAAAGTATCTGAGTCTGCTTTGACTTTTAAAAACCAACAGAGGCTGAAGCTTCACGCGACGACTCCTTTCAGTGAAACAGTCCAGCAGCAGCCGGCTGATGAAACTAATGTGTTAGTTCTCCAGTGCGATCAGTGTCACACAGACAATGTTTCCTGTGCAAATGTCTGCAAATGAGATTTCATTTCACTTTGACAGTTTTCACATCAGAACACCACACGTCTGCCGCCACGACAGCACATCTCCAAAGGTTTGTCTTATTAGAACTCTGCGGCCGACAAACCAGTTCAGGTTCCACGTCTGAGGCACGAGCCGCTCACCGATCGCGGCGTTGCTTTAAGGTTGCGCGGGGACAGCTCAGCACATGTGCAGCTCGTGATGCTGTGGGCGTTCGGAGAAGTATCGCTCACAAGGGAGTCGTCCGGAGCCGCGCTGCTCGGGGCGAGCGAGGCAGAGAGAGAGAGCTGAGTGCTTTATTCAGCGGATGTAACGTGACGGCGGAGAGCTGCAGCTCTTATGGATTTCTAATAGTGATGAATATGGTTCTATAGAGACAGAAGGACGGTGCATTTAGATACAAGGTGAAGGATTTCACACACACACACACACACACACACACACACACACACACACACACACACAAAACAGTCACAGTCAAAAGCATAAAATGATGTTAAGTCTCAAGCAGACACAGAGAAGCACACGGGTAGGTGCACACAAACTGCACACACAGAGAATATAGTGGCACAGATGTAAATACAGTGTGTTACATCAATTCTTGCACCTAGAAGAACACAACGTCATCTGCATTAACTGATGGATAGCACTGTGTGAAGAGCTCGGGGATGAAGGGTGGGGGTGTTGAGGGAAGGTTAAGTTCAGATCAATCATGGATTCTTTTTCTGTTCAAGTGTATTTTAAACACATTTCTGAAATAAAATAAATCAGAGAGCAGAACGTGACGTAACTCTCAGCATGTCCAAACTCCTGAAACGTGATTTTGAAGCCACGTAGCCTCTGTGTATATTTTCTTTAGTTTTTTTTTATCAGGGCCTTTTTAATGAACAGCCACCAAGTGTTTACAAGGTAATGCTTTAATTTATGGGTCCATATATTACCAATTACTCCCTAATTATTCCCTAGAAGGTTTGCAGCTCAGCTATCTAAACTCTAACTAAAACAACAGCCTCAGAACTTTGTCTCTATTTTCCTTGTGATAATAAAAACCAAATTAGTTTTTTCCTTCCAGGAAACTGAAGAAATGTGAAGGAAATTATTATGAGTTAGACTCATAAAATAAAGTGTGACTGGTGTGAATAGTTCTGCTGTTCTTGCCCCCCCCCCCCCCACGCACTGTTTGCTCATATATTTACACACACACACACACACACATTGTAGAGGAGGAGAAGACAAATAACAAAGGCCAGACACTCTGACCTCGCTGCCTGGCTGGAGAGTAATTTCACTTCTACTGGAGATGGGAGAGGAATAAAGGGGTGGGGGGCATGAAGAGGGGGGTGTACGGAGAGAGGGAACCAGAGAGGCGTATATCTGGGTGGTTTAGCTTAGAAGAAGCACCTCTGCTGAGTGATAAAACGATTGTCCTCTCATGGTCTGTGTGTGTGTGTGTGTGAGTCTGCTGTATTTATATTCACAGAGGTTGTTCTTTCAAAGTTACCTGGACCACTCTGCAGTGTAAAGGTCAGACCAGTGTTTTTAAACCTGAAACGGCTGAAATCGGTTTATCGATTCGTTTAATCAATAGATGAACTCAAATAAAATCTTCATCTTATTTAATAGTAAAAGTCTTATTTTTTTCAAAGTCAAGTGATTTTCAGACTTTTCCTGAAAATAAAAGAAATTCTGTCTGGAAACAACCGAGACGAGCAGCGAGGCCGTTTGTGTAATGACACATTTTAGTGTTTGCTGTCTCCTGATGAAAGATGTTTCCCCAAAAACATTAAAGGAGTAGTTTGACACTTTAGGAAATATCTCCTTCGCGTTCTTGCATAGGGTAAAATAAGAAAATGTTAGCTTAGCTTAGCATAAAGACTGGAATGGTTAGCCTAACAGCTAACCATCTTCTGGCTGTAGCTTTGAGACATGACAGTGAACTATTTTTCATCTGACCCTCGACAAGAAAGCAAATACGTTTATTTCCCCAAAAACCAAAGTGCTGCTTTAATATTCGTCGTCTGAGAATCAGAAATGTCCACAACAGATTTAACAGAGAAGCTGGAACATGTGTGACGTGTTCTCTGGACGGACGGACGGACCGTCACAGGGTTGTATGAGAACCCTGAGGGTGACCATGGGTTCTCATGTAGCACAGTTTGTTTGAACATGTGATTTTATATCAGAGGTGTTGTTACAGTATGAGACATCGTGTGTGTCGTCTGTTCAGGAAGCAGATGAAGGATCCTGTTTGCTCGCTGATGTGATGTAAATGAGTCTGAATTAAAGCTGCAGGGTGCCGTGGGGATGAGGTTTCACCAAGTATACCTGTAAGTCGAATGTAATATATGGAAATTATATTTTAGAACACTTTCCTCATGATTATGAAATATATTTTAGAGTTATGAGCAACATATGGAGGTTTTCATTCACCGTTTGCAATTACATTCAAAGCAGCCTGTCAGCTCCTCTACTCTGCATGGAGAGATGATTTATCTGTGCGCTTCTATTCATTTTGAATCAGACCGGTGATGCCGGGCTCCCTTAGCACTTTGACAACTGGTACAGCAGAGAGCCAGCAGAGACTCAGGCGGCAGCAGCAGCAGCAGCAGCAGCTCCAGGAGGAGCGCAGGCACATGAATAATCACCCAGATGCTGCTAGATAGCTCCGCTCTCCTTGGGCCTTCCAGCAGATGCTATGCTAACAAATGGGAGCAGTCAAACCAGAGCTAATGGGAAAAGTTTCCCTTTTTCACCCTAAAAACACTTCAGAGGTCCCTCACATGCACACACACACACACACACACAAACAGGGACACACACTGTGAATACAGGCAGTGAATACAGTGAGGAGGAGCCACTGTAAACACCAGACTCTGATTATGTTCATGTGTGTCAGAGAATCATCACAGTGAAAAACACTGGACCCAAAAACTGCCCAGGTCATTTTAACTGTAATGAAAGGACCTGATCTCATACCTGGTTCTGGGATAACAGACGCGTTTGATTTGAATCACCCAGTGACCTTTTGTCTCAGGCTCTGAGAAAAGCCGAATCATCACTGTGTTGTTTGTTCTGTCCAACACTTTACCAACCAAATTATTTGATTCAGGTGGCATTTATGATTTTGCAGTACGTCTTGATAAAACATAAATTAAAAAAATAATAATGCCAGTGTGTAATCTTCAGTTCTCCTTACGCACACGTGGGCGGCCATGAGCTCGGGAAACAGGCCACGCCTCTTGATTCGAGACTTTTCAAGAGCTTCACATTTCACATTTTAAGTCTTTGGACGTAACTTTATTCTTTAGTTTTGTGAAATATCAGAGTAAATATCAGGTGGACATGTCCGTAACAACAATATAAATTCAGCGTGATTTCATTTGGACCAAAGAAACTCCAAAGTCTTCAGAAACATCTGGACCAGCAGTTTACAGAGGAATGCTCGTGCATGTCGGGGGAGCCTGGGTGGGAAATTATCACCTCTGTTTGACTGCTAAATGTGTCTGCTCTGGCAGCTCTTCCTCTTTGGCAGATTCCCAACAACACTTTAAAGTTTATTTCCTGCTTTAAAAAATGTGTTGTTGAAACCGCTGTGGCTGCCGGACACCAGGAGTCACCTCCCTCCTCTGTCTGGGGTCATAAAAATACCCGCAGTTCAGCTATAAACTGTTACAAAATTATAGAAATGAGATAAATTACAGATCTAAATTATATACAAGGTTTCCGTGGGTCATCAGATACTCGATTTGATTGGATTAGGCTGATTGATAGCCTCTCCCCTCAGCACCGAATGTGTTTTTGAATGCGTCTGCAGTGGCAAAACCCAGTTCAGTCATTACCCCCATCTCCCTTATCAGCACAAGGGGAATAAACACAAATCTAATAGAAATTCATTACACAGACCCATACCCACACACACACACTCTCACACACACAGAGCCAACTAGTTTATTAGATTAATAGGCTATGAATGGCTAATACGAATTACCCCCCTCTCTTGTTAATGAGACGCGGAGCAATTTGTATAATTATGTCTGTGGAAGGGAAGAATTCCTGTGTCTAAGCATATTTTTAGACAGCCGAGCTTTCTGAAGGATTTTGATTACGTATTTACTTTGGGGTTTTCAGCTTCGTGCTCTTTCTCTCAGAAGTCGTTTTTGAATAATTCATCGCTTTGTTCCAGAGCGGAATAATTTGTGTTGAGATTTATGAGCAATTGCTTTGGGGTGGGCTGATTTTACTCTTTTTTAAATGATCACAGAGCGTGTTCTATCAGAGTCGGGTGTCAGACGGAGGCCTGAGTGGAGACAATGCTCTCGGAGAGGACACAGGATTTGCAACATGTCTCTTTTTGGTGCCAAAACAAAACACACATCTGAAAAAAAAAAAAAAAACCTGTACTCCATCAGTCTTTGGAGGCACAGAGTAAAACATTTGGTGCATTTTAAATGATAATAGAAAACTTTTGTTCTTTAACAGCAACACACTTATGAACTGGATCCTCTGGGTTTTGAATTACGCTGTATTTGACTTCTATCTTACATTAGACTTTCTGAAAAGAAGAAATGTAAAGTCATTAAGCTCCGTTTCAGGAATTTCCTGGAAATTAGTGTCAGTAACTTATGACAAGACATAATTAGACAGACTTCTCCACCAGGATCAGGAAAATGACACTTGCTTCGAGGAATTTTTTGATTGATTTAGGACTCAATAATTTCCAAAATGACTTGTTAAGATGGATTTTTCAGCAATGTATTAAGTTGTGAACACCCACACAGCATTTAATGTCAAGGAATAAAGTTGGGGGTGAAGTCTATTATAGTTTTTTTTCATTTTAATTTATTAAATTCTGTTCATGTCCATCTCGTGTCAGCAACGATTTCCAATGACGAAGCTGAGGACCTTGAAAATCAAATGTACAGTAATTTATAGAATCGAGATAAAATCAATAAAATGCTAAATGTAATGTACTTACAGCCTTTAGTTAAAATCTTTGACTTATTGATTTTCTGTGTTTGGCGTCTTGTGTTGGGCAGGACGTCATTTGAAGACCATTAGAGGCTGTGCGTTGCCATGGTTTGTGCTTTAGCAGCCTCACAGAACCCTCTTTATTCTTGCTGAGCAATTTCAAATGTGTTCTTTTTTCTCTCTTTCTTCTCTTTTGTCTTCAGGTTGCTGGAAACTTTCTGGAACCAGGTCTCGTTGACCTCCACAAGATAAGCCCAGTCCCAGTTGGTCCAGTGGCACCGGCGCCAGATGACTCCTGGGAATGGGATGAAACCGATATGACAATCACAGAACCAGAGCCACAGGAAGTACCAGAACCCGACCTCACGCCCAGCCTCCCCACAGAACCAAGTGTGCCTTCGGACAATGTTCTGTCCAATGGCGGTCAGCCCAACAGGATTGAAACCAGTATTCCAGACAGTCAGTGTCCTGAGAATGTGCCCAGCGTGACCTCCCAAGCTGCCCCCCCTAACAACAATAACATCTACCAGGTGTACAGCCTCCATAATGTCGAATTATACAGACAGCCTCAGTTTCCTCACAGCTCTTCCTCTGTGCACAAAACCAAATCAGGAAAACAAAAACAACAATTCCTGCTGAAGAGCCTGAGTAAGGACTCCTCCTTCTCCTCCATCGAATCCCTCCCAGAGCTCCTGGGAGGACTGATGTCAAACAGCCGAGGAGGAGACGGGATGAGTGAATACCGGGACAGGGACAGTGAAAGGGAGGGTGGCAGAGGAAGCGGCCAGTCAGCGAACAGTCGTCGGTCAGAGTGTGAGAGCGGGATTGTTAGTGATACAGGAGACACAGAGACGACAACAAACTCTGAAATCCAGGGAGAGGAAGAGGATCTGGGGGAAGAGGAGGAGCAGGAAAATGGGCAGAGGAAGGATGAAACTGATCTGACTCTGCACAAAAACAATATCCCTAAGTACAGTCGAAGAATCAAGACAGAGGATAACAAGAAGGAGAAAGGATGGAGGAGGGATGAAAACAGAGGTGAAAACAGAAGAAACAGAGAAGAGGAGAAAAGGAGGAGACACAGGAGGGGAGGAGGTGAGGCGGTCGAGATCTTTATCAATGGGCGTGGGATCCTGACGCCCGCGGACTCTGACTCTGACTTTGAGGTGGGAGGACTCGCTGACGATTCCTCCAAGCCCTTCATGTCCTGCAGTGACATCACAGAGTTCAAAGCTGACCAGTTTAATGGTTTGGAGACTCCTCCCGCTCTAAGCCGCCGGACCTCAAGTCCAGTTTTATCTCAGGGCTCCTCTCTGGAGTCTCTGTTGGCTTTGGGTGTGGAGTTATTTCCCTCCAAAGACCCGCTGCATCGCAGTGCCTCTCTGGAGAGCTGTGTGGCCCCGTGTCGCAGCGCTGAAGGGGAGACTGGAGGCAGCTTGTCCAGCCTCGGGGAGTTGGACCTGGGGCACAGCAGAGAGGTGGATGGAAGTGAACCAGGAAAGAAGAACACTGAAAATGTGCATGGAGAACCAACCTCTGGGGAACTGAGCCGAAGAACCCTCGATCTCCTGAAACGCCTGGAGAACATTCAGAGTCCTTTGGCGGCGAAGATGACCCGCAGTGTTTCTGACATGACACTTCGGAGCGTCTCCCCACAGCGGGGCCGACTCCCTGCCTCCGCTTCTCTAGGTGGACGACTCACGCCCCTCTCTGGGATTTCAGGCTCTTCACGGAAAGGACCGCCATCCCTGATCAATGAGAGCTCAGCGACAGCATCGCTAACAGAGCTGAGCAGCACTGAGGACTCCTCTCTGGGGTCTGAAGATTTCACCACCTTCAGAAATCAACGGCACCTCTTCCTGGATCCCACCACGGCAGCAATGGCCAACTCAGGCTCCTATAGGAAACGTTGCCACGGAAACAGCCGAGGTGGGCAGAGCATGGATGAAGCAGATGCAGCGAGCTTGAGCATGGTGGTAAACGTGTCTTGTACATCGGCATGCACAGATGAGGACGAGGACGACAGCGACCTCCTGTCTTCCTCCACGCTCACGCTCACTGAGGAGGAGCTTGGCGTACGGGACGGAGAGGATGAAGAGGAGGAGAGGTTGAGTGGTGGCTCCTCAGGTAATGACGACGATGAGGATGACGATGAGGAAGAGATGGAGGGCTCTTACGTGCTGGGGCTGGAGTACATGAAGAGGGAGCTGCAGAGCTGGATCCGATCTCCTCGCACCTCCTCTTCCTCCTCCTCTAAAACTGAGGCAGGCCTCCAGGATGAGCTGCAGTGCGGAACACAGCCGTCCTCCACCATCACCGCCTCTTCTCAGAACAAGGAGCAACACAGTTTTCTAAACTGCTCAGCTGCAAAATTAATAGAAACCAACACGAACAGTGGCAACAACAAAAGAGATAAGAAAGAACAGGAGGAAGAGGAGGAGAACAGGAGGAACGCAACAAGAAGCTACATCAGTCAGTTTGTAGACGATGTGGAGAACGGAAACGTGGATCAGAGCTGTTTAAAAGGGAAAGACGAAGATGACGAGCTCCTCAGGGAGGAGTCGAGTGTGTTCACAAAGAAAGGAGAGTCCCTGAGGGAACCGTATGTGTTCGTCACAACAGGAGAGTCAGTTCGGGATGTCAGTGATTTGATAGTAAAAACAGAATCGAACTCAACGAAGCAGCTTTCTTCATCACCAACCTGTGAACTCCTTCCATTTACGTCCAGACGTGCTTCCTCGTTGGTGGGACAGCTGCGGGGAGAGTTGCCCTGTCACAGTTCCTCCCTCCCCTCGACTCCTTACCTCTCACCTGTTGAGGACTGCACATCCCACAATGCCTTGCACAACAGCAGGCCAGCAGCCGGAGGAAGGAAGGCCATCACCATTCAGGAGAGGTTCAAATTCTCATCCTTTGTGACCGAGGAGACAAGGAGGGAGGTTCGAGACAAAGAATCGTCACTGCCTCCCAGAAAACGGCACATTTCTCACTCATCCTGCCACCACCTTCCCTCTCCGTCTTCCCTCCATCCATGTGGTGCAGAAGAGGGCAAGAAAGAGAATGTGCATGACTTTGTAATGGAGATAATTGACCTGACCTCACTGGCACTGAAGAGGAAAGAGAATCAGCCTGAAGAACCGAACGAGGCCGAGACCAGCGGGTCCAATCCAGAACAGGGCCCTGCATCACTAGCACAGATCAGAGACAAGGTACAGTATTCACACTAAAAAATCCAGAACTCCAGATGCTGTTTGGAAAAATATTCAGCTTGTTATAGATTTCATCACGAATATTGGAAATGCAAAAACCTAATTAAACAGAGGTTAAAGTAACAGTTCAGTATGATGCAGATGTTGATAATAAACTAATAAACTAATGATGGAATATTTGTGGAGATGCAGCGTGAGAAGTCTGTTTGACCTCATATGTTTTGTACATTTTGGGGAAAAATGAATCCAAAAGTAGCAAAAGTTATTTCAGTTGATTTGTTCACTGAGTTGGACTAATTCAATAAATCGCATCACAGATCATAACTTTTAGGATGTAATGACTAATTTCTTCAATATCTATTGCAAGTGAAATAATCTAAAAGCTAATCAGTTTTCAGTCTTCATTTTATTTCTGAAAAGAAAAAGAAATCAGGCAGAAAACTTTGCTCCTCCTGTAAAATGTGTCAGAGTGTAAAATATTAAAATGCAAATCAAGACTGGATGGTTTTATCTTAGTCAGTGAAAGAAGCATCCGCACTTTCAAATCTGTGCAAACGTTTGGTCAAAGACCTTGTTCAGGTATGAACAGCGTCAGTCACGTGTTACCTGTTCATACCTGAAGAAGGTCTTTGACCAAACGACGCAGATTTAAAAGTGCTGATGCTTCTTTCGCTGAGTTTGATATTTTTCATCTCTCAAGTCTGGATGAGCTGTGAATATTTTCTCTGTTAGGTTTGTTCAAATATAAATGATACACCAACATAGAAATATACATAAAAAAAAAACATTGTTACGTATATGTCAAATAAAATTAAACAAAAAATATAAAACAATAAATCACAGGAAAACAGATAAGATGTCATTACTAAACGTGAAGCCTAATGTGGACTGAAAGCTCTGAAGGATGTTACATCCACAGTGGTTCAGAATCTGAATCCCAGATTTGTCTGAGACGACTTCACAGTCTTTGAAACATACAGCACCTTCTGTCCTCAGACCCTGAGCTCAGAAAAGAGAAAACAACAACAACAAACAAACAAACTTTCCTTTCCCTTCAGGTGCTCGAACACTCCCATCGGCCTCTCCACCTTCGTAAGGGAGACTTCTACTCCTACCTGTCTCTCTCCTCCCATGACAGCGACTGTGGCGAGGTCAGTCAGTGCTCTGAGGACAAGAGCTCCACTCCAGCGCCCTACAGCATCCCGTCTTACATCACACCAACACAAGGCCTCAGCAGCCCGAGCCCTGAGCTGTTTACAAGCACCAGACAGCAAATAGCAACCTCCAGCTCAGCCCAGTCCTCCAAACGCTCCTCTCCTAGCCTCGACTCCAAGAACAACCTCTGTGCTCTCGATTTGAAGTCAGCTGACAGCCAAACTAACAGCGCTGCTAACAGTGGCCACACTGAAGAGCTGACTAGCCCCTCGCTATCCCTGCCCCCCAGCCCTGACATCAGGGATGAGGAGACGCTGTTCGCAGCCTGCACAGAGCAGGTTTACCTGGGCCCACCTCTCTGCTACAGTATGGTGCTCACCAGGAAACCAGGGAGGCACCTGCTGGAGGAGAGTTTGGCGTGTTTGTCTTCACTGGACCCTGGTCACAAACTGAACTCCAGTCTAACATATTTGCCTTGTTCAAAACCAAATGATAGCTGTGAATATTTGCCTCAAGAGGAGCCCAATTCCAAACCAGGTGATAGTGTGAGCCGCTTGTCTTCCTCAGAGGACTGTGTGATGGACAGAAACCAGGATCCCACAGTGATGACAGAGGAATCACAGAGCTCCTTCTCTCCTCTTCTGGAGCCTTGTTACGGATCATTTTCCACCTCCACGCCCTTGACGACCATCTCCGCTTCCCTCCAGGGGCCCGGCTCCAAACCAAAAGACGACAGCCCTTCCTCTCTTCCTCCACCTGTGTCCCCTGGCGCCAAGCAAGAGAAGCGAGGTGAGGACCCGTACCTCCTCTGTGATGTCGCTGGAAGAGAAGTTGTGGTCGCTGCGAGTGTCACTGCGCCTCAGGAGGAGAGGAGTCATAATGAGGGGCCTCCTTATCTTAATCCCTGGGCGCGTGTCGCCCTGATAGACTCCTCCGCAGCCGAATGTTTGGCAGATACTAAAACGCTTGAATCCAATATGGGCGCCGTAATGACCAAGATAAGTGTCTGCAGCTCCGCTACAAATCCCTCAAAAGAGCCAGCCGCCACACGTATTAATCCCAAAATTAACTGCTCGGTGATGAGAGAGGCAGATAGGGAGGAGGGGGAGCGGCAAGGAGAGGCGGATACTAGGCGGGTGAGTCAGGAGGAGAAGGGGAGAAGAGGGCGGAGCGGCTCGCAGCACGACGCAAAGACAGTGGTGGCAAAGCAGGTTAGTGTTCCACATATTAGCCTGATCTGCTATCTCAGGACATTATACAGGGCCTTGATACTGCACTTCACCTCTCTACTCCAGGTATTAGTCCAAGCCGAGCCCCTCAGTGGGTCTGAATGTAATGAGGCCGGTGTGCGTTTCTCTCATTTCCATTTCTGAGGCCGGACAGACGAGAGAGGTGCTGATATGTGTAACCCCCCCCCCCATCTTCTCTTTTTCATCACCTCCTCAACATCTCCTCCCTTCCTCTCTCTCTCTTTTTTCTCTCCTCACCTGTACTCTCTCCACTTTACATTTCTTCTTATATGTTCCCCCTCCTCTTCACACGCCTCCTCTTTTTTTCCTCCCCCCCTCCATCCTCTCTTCCTCTGCCTCATCCCTCTCTCCTCCCTCAGGTGTTAATTGACGGGGGGATTTGCAGACTTCTCAGTTTTTTAGTTAAAAGGTTAAGGTCCACAGAACAACATCAGCATAATTACTATCAGTCAGATTTTATTAGGATTCATCAGCTAAGAGCTTTCCCTTCCCGCAGTGATCGTTCAATTCATTTCATCGCTGAATTAGCGTGTTTGTGCTCTTTTTAAGTTTTCTATTTCCTTATGCAAATGAGTTTGCAGTTTTTTTGTTCCCTCCTCTGTTTATCAACTTTTGCTCTGTTAAAGAGGAACATGGCTCAGCTGAAGAGGTTGTTTTGGTTTTGTAATAGTGCTGAGCAGCCTGCAGTTGTTTTCACTCAGTGCATGTTAATGTGGACTACGTGTGTTTAAACCGCACAAAATCCCATTCATTCATTCATTCTCTGGTTTCTGATCAAAACAAGTATTCTACTGCAGATTCTGGTTTTCCAGACTGTCCACTGTGTGGACGCTGCTCTGCTGGAATTTAAACGATGCTACAAATACAGTTAGCCAACAAGCTAGTCAGCTTTCTAAGTAGTCGTTAGCTGACTGGTAACAAGACAGCTAGATTTTAGTGTTGGTTTGTTTTTCCTGTTGTTTTGGAAAATGTCTTTCTCAAACCAGGAAATCAAAGCTGGTCACGTGACCGTAGCTCGGGTGAACCAGGGTTTGAGGACAGTTGTGGTTTCAGGGGACATGAAAACCTTTATGGAATCAAATGTGGAAAGTTTCCAAAGAAGCTGAAACATGCGCAAAAATGTTTCATGTCATGAATTTTTGAGTTTGGATTTTTTTTGTTTTTGAAATTTGATGGTTTTTTTTTTTGTATTTGAAATTTTTACTTTTTATGTTGTTTGACATTTAATTTTTCTTTTTTTAGATTTTATTGTGTTTTTCGAAATTCCATCTTTTGCACTTTTGAGATTTAGTGTTTTTCTTTTTTCTGAGGTTGTACAGAGTGTGAAGAGGCTCTGAGGGAATCCTGACTCTTAAAGCCAGAGTCACCAAACCTGCAGCAGCATCTCGGCCCCACTGTGCATTAGCTTTCTCATTATCTCCTAAATTCATTAAAACGGCATCAAACAAAAGACGGGAAAAGAAAAGGCAGAGATGGGGGTAGATGTGTATGTGTGTGTGTGCATGTGAGCGTGACCACATATGCATATGTATGTATGTGTGTGTGTGTGTGTGTGTGGTAGTGTGGCATAATAGCGACACAAGTCTTTACAAAGTGATTAGTTGTGAACCAATTAAGAGCGCGTGGTGGAGTGGGGCAGAGAATTGTTTTCGGCCTGATGCTCGTTCGTTTAATTTGCAACTTTTCATCAGTTTGGGCTCAAAGAAAGAACAAGCCGATTAGAAAACAAAGACAAACAGCGTTTCAGCCCGATAATGCCGTTTTGATTTATTCCTCTCTCCCGTCTCTTGTTTGTCTCTCTCCTTCACTCGCTCTCTCACCATCCGCTGCCTCTCTCTCTCTCTCTCTCTCTGTTAAAATGAAAAGAATAAAGTGGGATTTTGTTTTCCTGTTCTCTGCTGTATCATGTCTTAACTTTCCTGTGACTAAACAAGTTTTTTTTTTCTAGACTCTTTTCTTCTTCTTTCTCTCTTGTTTTTCATCTTCTCTTTCCATTTCTGTTTCAACCTGTTCTCTCTGTCTCTAATTTCATTTTTCGGTCTTTTGATGTTTCTCTCTCTCTCACTCTCAGGTGAGCTCTCAGTCGGCTGTCAATCATACCACCAGAGCAGCTCAGGGGCGGAGCCAGGCCTCGGTGAGATGCCCAACCTCAAGAACGGGGACGGTTAGAGTAAGTAAACACACACACACACACACACACGAATGATGTGAACAGGTGAATATCTCCTCTGATCTGATGCCATTGCACTGTTACATCATCATTATTGGCCACGTGATCATGGTCCCATTATCAACTGAAATAAAAATAAACGAATAAGCTGCGTTTCCATTGGTCGAGTGTTCATCATATGAGCTGTGACACAATGAGAACCAGTGATGTAGATATTTTCCTGTCCTTTCATAAGGTTAAAGTACTGGAAGAGTCTGGTCCAGTTCCCATGAATTATTATTGTGTAACTTTAAAAACTGTGACACAATGTGTGATCGGGGCTGAACACAGGCAGTGGATTCATTTTAGTTTTCGTCATCTTTTCTATTTTTAAAATCAAATCAAACCAGGAAGCTGCAGAACACGAACAAAGATCATCTCACTGATGTGTGTGTGTGTGTGCATGTGTGTGTGCGTGTGTGAGATGTGGCCACCCTATGGGCGCCTCCAGGGCTAAGCAAAACCTACTGCCCCCGTACTCCAAACACAGAGAGACTAACACACACACACACCCCGGAGGGCAGGGCATAAAATTCCAGGTAGAAGCTCTGACAGCCCAACAGCTGCAGGTTAGACAGACATGATGTTCACACACACACACACACACACCAGAGGACAAACCTGCATACACACTCACCTGCAAAGAACTACATACATTAACGTGCAAAATCAAGCTCAGTGTACACACACACACACACACACACACACACACAACACATGTAAACCCATGACAAAGGACACACACACTCCGCACACACATCATATCAGTGATGCATACAGCTGGTCCTGACCCCCATGGCGTGCCCCAGTCCAGCCCACCTGTTCACAAACACACACACACTGTACACACAGACACAGGTGCAATTAAAGCAATCGTGAATGCGGCTCATGATGTGCTCTGTGACCCAGACAGCAGAAGGTCTGCAACAAAACACACAGGAGAGGGACTGTGTGTGTGTGTGTGTGTGTGTGTGTGTGTGTGTGTGTGTGTGTGTGTGTGTGTGTGTGTGTGTGTG
>JBBMJY010000009.1:1176668-1189053 GCA_037833715.1 Toxotes lorentzi | reverse complement strand
GTGTGTGTGTGTGTGTGTGTGTGTGTGTGTGTGTGTGTGTGTGTGTGTGTGTGTGTGTGTGTGTGTGTGTTTTGGAAAGTTTAATAAAAAAGCCAAACAGCAGAGGAAGCTGAGCATCTGATACACACACAGTGACTGAGGACGGCAGATGCAGCTCCAGCTGAATATGATGAAATTACATTAAATAAAATATCATTTTAAGAACAGAACAAAGTAGATCAATAAAGAAATATAGAGTTTGCGCAAAAGTAAAGTTGAATGTATTAACATGAAACCAGGATGTGACAGAAAACACAGTTATTTATAAAATAAAAGCAAAACGCAGACATACAAGAAGAAAATTCATTAAAACAAAAAGAAAAGCAGCTTTATGTATATATCACCTCTAAAAACACAGAAGGGCTTTAAATAGGAAAAGCATTAGAATGAAATTCAGAACCAAAGGAAGCCAAAATAAAATCATTAATATAAAATAAAGTGATGTTTTAAACAAGATAAAATGAAGTAAAAAAGATAAATGTGAAGCAAACAGTGTGGATCACTGATGTGTTTTAACACTTTCAGAAACAGTGGACAGTGTGGCTCAGTACTCACTCAGTACCTGTTTGTAGGATGAATTTTTGGTTTTGGTCTTTTCATTTAATGTGTTGATGATTAGAAAAATAAAGATTATCACCAGTCTCAACATGGACAGCAGCAAAATGCACCTGATTTAAAATAATCTGAGGAGAGTGATCAACATTTTTCTCCTTCAGACTGAACCTAACAGTCTGATCTCTCCGTCCGTCCAGAGACTGCCTGTGCTGGGAGCTGGAACCTCCAGGATCCAGCTGTAAGGGAGCTCTCTCCATCTCCTCCACGCTGAGCTGATCTCTCTTCGGGGCTTCATCTCTCCAGCTGCCTCCTCTCTGCTTCTGGAGCTTTTCACACCTGTGATCTCTTCAGTCTGGACTGAGAAGTCATCTGGTCATTTCAGGGTGACCTTCATGTTGTTTCTTAGTTGAGGTTGATACAGTGCATGTTGTGATCAGATCCAACATTTTCACAGGGACTCCTTTCAGGACTGATTGATTATAAAGCAGCTTTTAGAGTTTGGCTGAGCATATTTTTGTGGTAGTCTGAGGACAATATATACAATTTACATCAAAATACAGTTTCAGCATCATTAAGTGGAAGATTTTAAGAGTTAGGAAGAAAATTATGTAGTGAAATTATATCCAACAATTTAAATGTGATTATCAAAGTAAATATTAGAATTAAAAATGGGACAGAACAGTTAACTGAGTTTCAGGTGGACTGAGAAGGGAGATATCTCACTGATGGGTCAGATGATTACGTTATATTTGTTTGGGCAAAACAGAAAAAAACACAAAATACAATTTTCAGTCTGAATGAAGGCAACACACAATCAGCTTCAGCTTCTTATTCACTTTATGTCTTTAGCTTGTTTTTTTGTGTCTCATTGTTTGGGCCACATGACACGTAAACATAAATAAGATGCTATAAGAAGTGACTTGTGTCACGTGACTGTACCAATACATTAAGTCACAACAGACGGACAAATACAGACCAAGACTCATTAGTCTGAGGAGGACGTGGATGTGACTGGTGTGGAATCAGCAGGATGCTGCTGCTCCACACTCTGATTGACTCCGTCTTCCTCTTTGTGTTTCCTTACATCAGCTACTTTCTGTTGTTTACTGGAGGCTGTTTGCACAAAGACATATTAGACTGGTCTGACAGAGAAAGTCTGCTTCTACATTTGCTCTTAAATTCATCTAATGTGAGTTTAACAAAGGTAAAAAGTAAATTTTAAGCCACAAAGAAACAGACACTCCAGACCAATCACAGCTTTGTGGGTGGATAAAGAATGAGGACATTATCGTGTTATCATCCAACGACCAGAAAAATAGCAACAGAAAAGTTTGTCTTCGAACAACCGGGAAGTTCTTTTCTTCTTCATCCATCACTGTAATTTCCTGGAGCTACCTCACCGACTGCTCACTCTCACATCTTTGGCCAGTTTGCATGACTTCATACTGGATCTCACTTTTTGTGCTGCAGGTGTGAACACGCTGTTATCTTCCAAACATACTGTTAAACTAAATGCTGCAGTGTTGTAGCACAAGTAGCACGTTATGTCCTAAAACTAAGACCTGGTCTAAGTCTACACATGATGTCAGTATTCATATTATAGTGCTGTGACTTGGTCCGGCAGTAGGTCGTTCGCGGTTGTAGCAGTGGTAGAAAGTTGCCGTCCTGTTGTATCAGCACCACACTGCAGCCTGTGAGTTACACACTACATGTTGTATGGCTCAGTGTAAAAACGAATCTCTGCATCACACAACCAGCCTGTGTGATCTGAAGACCGCAAACAAAATGAGTTAAAACCATTATGAAGAAAGGTTTAAAGGGTTTTAAAGAACAAAAGACCATAGAAATGAAGTTAGTGTTTATGAAGGCGACAAATACTAAAACATGTTGAACAGACCCGCGCTCGTATCAGCACAATCATCTTTACAAGACATAAAGAGTCCAGCGAGTCATGTTACAGAAGCTGAAACTGAACCAGCAGAGGACGATTGGACGCCTTCATGGTTGATGCTTGATTTTTTTGATTATTTTGACTTTGACTGTGGCTGTTTTTCACTCTTTCATCTACAGGATGTCTCACAGCATCACCACTTTCCAACATGTGTCCCTGAACATTAAAACATTCATGCTCAGTCCAGCTGGTTTTCACCATAGAAGTGAAATGTCTTGACGGAAAAGTCACCGTTTGAAAAGTCAAACGGTGAATACTGGAACATTTAGGTTAGAGGGAGGAAGTAGTAGACCATCTCATTTGGACATGTCCCTCCTGCAGGCCTTGAGATATCACGTAGGCTGAATCCTTTGAGGAATGTATCACCTTGAAATGGGACACAAATACTTGCTAAACGTTGATGAACTGTTGGATAAACCTGCTGCTGTGGTTTATGGAAGAAGTCAATGTGCTTTAGATTGAAATAATATCCACACTCTCGGGGTCGTCTGCAGCTCTGTCTGCTAAGGGTTGAACCAGGTGTCCAAAAATAAATCATAAGTAAAAACTAAAACGGTATTTTATCTATGCAACGCAACCAAAGTTGGCAAAAGCTGAAGTTGTGTCGTTGTGTAGGCATTAAGGTTTGATGACTGTTGACAAGGACGTGTGTTGTTAATAATACTGCTGTATGTACACCACTACTGTACCATGTATTCTTTTCTTTTTTATTTTCTAGCAAACTCCTGAGATGATGATTAGCAGTGACGCTGGGGTTTGGGATTGGTGTTGGGACAGGTGGGAGTGTGTGTGTGTGTGTGTGTGTGTGTGTGTGTATGTGTAAGACAAAATAGGGTTTGAAATCTTTAAAATATAATTGTGTGCCTTGCTCTACCGTTACTTCTTCTACCTTCTTTGTTAATTGAAACCACTGCTTTCCCAGTTAGGTGATGAAAACATGCAAGAAAAAAAAATAAAAATGAGAAACAAAGAGTTTCATGCAAGGTTCATGTTGAGCTTGTGTACATATGTAAAGGTGTAAAACCTCGGTGTAAAATGCAGAGGGAGGAATGCTTGGTGTTTGTGTTTATTTATGTATGTGATCTGTGATGTGGAATAGCTTTATTATTAGTATTGGCCATAAAGAGCTTGACTGCATGGTTCCTGCTAATTACAATGTAAAACCAACTGTTGACAAATAAACTTAATTTATTGGAAAAACAAAAGTTGGATGAATGTGATTTGTGTCGTACAGTTTTTTTCTGTTCATCATGTTCATAACCTGTTACTCTGTTAGCAACAGACTGAGCAGGCAAATTAACAAGACTATAGTAATAATATAATAAATAGGGTCTTTGAGTGTGTGAAACATTAGTTGCCAACGTTGCCTGCCACATGAAATGTATGTATCTGGTGTTATTTTCAAGTTACGGACACAATCCAGTGGTAAAAACACTAGAATCAATGGTTCTGAAATGTTCTCATGATAACGGCGATGTGTCGAGCCCTCAATCATCAGAAATGCATCATTAACATTTTTTTGATCTTGCAAAGATTTCTTTTTTGCCCTTAATCAGACCTCTGTTTTCCTGCTGCAGCGACGCTCAGCCGGCCGTCTTCAGTCTGCACACACGGACGGAAAGTTTTAACTCCTGAGGAGATGAAGTACAATTGAAAGCTGAAGAAGGTGATTGGATGTGATGATAAACACACACTTTGGGGATATTACTGAATGTTAAATAATGTTTACTTCATCAGAAGAAGGTCAGTTTGTGAAACAGGAAGATGCGGCTGATGACACAGAGAAGATGGATGGATGATGAGGAGGATGGACGGAGGAACGGCCACGATGTGGTGTTTACCTCTGCTGAATGCAAAGGCCTGTGTGCGTCTTTTACACATACTGCAAATCAATTTGTGGCTGATTGCAGAGACTGTCCTTGATAACATCCTTTAGAGCTGAACTTACATCAAACATCCAAATGTTTGTCCCTGTGGAAAATATTCTTCCTGGACCTTTTAAATTACTGTAGTTAAGGAATCAGCCCTCAGCATCATCAACCAAGATTAATGTAGACAACAATAAGACCAACCCTGACAGTGTCCCCTACAGGCTGTACTGTTCAGTACAGCTGCAATATGAAGCTGTTGGACCGAACAAACGTCAGACCGATGATTAGGCGAGTTTAAAGCCTCACAGATGATAGTGCTCAGAAGTTTGTCCCTGTGCTGGCCCTGGAGAAAAGGTAATGGGGTGATAAAAACTTAAAGGGTTCATCCTCTGGGGATCAGGGTTGTGACTGCGACTGCAACAACATCAACACAACCTTCCTCTTGACTGCGAAAACCTTAACTTAACTAAACAGCAACCTTAACTAAACAGCCTTCAACAATATCACACGGTCGACATCAGTGCTGACCCTGGTGGGCAGAGCTGGGGTTTATGGACGAAATTAAAACAGCTACTGAGCCTGAATGTCAACAAGCCCGTCTCCATGACAACTGAGTGTGTGTGTGTGGCACATATGGCACATATGAGAAAAGTTGAACCCGATCAAGGTCATGTGATCAAAGCTGAGACTGGGAGCTGCCTGGTGGGTTCTGAGCAGATGTACGGTTCATTTGATGCCTGGCTCAACAGTCCACAGGCAGAATGGAGATCAGTGAAAGGCGCTCTGTGCTGCGTGCTTCACTCTGTCTGACGCGGCAGTGTGACACTTCCTTCTGTCTCAGAGCGTCAGAGAGCAGAGCTGTCACAGGATTAAAAAAATAGCAGTTAGCCGCAACAAAACACACTAACACACTCCACATTAAAGCAAATTGCTTCTTGCGATTGTTGATAGTTTCTCATTGTTGCGTCCCTCTCGGTTGGAGCTGTGATGTTGATTGTGGCTGAAGGGGCCTTCAGATGACTGATAAGCGTTGATGAATGAAAATGGAAATGCTTTTCAGCGTTTTGCCTTCAAAGGGAAATCACATACGGAGGAGGGTGGGTGGGGGTGGGGGGGTTAGGGGAGGGAGAATATTTGCCTTTTTGCAATTAACAAGATATGTTCTTTTTTGTGGTCAGAAAAATGGAAATGGCTTTTAAGGTCGTAAAGGTCGAGCGCATCGAAGCATGGTGGCTCCGCAATTACTCTTCAGGCAGAGGCCTGATTGGGGGACAGGTGGGGGGGGTCCGGCCGCGCACCGACGGTCAAATTAACGAGACGGCCGGCTCCCTGTTGAAAAGATCACATGTGATTACCGTACATCAAACAGACAGAGCGCTCAAATTATCTCCTCTCTCACTGTGAAGTCAGAGAAAAAGGGATAAAACGCAGACGGACTGATTAGTTAAAGGCTTTAAATGTCAAAACTTTCACTGTCCACAGCTTGAATGAATCTGCTTCTCCTCTGCTCAGCGCACGGGGGGGGGGGTCGGCCTCGACACCAGCCAAACAAATGGCCGCCCATGTGACATAATTGAGGACATACTGGATATCATTGGACCCTTCTGTAAATCTTATATGTCCAATGATCGTTTTCATTATTTTGTACTGTGCTTTGTAAATATCAAATCCACACATTCATACTGGAATCTGAGCAGTAGATCCACTATAACTCCACTCTGTGCTGCTGAGGAGCTCTGGGCTCGTAGCACTTTGCTCGAGAGCACACTGAAGACAGAGGTGAAAGAACTGGAGGTCACTGTTTTTCACTTTGATGGTCCAGACTTTGCAGCTGTGTAAGAACAGAATTCAAAGCACCAACCTCTGTAACATCTGGTTTCTTCATTGTGTGTTGAATATTTTCTAAACTTCTTTAACAAAGAACGCAAAAAAAAAAGTTTGCAACATTTTGTGGATTTTTTCAACATCTCCAGTTGAAACTAAAAATATTTCAATGATCAAAAACATCAACAGAATCCACCATTTTACTCCAAAGGTCACATGCCACAGACAGGTCTCGACCTCCAGCCTTAAAACTCTCACAGACTGTGGGTGTAAAGAGCAGCGGATTAACAACCTAACATTATGTTCTCCTGTATATAAAGTGAGGTTCAGAACTGGAATTTCATTAAAATATACTGTTAAAATAACTGTCATCACTGAAATGTGAAAATGAAATGAATTTACTGTAAACTGTTTTCTGAAGGACTTATTTATCTCCTGACATCTGCTGTCGTTCTGTGGGGTTTGTTGAAAGGCATTCTGGGAAATGAAGGAAGGTCACTAACTGAAGTCTATGTGGTCGAAGCAGGTTTGAAGGACAACAAATACGGGAACTGTCAGCTAAAGATCAGCTTTACAGAGGAGACAGATGTTTTCCTTCTGCGTTTGGTTCAAGTTTAAGTTTAGTTAACTTCAGGGAAAGATTGTAGTTTTAGCTTAACACTGAAAAACAAAACACTTCCTGTCACGTCATCTCTGACATTTTCAGAACTCAAATACTCAAAGTGATGCTTATGCTTCCTCCATGAGATGTTCATCCAGAATCAATACACAGACAGTCTCCTGTTCTTGTTGTCAGACAGGTGAGGAAAGCACTGCAGCACCTGCAGCACTCAGAGACGTGACACTTCCCCACAGGATGCAATCACCGCTCTCTGAAATCAAAGTTCAGTTTCTAGGTATTTGTATTATTAGAATGCTTCAAGGTGAAGATGTGTTTTAAACCATCTGCATCAGGGTTGAATGAAAATGAGACGACGTGTGTTCAAACATGCACATGCAGAAAGTAAAGCACCTTCTCAAGTCTCTCTCTGTGCCGTAATGATTTTCTTGTAGTGCTGCGGAAAGCCTCCGCAATCCCTCCTTCATTTTCCTTTCCTCTTCTCCCTGATGAGCAGAGCCATCCCCTCATCATCAGCTGCACCATAATGTACTTTAGTCTGGGGATGAGAGGAGAAAATGGAAGGATAGATTGAAAACAGATTTGCTTATAAGCTGATCCTACATTAGGGGATATATATAATATGCTGGAGTCATCAAAGCTTTGTTCGCCACAGTCAGAGAGATCCATCAACGATTTGACACGCTGCAGATGAACAGACAGAAGCTTCACTTTGGCTGCACGTTGGACGGAGTTCAGGGAACTGTCGAGGTCACAGCTCCTCCTGGTCTGACTGCGACCTCCTTGTATTCAGACCCAGGATAAACCTGGAAATCTGACCCTGGATTCAGGAAACTAAGACCATGTCTTGGTATTTTCTTCTGGGATGTCTGTGTTTTATGGGCTGCACACTGTTTTAAAGATCCCTGTCAGAGTTTACTTCCTGGCTCTGTGCAGGAGGCTTAACACAGCATGTAGACCTTCATGTTGGAAAATAAAGTTAACTGACAACAGAGAATATGAAAAAATAGTCAGTTAGTGGATCATTCACTGGAGATTTTACATGTTTTAGTTCATTAATTCTTAATTGGACACACTTCACACCACTGCTGACCATTTTCCAAATTACACCACTTTTTAAATGGACTTCTTTCATTCCAGGTGGTTTAAATTAATTTATGAGAAAATCTACTTTGAAAACACTTGAAATCCAGATAATCCATCATCATTTGGATAATTCCATTGTTGTCAGATTTATTTTAGTTCTACATCTTGCGGCAGTGGCACTGTAGATGTGGACTATGAAAGCTCAGGTGTCGGAGCGCACTTGAATGCACCGCCTGGTTTCAGAAACACACAACAGAACTTTGACCTTAAAAAACAGTCACGTCCTTCGAGCACCTGCCAAATAAGTTTTTATTTGATGTTAGGTCAAATATTTTTTGAATACATGGTATCTCATTATAAAATGTAACAGTGAATTACAGACCCCTTTGTTTCACACACTAAACCTGTGTCCCTTTTTCATATGAAGGTCAAACTGTGTTTCTATCCAGTGAAAACCCCACGTCTGTAAATCACTAAAAACAACCTGACAACACAGCAGCTGACTCCGCCCCCAACGGATCAAGACCCATCACCTGATCATTTCCACCTGTGTAGTGGCACAAGATGGAGGGACTGAAGAGGAAGTGACTCAAACAAAATGGTGGCTTCCTTTGTTTATTTTATTATTTTAACTTTACGTTTTCAGTGGATACTTTTATTTCTGAGGAAGATTTTTCCCCGGTCACCCTGTTGACTCTCTCGAAGGAAACATTTTGAAGGTTAATTATCTGGAGCTCAGACTGAAGGAGACTTTGTGTGAGCAGGTAAGACTGATTCAGGAATGAAAAGTGTTGATGTGTGTTGGAAAGAAGATGGAAACTCTGTGGTCACTGTAGAGTCACAGTGAGGTTGTTGGTCTTTACACAACCACACTGAAGCTGAAGCTTTGGTTTGAACCACACAGAAAGTGTGGTCGTTGTCGTTTTTCATCATGATTGAACAGATTTGTTCATTCTGTGAGAACTTGTACAGCTGTGTCCATTTCATTCCCCTGGCTGCCATTTTGTGTCCATTTCTCTGTTGCTGTGTGTTGTGGATGAAGCTGAAGATGACGTCTCCGTTCTAAATCCTGGTTATGAGCTTTTGATTTGTTTATTTAGTTTTGTTTGTTTATTTTACTGCAGACTGCAGTGTCAACGTTTTCACGCTAACAAGCTTACTGTTGTTCCTTTGTGCATGTTAATGTTCAGCCTTTACTTTAGAAAGTTAATGTGCTTTGTGTTAACCATGGTGACAAGCTAACATATAGTATGTTAATATGCTCATGTTAGCATTCTGTGCGCGTTAAAATTCAGTGAATAATAACTGTGTTTCTCTGCATGAATTACAAATGTGCTTTGATCTTTATGCTAACATCCTTGATTTTAAGCCTGCTGTGAACTAATCCAACTAAGGATAAAACTGGTGTTCATCCATATTTATTTACTTTTGCCTTCAATCTGTATTTTTGTTCTTATTGTACACATTCTTCTTCATATACTTCTTCACATCCAGAGTCCCGTTCAGGTGTGACAGTGTTCACCTGGCATCCACCCCACCCCACTCTGCTGCCGTTAATGAATGCTTCACTCATTCAAAAAATATGTTTCCGAACCGTGAGACGGGGACGGGCTCATTGGTTTTGTTTTTTTTTTTTCTTTTCTGGGTGACAATGAAACTGTAGTGAACAGAAGAATGTAAAAAGAAAAAAAAAAGTATGGCAGTATGGCAGGAACCTGATGACTGTATATGTGTGTGTGAACATTTTCAAGTGTTTGTGTGTTTTTAATATGGATTTATAGAGTTTTAGCCAAATTGCATTTTCACATCAGTCGTCAAAATGCATTTAAAAAACAATTTGATACAAGACGGCAAGAGGCCAAGAGCCGCGGCGAATGGCCGAATAAATAAAAGCTATGATGATGCCAGCATCAACAGGAGGCCGTGATCAATCATTAGCATACGTAAGCGTGTGTGTGTGTGTGTGTAAACACCACAGAACTAAACAGACCATCACACAGCTGCTGCGATGGTGCGCGCACTAAAGGAAAAAAAAGAAGATATAAAGTTCATGTCCATGATGTCTATTATCAATCATTTGCATATGGAGGTGTGTAGATGAGTGTGTATGTGTGTGTGTACAGGAAATGAGTGTGTGTAAGAGTGGAAACTGTGTGTGTGTGCGTCTTCAAAATGCTCCATCTGTAATTCCTCATAGCAGTTAATTCATCATCTGTGCTGAGGCGTCGGGCGTCCGCAGACGTTTAGGACTAATATTTCAGCTTCCATTACAGTGGCGGATCAGAGAGCCGAGGCTCCGGTTTGACCTTTGACCTCCGCTGGGGGAATCGCAGCCTGACCCCATCCATCAATGCGGGGAGAGGGAAAATATTAAGAGGCTAACATTATTAGTTAGATTACAGGGCGGAGAGATTTAGCTGTCATTTTCAGCTGTCAGGGTGGGTGGCTGTCATTGGCTGTCTGTCCTCTTACCTGTCTGTCTCTCTGATTGGCTGGCTGGGCAGCCTGACACTGGCTTGTCCTTTATGAAACACGATGAAATGATGATACAGTCACAGAGCAGACATCTAATAATGTCCCTGTTTAATGTTTTGGTAAAGCTGCTATATGAAGAAGATTTGTTAGTATGTCAGTATGTAACAATATTAAATCTGAGAAATGAGTGTAATCACCCAGAACACATCACCGAGCGGTGGTCGTCACCCTGCGTCTCAGGGTGTGTTTGCTGTTGCAGACTCTGCATTTCCTGCTGTGGTCCACTGCATCAAATCTGGAGGAAAATCTGCCCCAAACAGCAAATAAATAAAAACAAAACAACAAATAAAAAGTTAACTTTGAAAATCCAAACTAGGGTGAAATATATTTTATAATTTTTGTATAAGTAAAAAATGTGATGACAGATGAAAAGGCCTAAGAACCAAATGCTTGGACTTAAACATGTAGCATGATGTCTCATTCGACAAACTGTGTGATAGGTAAAATATATCATCGTCCTCAGGAGCTGATGTCGCTGCTTTTCCTTCGTGCACTAATGAGAAACACTGTGTATTTGTCGTGTTATGTTAATGTTACTGATTCTGCTGAAAGCAACTATCACACACTAAATTCTTTTTAATTCACCAAAACAAAAAAAAATGAAACCGACGGATGGAAAAAGAGCACAGCTGAAATATCTTCATTACTAGTTAATTTAAAGATGATTAATTGTTAGTCAATTTTCAGCCTTTAGTTTTGAGGTGAAGCAGCTTGAACATGAGCAAAGTGTCTTCTGAAACATAAGAATAAAAGTCGGTGACACTTCATCCTCTGCAGACAAGTTGTTTTGTTCATGAATCATCAGCTGTTGGAAAAGAAGTGTGTTACTTTGTGTCTGCAGCCGGATCGTTAGAACAAAAAATGATGATTTCTCTGTCATCTGCTGTCTTTGAGGGAGGACGGAGGAAAAATCAAATGAGGAAACAGAGACATGTGATCTTTAACGGACTGATGGTCGGCTTAACAGAAAGGCACGTGTGTCTGCAGGGATGACAGGCTGCCTCCAAAATGGATTTAGACAGACGTGATGGGGAATTATTGACTTTTGTTGTTTTACAGCAAGTCAGAAAAAGTGATGACAGCTGATGGTGTGTGTGTGTGTGTGTGTGTGTAACTGCATGAATGTCATGAACGTATGAATTTTCTATTTTACTGTAGAGGCTTAGGAGACACATCACAACAAAATCTGAGGTCTCAGATTAACTACTGAGAATATTTGGAATAAAGAAAATCCACATTTCAGCATTTCTGAGAAAAAAGTTTAAAATCGGAGAGAAAAGGGAATTTTTTTTTTTTTAACTTTAATTCTCATGTTGTTGCTGTTTTTTCTTTGTTTTTAACATTTATTATTGTCAATAAATCATTGTTCCTGTAAATATAATTTTGCATCTTATCAGGAACTTTGTACCAAACACTACTGCCAATATAATACCTTAATTTCAGTATTTATCCTGAGGATTGTTTTTGAATATTTTGCCTTTATGCGATGGTTAGAAATACACGACTGTGAAATGGAAGAAAGATTTTCAGCTGAAACTGAACCGGGGACATTGCAGTAACACGGTAAGTGACTTAACTGCTGGGCCACAGGACAACTCAGAAATACAAAGATTTTTTTGACTAAGCAATTTCAACTCAAGGTTCACTAACTAGTTTGTTCCGGAGCTTTCATTTGTATCACATGATCTTCACAAGGGGAGTGAGTTTGGCTCCAGACACACTGTGGAGTTGATACCAAAGAAATATTTATAATTGAACCTGAACACAGCACAACAGAAGGAGAGAGTACAGTGTGAGAAAGTGTTTGTGAAGGCTGACTGTTGTTTGGCTACACAGTGTGTGTGTGTGTGTGTGTGTGTGTGTGTGTGTGTGTGTGTGTGTGTGTGTGTGTGTGTGTGTGTGTGT
>JBBMJY010000009.1:1160797-1176568 GCA_037833715.1 Toxotes lorentzi | reverse complement strand
GTGTGTGTGTGTGTGTGTGTGTGTGTGTGTGTGTGTGTGTGTGTGTGTGTGTGTGTGTGTGTGTGTGTGTGTTATCCTGAGGGATAACAGCAGGTTGACTGTCCTGATTCTGTCTGCTGTACTCTACCTGGTCACAGCTCACTAATACAACCAGCACACTGCCTGTAGTGAACACACACAACACACACAACACACACACTAACTCACATGCACACACACAGAAAACACAAACACTGCAGAGCTAAATGCATATTATGTCAAATGTATAATGCATGTACACACCATGAGTTGGTGGTCATGTGGTCATACTTAGAAAATACAGGGACAAACATAACATCACACACACACAAACACACACACACTGTTCAGTCCTAATTCTATAAGGGGGTCCAGCATGTCTCTCTGAAACCTCCAGTCCAATTCATTTGATTTCATTACAGAGAGAGAGAGGTGAACTGTACTGTTGGAGAGCGAGGCTGGGCTGTGGCGGTGGTTTTCATTAGGAGCTGCTGGTTAGAGCTGCGATCCAATTTAGACTGCAGGCTGGCAGGGTGGCGAGCTGTGTGTTTTTATTGGTATTTAATCAGCTCAATTGGGACGTTTTATTAGTGCAATGCTTTGTTTCGGAGGACAGACGAGAACTGTAGGTTATTAGGGGCTCTCAAAGTGAGGCTGGAGTCCCTGCAGGCGCCCTGGAGAGGCTTCAGTGGGTCCAGAGGAGGATGAAATATTGAAAATGTGTCCTGCGTGGCTCAATAAGGAGGAGAAGAGCAGTAAAACCGCCAGAGTTGGGGGTTCGATTCCCTGTTCTGCAAATGTCAGGATGCAAATTAGAGTTTTTGTTCTGCAAATGTGTCTCAGAGGCAGAGCTCCGAGTTAATCCTCAGAAGGTGGAGCCAAAAATAAAAACAGTCATGGCAAACTTGAATAGCACAGAGGCAACTGAGGGAAGGAGATAAATGTCAGTGATTTGTTTTTTCTTCCGGTCACTGAAGGTGCAGGAAGTTCATCACCTTAGCTAAATAGCTAACTTTGGAGGTGAACACAAGATGGTTTTAACATTTTTCTTTTTGCCTGAAGCTGACCAGACTCTAGACTTAAGCAGATCTTTCAAAGGAGCTCCCACAGCTAAAAAGTTCTGTGATAGCAACCTCCTAAATCTAAGAAGCGCATGAGCTCCTTCTTCTCCTCCTCATAGTCACATTTGCTTATACTGGATGCACCTGCTTTTGCCTCACTACCTTCCCAAGGTGTGTGATGGTAGCCTTCACGAACTCGTACTTGACCAAGTCGACTGTCAGGTGCATGGCGCACAATCGATCAAACGGCTTCCTGATGCGGTGGACATGATCTTCCCACATATTGCTGTTGATCACTATGTCATCAAGGTACACAGCCATCCAGACACAACAATGTCCATATGAGCCCTGATCAATCATTTTTGGGATGTTACTACAGGAGGTGGCAGAACTATGAACTACACACCAAGGTGTGGATGTTGTTCCCCAGAATAACATCCACACCTTGGATCGGCAGGGTGGGTCACATGCCCAGAGCCGCCCCGCCCTGAACTAACACTCAGTGAAGAGCCAACTGGAATAGGAAACACTTTTAAACCATAAGCTACCAAAAATCGGTCACTTGCCCCCAAGATAAATGCTCCACCCACTTTCGTCACCATAAAAACAAACAAACAAAAAAACAAAACAAAACGGGGACACCCAGTGAGCAGGTGGAGGTGATAACTGTCATGTCAGGACTAAACTGGAATCCCGAGTAATGTGGTGCAGTCAGTACTTTATCCTGTGGAAGGCTGAGAGATGTGGTTAAAAGCTCCAGAATAAAGTTACTCAGTGGAACCTCAGCTGTGTTTGTTTTTCAAACTATTTCCACAAAGTTTTTGTCGAATTTATCAAAATAACAGTCACAGGAGCTGGTGACAAAATATTCCGCGGGTAATTCAGAGAACTGAGCTGTGAGTGAGGGGCAAGAGGAGGAGAGTAGGAGGGTTTGAGTGAGCGAGAGAGAGAAAGGGGAGGAGACAGTAAGTGAGAGTGTGTGTGAGTGTGTGACTCGGGAGTCTGATCACACACGGAGCGGAGAGAGCAGCGCAGAGCTCCAGCTGTACTCAGATCAGATGAGAGAGGAGACTTCACACACCTGATGATGAAAACACACCTCACTCATTTACCCACACTCAGACTCCTCTGACTTCGGCTCTGTGCGTCTCTCTGGCTCCATCCCCACCCTGACTCGGCTCCGGGAATATTCCAGCGCTTGAGATCGAGATAAACCTGGTTCTTATGAAAAATAAAACTGTAGAGAGAGAGAGAGACCGAACCTTTTCTTTTAGGAAACACTTTCCAAACACAGGTGTGTCAAACGGGGAGAACTTCAGGTTCAAGTTTGATGCTTTATTCGTTTTGCGCCTGCGTTTCGGCGCAGTGCGGAGGGCGTTTTTAACACTTCAGGTAAATCTGAAGAGTTAATCAGAAACATAGAAGAAATAAATGCTCTCTGTGTAGAAAATGGATTCTTTATTATCGGCGCTGACTTTAGAATAAAAGTCTGGTTTACAGCTACTGCGTTATTCCGCACAAGAAAGCCAGAGGAGGAAATGTCCTCCTGCTGAACAAACAGCGCTATCAGTCAATCCCCCCACCCCCCTCTCTCTCCCCCCCTCTCTCTCCCTCTCTCTCTATCTCCCTCCCTCTCTCTCTCCCTCTCTCTCTCTCTCCCTCTCTCTCTCCCTCCCTCTCTCTCTCCCTCCCTCTCTCTCTCTCTCTTGTGTGTGCAGCAGAGGACAACACGCGCACACACGCAGGCGCTCGCAGACATACCGACACACACTCTGCCGCCGCCGCTGCTGTATCACTGTATCACACCAATGTCATTGTCGAGCTCGTGCTGATGAGAGCCGCGCGCTCACTGACTGACCGACTGATTAACTGACTGTCTTCCTCCACGTCCGCTGTTCCCACTAACACCCACCGACCCACCGGCAGACATCAGGCGGAGGATAGCCGGGGACGGGATGCCTTTCTCGGAAGGAAAGCCGGCGGAGGTGCCCGCGTGAGAGAAGGGACTCTGGGGCTCCTGCACCGGGAGAAAACACTCAGACACGGCTCTTCCTCTGTCTTTAATCAATGAAATAATCACCTCTTAGATCCACTGATCCACTGATCCCTTTGATTGTTGAGTGGGACGAAAGAGAAGAGGGAGACCGAGCGCACCGGAGACACCAGAACCATGATCCGGAGCTGCACCGGGGTTATCTCTGAAGGATAGAACCGAGAGGAAGAAGAAATAATAAAGGAAGAGGTTTAAGATCTTTCCGCTTGTGCAATATACCCTCTCTAATCCCATTTATCTATTGATCCATTGGTGACTGTTTTGCGCACTGGGACCATGATCCGGATTTCCTTGAGAGTTAGATGCGAAGGTTAGAGAAGAAAATAAGAATAAAAACAACAAAAATTAGATTGTTGTTTGTCTCCTGTAGCTAAAGCAGTGGTCCCAGTATCGGCGACTGATCTGTTTTCGGTGGAAGAAGGAAAAGCGGAGGAGGTTGTTAAACTAGACGCGGAGGCGCATCGGAGACGGCCGGGACCATGATCAGGATCTTCCCGGATTTCAGCGTCCAGGTGACAGCCTCGGCCGGAGGAGCCGGGGCTGGAGGCGGGGGAGGAGGCGGTGGGATGGTGACCGGACCCCCGGTGGGCCGGGTGCCGGTGCCGGTCCCCGGAGCCACGAACGGGACCCCGCAGAGCGTGCAGGGAATCACCGCCTACCAGCAAAGGTACGTCGGCCCGGGGCTGCAGAAAAACGACCTGTAGCATAACGAGGGAAGGAAAAGTAAATATAAATGTAAAATTAAGAAAAGTGCGCAGATCCACACCAAGGAAGAAAATACTTCAGTCCTTTAGTGTATTTTTGCTGCTTAAAGTGAGTTTGAAGTGAGATTTCTCTCCTGTGATATTTCTATCATAGATTTACCTCTGATATTTGTATTTTATCCCCAGAGATTCTCAGGCACCTTCATTATGTTCAGGTACAGCTGGGCATCTCTAACTCAGTGGACACTTTTTGGTTTGATATTTTTTTAAGCTCTTTTTTTGAGATATCACGAAATGACCCTCAGCTTGACAGCTATCAGTTGGTATTTCACACCAAAGCTTTAAAAATCATCCATAATTCCAGAATGCAGCTCCATCATTCTGCTCCGTGTGTAAAACTGGATGGAGATGGTTTTATTGTTATCGGTGAGGGTCCGTGTTGGAATAAATGTCACAAAAATGTGGCCTTTTCCTTAGTTATTTGCTTTTTCTTTTCAAAATTCCTGTTAAAGCTTTAAGTAACAGGAGAATCTGGTGACTTTGATGCCACACAAGAGGATTAAATTCAATATCCACAATTTGTTTTGGGATTATTTTTGTGTTTCAAGGCAAGTTTTACGTACAAGTGTTTGTGAAAAGGGGTACATAAAGCTGTGTGTTCAGCAAAGACTGAGGGATGAGGCGGCAGAGGATAAGTAGAGGAATCAAGTTGCGGTGATTTAGTGGAAACAGAGGACTCAACTATTTAAGCAGAAACAGAAGAGTGAAGTCCAGGTAATTCAGTGGAAAAATCCTGCATAAGGTTCTGTTAATTCAGTGGAAACAAAGGAGGCAATTTATTGGAAATAGAGGATTGAATTATTTCAGTAGAAAAAGAAAAATGTATTGAGTGTTTTCCAGCTGACCGTGAAGCTGTGGCTCCTTGAATCCAGCGTGTTTTCTGGTGACAGTTCACTCCATCTATCCTCCTGTTTCCTCCAATTTCCTTATTTGCCCTCCACTCTGAATCTAAATGATTGCCTCCCTGTCCAGTCGCTCAGTAATGTTGTTTTTTCGAATCATCTGGAGCCGTGGGGTGGCCAAAACACACCCCTATCACACACACTCTTTTCTCATTACCCCAAAAACTCTCCATATTATGGAGTGTAGCGATGTGTGTGTAAAGTCTAAAAGCTATGGGAAGAAAACACGATGTAAATCACAGCTGTGGCCTCTCCGAGTGCACAGAGAGCGTTTCAGCCTTCTAAAGCAACAAATACGAGGAGAATAAGGGCCGCATTGTTATTTAAAGCAGGGCTTCTGGGCACACACAAACCCCAGACCCACATAAAGGAGGATTTTGGGTAGTGGACTGTATGTTTGTGTCTATATGTGGGAGGGGAGGATTAGAGTAGTGGCTCGACACGTTCTCGGATCATTTCTCCTGACATAAAACCTGCTGGAATTTAACTATGTCGTCATCTGGCAAGTGGGGACCTGTCAGAACTCCCCGAGGACCCTTCAAGGCCCCCAAGACCCCAGTTTGGGAATATCTGCTTTTAAAACACAGTCCAAAATGATCTCCTTTAAAGGTGAACTTCACCAGGAAAGGTCTTATTATTAGCTTCCAGCCGCGGAGGCTCGTCTCATCCAAACCGGACGTTTTTTAAAAATTCTTCCCGTCTTCAGATCATGCTCCTTCATCGCCCCGTCGTTTAGCTGCCCCTCTTCCCTCTCTCTATACATAATGTTTCCCCCAGCAAACAGCTGGGAGCTAATATGTTTATACATTACGCTCCATTATCCACGTCGCCTCCGTTTGACTGCTCTCAGTAAGCAGAGCTGAGATGGAGAGAGAAGGAGCAGTCAGACCTCATCCAGAAAGAACGTAGCGAGCAACACTGGACCAGGTTAAAGAAATCAAATCAGACGTGAGCTGGTGTCACAGGTGGAGAATTCTGGTGCTGTGATAAAACCCACAGCATCTCTGAACTTAATGTTTTCATCCCCAAAACTCTTGAGATAAAGAAAATCCAGCGTTTGAGCCTTTAAATGGCGTCGGTGTTAGTACAGCTCAGGGCTCAGTGAAGCTGCTGCTGGGGTCAAACCTGTGACCTTTCAGTTTTTGTCATGTGACCAAAAAGCGGCCACTGTCTTTTTTTTGAATGAAACAGAAACACACTAAAAACAAACCTCAGTTTAAATTCACTTTGGATTTGAAAATGTGATTTTAATCCATTTCTGCTTTAAATCACTGAATCTGCCGTCAGACTGGTGAACACGAGACAAACGCACACGCTTCCTGAACATATAACTGCACGCGTGTGTTGATCGGCAGGTGCTCAGCTCATGACGATCGTCAGCTGGAGGTCAAGGATCCCCTCCCCAGCCTTTATTTTCTGCCACAGCACCGCCTGTAACCCCATGTTTGTGTGGAGAATACCCAGCATGCCTTTGACCTTGACAGGTCATTGGTATAGAGAGGGAGGCTTTTCAGCTTCCAGGGCTGCAGCCTGGGGGTTAATCACACAGCACACCGATTAGGTTACAACGGATTATACATTTAAAAAAGGAGGAATTTAAATAAACGTTGGGAAAAAAGATAGGAAGAAGCAGGTTGTAGTTTCTGTTGGAGGATAACGAGCCATCACTGACGTCCAAACATCAAAGCCTGGAGGAAAATATATTTCTCTGGCCTAAAATATAAAAATGAATGTGATAATTTGAGATTTGGAGATAACAGAAGTTTTGTTTAAATTTAGACGCTCATAACAAATTCAAGCTTCTTTTCATGCAGATGCAAACAGCAGAACATGACAGAGGCTTTTCAGATATGCAGAAAATAATGTGGCAGCACAAAAAGTTAGCTACTGATTTTAGAATTTGAAGTGAGACATTGGCTGTGATGAGTTTATCATGACACTGAAGGGTGGAGAGGAGAGGAGGGGGCTGTGGAGGTGCATAGATCTGATTTACAGGGCAACCATCCAAATAAATCACCCATCACCCCCTGCGCACTTTGGGTGGTGGTGTTTTTGTGATGGTTAAAAATTGGATAATAACCCCGCGGTGCAACCTGTAATACAGGAGGAGAGGGAGAATTATATATATAAAAAAAAAAAAAAAAAAAAAAAAACACACACACACACACACACACACACACACAAACTGACTTCAACTGCAACTGAGTGGCGTTGTTGCGCCGGGGCTGGAGAAAATACCGGAGATGTGTGGTGTCCTTTTTTTTCCTGTCAGCAGCCAGAGGAGGGAAAAATGCTCCGAAAAACCACAGAGACTCTGACCGCCGAGCGACGCTCCGTCGCGGGGATTTTAACGCGGATATAGGCGCTGCAGCGGCGGCGGGAATGTAAAGATCTGACGCGCCTGTTTGGCTTTTTTTCCTCCGAAGCGCATGCAGGAAATTCCTCTGTAGTGCCAAAACCGAAGCTGTGCATGTGTGGAGAGAGACAGAGAGAAAGAGAGGGGAGAGACAGCGGGATCTGAGAGGCATCCACCCCGGGTTCCCCCTCACTCCGCTCGGCATGCCTCAGCTGCTGCAGCCCGGTTCCTGCCTTCTCCACCTCCCGTTGTTTCCACGCTCCTGAGCGGCGGCGGCGGCGGAGGAGAGAGACGAGCAGGGGACGCACGCACAGCATAGCACGCACGCACGCTCAAACACACATACACACACTCACACGTTCATACACACGGACATGGCTTTGTCTTAACACACCGACCATGACGCATTGCTGTCAGGGCGCAGCGCATCGCCGCGGCTCCGCGTCCAAATAAATCTGAGGAGAAAAAAGGAGAAAAGAACAGAAAGTAAGAAATCAAATAATTGTTGCAGGAAGATGGCGCCCACCAAGCCGAGCATCCAGCAGGACCCGACACGGAGAGAACGGTAACGGGGCTTGGATTTGTGTTCCTGCACACACTCCTCCCTCACTGCATGTTTACCGCTGCACATTAGCGGGTTTGAGCGAACCGGCAGCCCGGCGGGTTACCGGCTGATCCGCGTCGCTTTGCGTTAGTGTGAGCCTGGAGGTGTCGGGAGGAACGGTGTTACCCTTTCCAGAGGAGAGTGGAGGTGTGCGTGCCCGCGTGCGTGCGCGCCTGTGTGTGTGTGTCAGACGGAGAGGCTTGTGGCTGGGTAACAGGTCGCTTGGCTGACTATTCAGGGAAACGAAGGACTGTCTTTTCTTTGCCTGGTGTCGTCTCACCTTCCCTGCCCATGTGTGTATTTGCACCTTTACGTGCACGGGTGCGCGTGCAGGTTAGGAAGCCATGCAGTATGTTGACGCTCCAAGCAAAGCGTGGTGTGTGAGCGTCGAGGAAAACATGTGCATCCATCGATGACAAACCTGTGTGTGCGCGCCTGTGGCCACCACTACTACTGCTGTACTACTGTGTGTGTGTGTGTGTGTGTGTGTGTGTGTTCCTGAGAGGAATTAACAGGAAGTTTTAATGTGGAACGTTGTGCATGGATTTACCTGTGCAGGTCGGACTGTGCAGACCCGGATCTGACCTGAAAGCGGGTTCACTACATCTGATTAGGTGAAATTGAGGTTGAAAGATAAAGAACGTGTTCTTGTATGTAAACGTGTTTTCTGCTGACATATGATCAATTAATGGATTTATATCCATGATGTTTTATCACCGCAGAGTTCTGGTCTGTTCTGGTCTGGTCTGATCTGGTCTGATCTGTTCTGTTCTGGTCTGGTCTGATCTGTTCTGGTATGTTTAGGTCTCTGTGGCACATTGGATATTTTTTTCTCCTGCTGATTTGGAGACTAGAAACATTCTTGTCTTACCTTTGACTGATGCATGTCTCTTCACTGATTTGCTGGAAATGTGTGTTTACATTTACACCTGTTTTGAACGGGTTCTCTGTTCTATGTATAAACAGAACATATTTTACTCTTAAACCATTTTTCACCTGTTAAATCAGAGATTTAGAGATTGGTTGGTTCTATCCTATCTTCTCTGTTGTGTCCGAATGTATCTTGATCAGTGAGGTGACAACACATTTTACTGTGTGACCTTATTGTTTGAAATGAATCTTCTGACTCTGTGACACACGGTGGAATCGTTTTCTCACAGGGAGGTGTATGCGTCCTATACACCTGTTGATTTAGGGATGACAAGCAAACACACACAGCAGGGATTCTGTTCGAGGTTGTGTATTTTCTGGAAAGGGATACACACACGTTTTTTCATATTATATGAATTTATCTTTTCTGTTTGAACTGTGTGACACACTAAGCATTTTTTACTTGTAAGAAATGTGCATTCATTTCACTGATTCTGGGCCCATGGATGACTGAAGTAACCACGATCCCATTGTATTCTGCTGTGCTCCATGCTGTTTGAACATCTGGCACATAATTCTTTTTGAGTAGAATCATATTTAAAATGAATTTTTTATTTTTCATTTTGTTGAAAATTCTCTTCTGTTCTATTGTCCATCTTTACCCAGCATTTAGCAAAACTGACTTGAAAACAGTAATTTTATTGTTGTGTCAACAGGGTTTACTGTGTTCAGTTTAGTTCTGTTTAGTCTGTTCCACCTATGGGGAATACTTTATCTGATTTTCTGATGTTATTCACTAGTTCATTTAGAGATGACAGTCACAGTAAATATAACTCCAGCCTATGTAGCTCTATTCTATTCTATTCTATTCTCTGTGTTTAGTCAGCATTTGACACATAATCGATTTGGTGGTAGCAAATTTTACAGTTTAACTTATTTCTATACAGTTTGTCACGTGTATATTTTATTCAGAGGATGTAATGTTTCTCCGTGCGGATGTGCATTGTTTCACCTGTTGATTTAGGGATCAAATGCAGACATGATTCTGTTGTATTCTGCTGTGTTCTGTTCTGATGGCTGTAACAGCAGTGGTGTAGTGTGTGTGCAGTGATGCAGGGCTGAAAGGGGAATCCAGTCTAATTTCTGCTGTGTTTTCTTCTCTGTGGCTTCTCTCAGTGCAGTAACGTGACTCCTCGTTCTGTCTGAACATAACAAGATGCATTAAAACCAGCAAATCACAGGACAATGAGGCAGATTTTGTTGGAAGCTGCTGTGTGATTCCGTTTTTTTGGTCAGTTTGTTCACTGGGTTTGAAAGGATTTGACTGATATGGATTTGTTGTTATGAAGAAAAAGGAGCAGGAGATAATTTTGCTCCTGCTCGCTGAGGTTGCCTCTACTGGCCCTCGCTGCCTTGACGTGTCTCGGGTCAGACATCCTCCAGTTTAACAACACGGCACCTGACAGGAATGTAAACGCTCACTCTGACAAACATTTGAATGGATCTGAATGAAATATTCAAGAAACTTCTTTGGATTTATTACTGCAGCCCTTTAAATATTAGGAAGGACTCAGGCGTGTCTGTGTGTGTTTGTGTGTGTGTGTGTCTGTGTGTGTTTGTGTGTGTGTGTGTGTCTGTGTGTGTTTGTGTGTGTGTGTGTGTGTCTGTGTGTGTTTGTGTGTGTGTGTGTCTGTGTGTGTGTCTAAACAGACCATCAGACAGCTGCTGCGATGGTGCTGCAGTGACTCTCAGACTCTGTTGATACTGCAGCTCCTTTTCCACATCTGATTCTGTGACTCGGATCAGGTGATTACTTTAAAGTGTGAATCACTTTGAATGGATGCAGACAATCATCTGGTAAAATGAGACAATAACAGCATCTTAGGGTCAAACTAGTAGACTGCACTGCAGACTATGACTGGAGTCAGGCATCAGGTCAGTGCTGAGCAGCAGATTAACAGCCAGCTAATTTCATATGTGTGCTGTCAAAGAGCAGGTGGAGGGTCAGAGGTCAAATGTATGGAGCTTAAATTACACTTCACTGTTGTGCAGCCTTCACTTTCCCTGATTCTGCTATCGAGAGGTTTTATCCTTTAGATAAAAGCTCAACATGAACCGAGGAGGCCGGAAGCTCTGACCTGATGGGAGGAAGTGGAATTCATGCTGTCGAGAGTCAGACTTATTGTCTCATATTAGCTCGGCCTTTCTACTCACCTGCTGAGGGTGAAACTGTCAGAGGAAATCCAGTGATTGTACAGCTTGTACAAATGATGAAAGCTAGTTCCTGTCTCTCTGATTCCTGAAGGAGATGAGACTCTGAGGCTCATGTCAGATTTATTCATACACTGATTCTGGTGGATAATTTTGGAGAAATTTCCACAACAGCAGGAATCTTTCTCTAGTTTGAAAACCTAAGAGAAAAATGCAGTAATAACCCAGTGAGGAACTGTGGCATGGGAAGAGATGGATTTACCAGTCTCCTGTTCAGGCCTTACGACATTAAAAGTTCAGGTAATTCAGAGGTCAAAGACTTTAGTCAAGTGAAAAGTCTGTTTTCATTTGAAAGGTTACTAGATTTGAACACTGCTCCTCAAAAATGACTGAAACCCATCACAGTTCTGTGTTTGTCACAAACCTAAACCAGATTTACCTGCCAGGGATCCTGGTTCAGGTCTTGGTTACAGATTGAGCTGTAAATCTGCAGAACAAGGAATGTTTCAGTACATTCTTTACAAATCAGATACACGAGTCATTACATCAGAAACCAGCTACTTCCCAGAGGCTGGTAAAGCAGTCAACATGTCCCAAACTGATTCAGTGCTTTGCTCAGTAGCTCACCGCCATTGTTGTGTGAGTGTGGGGCAAGTGAGAGTCTCTTTGTTTCAGTCTTGGTTCATAGTTAGCCTTTAAAATTTAGAGTAAAACAACAACTTCATTAATGAAACAGATTCAGGACAAAGATAAGAAACAGTATATAACTGACACATGCACACACCTGCCTATTTATGGATGTGTTTCTTGAAACAAATGACAATATAGTCATTAGTATTTTCTGATCGGCTCAGTCTTGTTAAGATAGTATTTTCTTTAGGTTACAAACCTCAGGGTTGAGGGAAGGAAAAGATGGAGGTCATGGTTAAAAGAAACTAATACTGGCCGTGAGAAGAAGAAGATCTGCAGTCAGTTCCATTCTACGTTCTTTGTGAGATGATTCTTTGTCGCTTTCGTTCCTGCTGAACCTCAGCATCAAGGAAACAATGCACTCGGTTGGGTCTCTGCAGACGATAATTTCATAGAGTAACTTGTTGTTGGTTTATCAAATCCCAGACATGTCCCTGAATGCACCACAAAGAACAGCTCCTGCTTGTAGCTGCATCATCGGATGATTCTGTAAGTTTGATGAAAAAAAGGTGATTAAATGTTTTATTGTGATGGATTGTTTCTCTGCCGGTCTCTAGTCAGTGCGAGCTGATTTTCATAGAAATGAACAGAAACCAGTGGCAGCATGGAAGGAAGGAAATCAATCTAAAAACTGATGGTTTGCTTAGGCAATAAAGTGAACAAATTTGTAGGTAATCCATCTATTAATTTCCCTCCTTGTCCATCCATCTTCTCCTCCTACCAGCCTTCCATTCTCTCACCATTTACTCCCTGCCTACATCCATCCATCCGTTCATCCATCCTTCCATTCATCTTTCCATCTGCTCCCGTCCCTCTCCATCCAGCA
The DNA here is from genome assembly GCA_037833715.1 of Toxotes lorentzi. NCBI lineage: Eukaryota > Metazoa > Chordata > Actinopteri > Toxotidae > Toxotes > Toxotes lorentzi. The sequence goes on along the minus strand of JBBMJY010000009.1, from coordinate 1,164,213 downwards.
GCGTGTGTGTGTGTGTGTGTGTGTGTGTATTTCTGCTCAAAGCTGTCAGGCAGTGACGGCGTTTTGGCTGAGCTGCTGTTTGTGGATCTATTTCTGGGGGCATTTCAGCGGCGATAGGCATCTGGAGGAGACCAAATTAATTTCCAGGTAGAGAGACAGAGACAGAGAGACAGAGAGAGAGACAGAGACAGAGAGACAGAGAGAGCGACAGAGACAGAGAGAGTGGGGGAAGGGTATTGGGTGTTGGCGGGGGGTGGGGATATGGTCGGGCGGGTGGGGGTAGAGGGAAGAGGAGGAGGACAGACTTCATAGCCGACTGCACAAGTGCTTCCTCTATCAGTACACTACACTGGCACTGGAGAGGAAGATCATGGAGAGGACGACTGGATAAGAGGGCCGAGAAATGGTGAGGGAGAAAGTCAGAGGAAAAGGTGGAATGGGAGATGAGGAGGTGGACTGAGAGGAGGATTAAAACCATGAGGAAGAAAAGATGAAGAGAAATGATGTGGTAAAGGAGAAGGTGTGGGCTGAAACGCCGTCGAAAGGGAGGAGGGATAAAAAAAGAAAGGAGGAGGAAAGCAAAAAGGGAGAGGTGAAAGATCCAGATGCTTTTTTTTTAAGCAGACGGGCACAGAACGGGAACAGATATGATTCAGACTCAGTTTAGTTTATTTAACCAAATTATTTAACCAAACAAAGACGTAAACTACAAATAAAAATGAAACTGTGAATGAATGAAGAGAAACGGAATGAATAGAAATGCTTCAGGTGCAAGTGTTTGATGAGAATGGAAAATAATGTGAATATTAAGCTGTGGCCTCCAGTCACCACACCTCAGACACACCTGAGCACCTGTTTGGGGGATCAGGGTTAAAGTTCATCCACACACTGACGACACAGAACGAACAAACGTCCTGATGATCTGTGAGGAGTGAACTGTGATTGGTTGTTAGTTAGTGAGTTACTAAGTGGTTGATAAGTTGTTAGCCAGTGCTTTTCCAGGTGGTTGCTGGTGTGCTGTTCTGAATGGAGCCCAGATGTTGTTAATGCTATAAAATCCAATAGAGCTAAAATGATTAGTTGATTAATTAATTAGTCGATCGACAGCAAATTAATCAGCGGCTATTTTGGTAATAATTGTTTTAGTTCTTTCGGGATCAGACTCAGTAACAGCTGGATTACAGGAATCTATATAAAGAGTAAGGCAGACTGAGAGAACAGAAGAAACCAACGAAGGAGAAAGACAGAGGAGGAATGAAAGAAATGAAAGTGGTGGGAAATTAATGTAAAACACAACGAAGAGAGAAGTGAAGAGGAAGGAAGCGAGGGGCCGAAAAAGGAGAGAGAGAGAAGTGGAACCATTCATCGACCTGATTGGCTCACACCAGCGGACAGTTAGGCCGAATCAAACTTACACACAGGCTGGATAAGAGCCTTTTAAAGCCTGCAGGAGTGCTTGGTTAGCTGTCCCAGAGGAGGCAGGCGGGTGGGAACACCTGCCTGATTGCCCAAGGCCAGTGTGAGTGTGTTTGTGATATTTGTGTTTTGTGATATCAGAGTCTAAGACTGGTTCCAATTTTAAACCACAGAAGAAGAAAAAGTTTTAGGCAATTAAAGAGTCAGTTATGTAAGAGAAGAAGGACAGAGTTTTGATAAAACAGATAATATTCAGTAATGATTTCAACAATTCAATACAACAGGAAGAGTATTTGTCAAATATATCTCCACATTTATACTTGTATTACACAAAATTAAGTTTTTAAGTTAGAACCTGTCCTCTGCTCTAACGGTGGGACAGAGAAAGAGAGGTGGAGAGGACCCGGAGGACGGACTGAGAGGAGAAAGAAAAAGACTGAGAGAGATGGACTGAGAAAGGAAAGCTGAGAGAAAAGGAGCCTGTGGAGGTGGCAGTGTTGGCGAACTTTCAGAAACAACAGAAAAACCACAAAGCACAAAGTTGGCCTTGTCTCCAAACCCCCCCCCCCTCCTTTCCTCTCCCTGTCCTCCCCAGGGGCAAAGCAACACAATAAAATGTCCCATTACCCCATTCTGATGAGCGAGAGACACAGACGCAGGGAGAGAGAGAGAGGCTTGTCTGAGGTTTTGGCAGCGTGTTGGTGGCCTGGTGGTTTTTGTGGAGCTGCTGATGTGTTGTTAGGAAACAGCTCGAGAAGCTTAAACAGCCAGAAAAAAACCCCAAAACAAGTCCCGACGCTTTAAGTTTTGTTTCAAACAATGTGGAGTTTTTGTCCTGCTTCCCTCTGTGATTTCACCAGATTGTTTTGTCCAGACATGCATGTAAACACGGTTATCAGAGAGGGACGAAGAAACAGTCTGCTGATGTGTCTGTAGTTGATGTCTGAGTGAAAATTGCTTTCCTTTTCAACCTGAATTTACATTTTTCTTTGGGAAGGAAATGCATAGAAAATGTCTCCGGCCAGCAATTCAGCCCCGGCAGCAGCAGCAGTTTGTACGTTGTTACCAAATAACAATGTGTAAATTTTCTGCACGCCGCTCTGACACGGACTCTGGTTTTGTCCCAGATGGAGAAATGTATGAAAATGTAAATGATGCTGCACAGGGCTGGAGCATTTGTCAGGGGCTGGAAAGTAGCACAAACATGTTGTTAGGAACGTTTTCTTGATTTACATACAGAAATGCTGTTTTTTACCTGTTATATACCAGCAGTTCTCCAACCTCTGCAATTTCTGGAAGCCCTTTTCTTTTTTGTTCTAATCACATGCTGTTTGTCTCGTTGCTCTGTTTAGTTACGTGACTTACATTTCTGGTTTGTTGGGGAAAAAACTAAAAAGTAGTCTTAGAGTGTGATGAAGTGTTGACACTGAATCAAGGTGATGATGAAAAGAAGCTCTTGAACACTCTGAAGCTTGATGCTGGTCCAGAGGCCTCTGATGGACTGGTTTGTAGGTCTGGAGACCGTGTCTTGTAACATAAAAACGAAGCTGCTGTCACATCCTCCTCCTTGTGTAAAAAGATGACAGGTCACACTTTCAGTCCTTTCAGTCCTTTCAGTCACTTTCAGTCCTATCCAATTGTTCTTCAACAATTGGATAATTTTGTCTCTTTAATACATTAAAATATTAAACATTTGTTTAATACTTAAAACTTTAATACTTACTTAAAACATCTGGGACATTTCACCTGTGTCACCACTGCTGTTCTCTCCTCTCCTCCCCTCCTCTCCTCCCCTCCTCCCCTCCTCTCACAGACCGAGGATGTAATCAGCTCAGACCTGCTGACTCGGCAGCTTCCCACCTCAGGACCAATATCTACCTGTCCTTGAAAACACACACTTCAATTATACTTCACTTTAGATTGGTTAAACACACACACACACACACACACACACACACACACACACACACACACACACACACACACACACACACACACAC
>JBBMJY010000009.1:1127630-1138722 GCA_037833715.1 Toxotes lorentzi | reverse complement strand
ACACACACACACACACACACACACACACACACACACACACACACACACACACACACACACACACACACAGCATGTTCAGGTACTGCACATGATAAAGTGTTAGGTCTTGGTATTGAGTCAGTGTGTGTCAAGGATGTCCAGCTCTGCTCTATTTCCTCTGCATGCTATTAGATTAAGAAACTGACACACACACACACACACACACACACACACACACACACACAGACTGAAAATTACTTCGCTCCTGGTTTTCTTATTGGCTTTCGCTCCCCATCTTTCCACCCTTTAGCATTCATAATATTTGACTCAGAATTCCAAAGTGTTCAGTGTGACATTAACATTATGATCCAATGAAACTGAAGGGAAATCACAGGGGTCAGGGGTCAGCTACAGATCAACACTGAAGCCACACTAACTGTACTTTTAACAGCGTGAGCAGAAAGTAGTAGAAGTTGAACCATTACAGCACAATAGATGAGAGCTCAGACGTCGTCAAGTCATTCACATATTCATCATTCAGTCATTTGACAGTTGAGTCAGTTTCCAACTATAAACCAGCTAATTCATCCTTATGTCCCATTTGGTCATGTTTTAGTTTTCTTGTTGAAGATGTTTCAAAACACGTCATCGTGCTTCTCCTTTACTCACAGAATGCTTTGGGCTTTTTCATTTTAATCCCCTGCACCCACATATGATCCCAGACACCTGTAAATATGTGACAGGATGCAATTTATGGTGATTTAAACCTTTAGAAACATCCTGGGAGAGGGGAGGAGAGGAGAGGAGTGGAGAGGACGGGAGAGGGGAGGAGAGGAGAGGAGTGGAGAGGACGGGAGAGGGGAGGAGAGGAGAGGAGAGGAGAAGAGTGGAAGGGAGAGGGGAGGAGAGGAGAGGACAGGACAGGAGAGGAGAGGAGAGGAGAGGAGAGGACGGGAGAGGAGAGGAGAGGACGAGAGAGGGGAGGAAAAGAGAGGACGGGAGAGGAGATGAGTGGAGAGGAGAGGGGAAGAAAAGAGAGGACGGGAGAGGAGAGGAGAGGAAAAGAGGACGGGAGAGGAGAGGAGAGGAAAGGAGAGGACGGGAGAGGAGAGGAAAGGACGAGTGGGAGGTGTGAATTTGTTGATTCATGGGTTTATGCAGGAAGTTGTAAAGCAGCTCAGTGTTGTGGGTAAACAGGTGAATACAGAGACCGTACGTCTTCCAGTCGGTGAGTAATGACACACATTAGCACAAAGGAGGAGAGGGAGGGGAAAAACAACAACCTCAGGAGTACACAAAAATACTGCCCTCTACTCCATCTGCACTTCTGCAGTACTCACATCCAGGTAAATGAATTAGAGTATTATTTACTGTCCAGACAGGATGAATAGTTTTTCCCATTGTGTTGCTGTAGGATGAAGCCCTGACCAACCATCTTCTTCACCTCGGGCAGTTTGCTGCTGACCTTTGCACCATGTAAGGTCATTCACTGGACGTTAGCTGCTGAAGTCTGAATAAAACCTTTGACCGATAATGTACTTTTATGAAGCAGTGCTGAAGTAGTACTTTGTTAAGGTGGATTAGAGACCTTTGATGAAGTGGATATGAAGACCTCAGTTGTTAAGGTGGTGTTTGAATTTCTGTTAAGGGGTGAATTAGGCCTTTGAATTAATAAATTCTAACATTGTTAAGGTGGTATTTATCTTTCTGTTTTGATAATGTGGATTTTAGGCCTTTGGTAAGGTAGTCTCTTGTCTTGTTAAGGTGGAATCAAGCCTTGTTTTAAGGTGGAAATGCCCTGAACACACTCAGCTACAGGGGAAGAAAAACAGAGGAGAGTTGGATTCAGTTTGTCTCCACATTTGCTGAATCTGGAGGTTTTTATTTGTCCTCTTTTATTGTGCGAAGGCATTTTTTTGGAGACAGAAGACAAATTGTGAATGTAGAGAGAGAAAAAGAGAGGAGGAGAGATGGATTGAGAGTCTGAGAGAGGGATAGAAAGAGGGGGAAGTTGTGTGTGGGCGATGGAAGGGAAAGATAAACGGCTCTTCTTTGATGGTGTGAGGCGTCGATTGAAACGGCGAATAAAGGCCGGCTTTCATCGGCCAATGGGCTGTTAGTGACACAGGGGGAACGAGCCAAGCCGATTGGCCGACAGCCTGAGAACACTTCCTGGGCCAGTAAACTGCACGCTCTGTCACCCCACTATTCTTTCTCTCCATCCCTCTCTCCCTTTCTCTTTCATTCATTGTCTCTCTCCATTAATTACTCTTCCTCTCTCTCCCCACTTTGTCTCTACTTCTCTCTCTCTGTTTTTACTGTTATCGACCTCTCTCTCCCACTTCTCACCCCCTCTGTCTCTTCTCTCCTCCTCTTCTGCATCTCCTCATCCTTCCCTCCGTCCTCTCCCCCACCTTCTTTCTCCTTTCATGATTCCACCACCACCTCTTACTTGATCCTCCTATTTCCTCCCTCTCTCTCCTCTCCTCTTTCCTTCTTTCTTCTTCTCTCCCGTCCTCTGTCCTCATATCCTTCCATTCCCTGTCATTTCCTTTTGTCTCCCTTTTTCCTCCTCATTCCTTATTTTCTCTCGTTCTTCTGTCCTTCTCTCCTCTCCTTTTCCTCACCTCCTATTTTATCTCCTGTCCCTCTTCTCCTCCCACCTTTTCTTTTCTGTCTCCTTTCCTCTCCTCTTGTCTTTGTCTCCTCTGCTTTATTCCCTCCCGTCCTCTCCCCTCTTCTTTTGACCCTTCATCTCCTTACCCTATACTTTCTTTACTTCTTCTCCCACGTCTCTCTTCCCTCTATCCTCTGTATAAATGTCTTAATCCTAATCCATGTCCCCTTTCTCCTTCTTTCCTTCTCATCTTTCCATTTAATTTTCTCTTCTTCTCTGGTTTTTCTTCTCTTTTCCTTCCTCCTTTCTTCCTTGGTTTTCTCATCAGCTCTCCTCTCATTTGCCTTTTCTTTCCTCTAGCTCTTCCCTCTTTCTCCTCATATTTCCATGTCTCTTTTTGTGTTTATTCTGTTTGTGCTTCTCCTTCTTCTTCTCCTTCCCTGACTTCTTCATCTCCTCTCGTAGCCTCCCTTTCTCCCCCTTTTTATTCCTCCCTCCACTAGAGAGTGAAAAGTGAAACGTCATCTTGTCACGTATCAAAAAAACATTTTTCCTTGGGAATTGTTTAAGAAGAGTGCACAATGGAGAGCTCGAGAATGAAGGGAAGAAATAGAGAGAGGGAGATGGAGGGAGGGGGAAGGAAGAAAAAAAGAGAAGCATTTTGCTATGAAGTAGAAAGGGAGAGGGAGCGTCGCTCGGCTGCCTCAGAGATCGATTGCTTTGCGGAGCTCCTGACAGGTGTAATTGTAAGGGCGTCATCTGTTCTTGTTTGCACAAAATACATTTTTTTCCTTCTCTCTTTTCTTTTTTAGTTTTTTTTTTCTCTGAAGCCGCAACTGTAGAGACGTGGTGCGCTGCGTCGCCGTCACCGTCGCCTAATCTTCCCGCCATCATCCCATTCTTGTGCTTGCCACCGGACAAATCCCCTGTTATTTGAACAGATGGTCGGAAATCCATTCTGGTGATAAGTTGCCTCTAGTTAGCATTTAGATTACCTGCAAAAATGGAACAATTTACTACTCTGCCTCCCAGCATAACTTCCTCCTCCTCCTCCCCTCCTCCTTCTCCTTTACCTCCCTCGTTTTCTTCACCAACAACCCCCCCCCCACCACAGACACACCTGCCACCTTTGGGTGCCCCCCCCTCCCCCGTCTGCTCCCTGTCATCTTTTGTAGTCGTTTTGTAACAAATTAAATCGAACTTTGACGAGTGTGTTAAAGAGTCGGAGGAGGAAGGCCACGGGAAAAAGGAGGGGCTCAGGAAGGAGAGGAGGAGGCAGGGGATGATGGAGGGGAAATAGAAAGAGGAAAGGAAAGGAGGGATTTAGGCAAAAGAGAAGAGGAAATGAGAAAACAGTGAGGCAAGAGGAAGGGAGGAGAGAAGGGAATGCAGAAGGAAAGAGGGACAGAAAGAGAGGGACTCACACGTGGAGGGATAGGAGGCCGAAAGGGTACGGAGACGGAGATGGAAAGAGGGATTTAGGCAACAGCAAGAGAGAAGGAGGGGAAAATATTGGGAAACGAACAGGATGGAGGACAAAAGGAAAGATCCCAGGACAGGAAAAGGTGAAGACAAAATGATGGAATGAAAGGAGAGAGGAAAAGAAAAGAAAATAGAGAGGCAAAGAGGAAAGGGAAAGGGAGGGAAATGAGAGACTGACGGTAAATAATGAGAGAGAATGAAGGAAAGGCAGGAAAAAAGAAAGGAGAGAGGAAATGAAGCAGGGCTGTGGTAGGTAGTAAAGGACAACAGAGGACTAAAAGGGGGAGGCTGGCAGAAGAAGGAGAAAAAAGAAAGGAAATGAAAGAATTCAGGAAGAAGAAGAAGAAGAATAGAAAAGGGATAGAGAGAGGACAAGAAAAGAGACAGGAAGAGGAGGGATTCAGAGAGAGAGAAAGGGGAAAAGTGATGGGGAAAAACAAAAGCGCCTGAAAGGAAAGGAGCATGGAAGTAAAAGTAAAGATCGTCTTAATCTGTCACTCTTCCTGTTTCTCTCCTTGATTTATCTCCTTTATCCACTTTTCTCTCTTCTTTTTCCCCCCTTTTCTCCTTCCTCTCTCTTCTGCCTTGTCTTTCCTCCGTTTTCTTTTCTTTCTTTTCTTCTACACCTTTCCACTTTCTTTTTCTTTTCCAGTTTCTTTCATCAGGGATAAATTATGTGATGTTTTGTTTTTGTCAGAAAGTGGGTTTGGGACAAATTGATGTTCAGACTCACACACACTCACATATGCAGACCCAGGTGTATGACTGAATATGACAGATAGCTGTGTGTTCCCCTGCATTTCGGAATGTCTTTTTCCTTGTGTGTGTGTGTGTGAGTGTGTGTGCATGCTCCTTCCCCGCTCGGTCCTCTTCTTCTCTGGTATAAATTATGTGTCACTCGCCTCCCAGAGCTGTGATGAGCATCAGATTTGCATAATCCAGTTAGAGGAGTCAAATGGCGCTGTCTGCTAGCAGATTTGGCATGCTAGCCCTGACGCTAGCTTCATTAGCATGGACCATTACAGCCTGGATTTAGCTTGACACACACACACACACACACACACACACACACACACACACACACACACACACACACACCCCACATCTGGCATGCATTTGTTTATGTTTTCAGGTACATTTATTATGGACAGTTTCCATATATGTGTGTGTGTGTGTGTGTGTATGTGTGTGTGTGTGTGGGTGTGCGTGTAATGAATTTAACATGCTGATACAACCACCTCCTGCACAGGTTACATCTGCCTCCTCTGCATGGTCCTATTGGGGAGAGTGTGTGTGTGTGTGCGTGTGTGTGTGTGTGTAAGTGTGTGTGTTCTCCACATGCTTCAGTCTTTACACTCAGATATTTAGATATTGATTGAAATGAAACCAAACTGAACTGGCTAAACGTGTTTTTCTGACCAGTTTTCTCGGAGGACCTGTTGGAGTGTGTGTGTGTGTGTGTGTGTGTGTGTGTGTGTGTGTCTACGCAGTGTAAACCGTGTGTACGTAAATTAATTACCTCTGTAACTAAAGTGGAATTTGGGCTCATGCTGTGTTTTGCTCTTGCTAGCAGCGAAGCCCGAGGAAGATGTCGGTCGATTGGTCCAACACTTTAGCTCAGAGTGAGACATCTCAGCTCTGACTGTCCAGATTAACTGAAGTTTACTGATCACATCGTAGAATTATATGTCAATCACCCCATGACCTTTCCTCTTGCACCACCCTCAGGGCAAACCTTTGTTTTTAGCTCTGCTTCCTTAAAAAATAGTTAAATCATCTGTGTATCGTCTTTTCTGTCAGAGACTGTAGTGAACACTGCAGCCAGTAATGTTCTGCCCTGTTTAAAGCCTTGATACTGTCAAGTCATTGTCTTATATTTGTTCTGACAGTAAAAAATGCTCTCGGACATTTGATCAGTCTGTCTCTCAACAGTTCATCATTCAGCTCACAGTTCTCCACCAGTGCATAAAGTGCTGCCATGAGCGAGTCCACACTTTCGGGCAGCTGTTGTTCTCTCTTGTTGAACTTATATCATGTTTTTCTATATTTTGTAATGTGTGTCAGATCCCCTCCTAATTTTCGACTTATTCATTCCTACTCTAAAACACTGGGACATTCACTTTGGTTTGCATTGAAAGATCTGCTCAAATTACTCGCTGGTCTAAAATGCTCGTATGCCCTAATCCATATCTCCCACTCCGCTGCTTTTGGAAAATCAAAATCCGGAGAGAAGCTGGGTTTACCAGTGTGGATGTACCTGCGCTTGTTGGCTCGTCCTCCATTATTTCTTTTCTTTATTTTATGCGTCATTCAGTGTCCTTCCTCTGTCCAGCATTTGAAATAGTGCCACTTCTGACACTGTGTGGCGTGAGGTATTCACAGTTTACCACAGGAACAAAAGCCTGTGAACCAAAGGAAGTTGTAATTATAGTGAGGATTAGAGTTCAGTGAGGATAAAGCACATATAAGCTTACATTGCGTTTTTTTTTATATCTACAATCGTGTGCTCTTAGTTTACGTTATGGGTGTCCTTGCTTTTCTCTGTATTTCTTCTCCTTAATGCTCTTTATTGTGTTGTAAAAGTGTGTTTTTGTAAAGTTGAGCTTTGATTGACAAATCATCTCTCATCTGGAACTACTTAGCTCGATTTATTTTTGTTTGTTTTCTCTGTACTAACTTCCCCTGTATTTGTTACAGCATCATATTTTCCATCTTACGTAATCGTGGAATAGGAGATTATTAAACTGTACTTGACTGAGCTTTGCTTTATCTGTACTTCAGCTCTCTCAGGCTGATTCTTGGTGACAAATCAGATCCACTGACATCACTGTAGCTGCAGTGTTTTTGCCGGCAGCTCTGCTCCCTGGATGGCCTGTTAAATTAAAAACCATTGCAGACAGACAAGAGCAGGTCGTTATCGCTCTTTTATTCTGCTGTGTTTTCACTCTGTTTGTAGAAGTTGTGAAACCCCCTCTGAGAGACAATGGAGAGAGAGACAGGGAGAGAAAGAGATGCAGAGAGGGATGAGAGAAAAACTGAAAAAAAAACAAGAGGGGAGGGAGACATACTGAGAGAATGAAAGGGAAACTGGGTGAAATGTTGTCTGAAACTGCAGCTGTGTGTTGGATAATGGGATATTGAGGTGATGTGTGCTCGCTGAATGCCACACACACGCACATACACACACGCACATACACACACGCACACACACACACACACACACACACACACACACACACAGATTGCCTGCCAAGTCTGGAAAAAGCCTGGAAAAAGCACATGAGCTGAGTTTACCGACTCCTGTACAAGTATGTATTTGTTTGTGTGTGTGAGTCTTTGCATGTGTTTGTGCAAATGTGTGTTTGAATGAGACCAAATGTATTTAAAACATCACCTTCAATTAAAAATGCAACAGAGAACAGCTTAAATGTGTGTGTGTGTGTGTGTGACCTGAGTTTTCTCACACACCTCACACACATAGCTCCGGCCTGTTCACCTGAGTGTGTTACTGTAAAGACAGATACTGCTTGAGCACAATAATCCTCCTGAGGCTTTTAATCAAAATCTGTGAGGCTAAAAAAAAGGAGATTTTCTCTATGAGGATCAATACAGTTTCACATTATTAATACATTAATCTGCAGTTTCAGAGATGCCCGACGATAATTCCCAGAAAGACCCACCCACTCGCTAATCATGCATAGCATGGTTGCCACGGCAACCCACTGTGGCGAGCAGTATGGAAACCTGGTTGTCGGGGCGACTGCAGGGGTAAACATCCTACAGCAGTGGTTTCACAGCTGCACAGGTTTCTTATGAAGAACGACAAGGAAAAAAAGAGAAAAGCTTCTGGAAGTGGACGACTGAGCATGACCTCTGATGTCACCTGATCACTGTCTCTCACGCGCACAACCTCACAAACTAATTCACTTTACACACACACACACACACAGTCTCTCACATCCACCTCCAAAGGCAGCCACGTGGTGGCTTTATCGTGCTTCCTGTTTCTCAGCGCTGCCCCACAATCCTTCAGTCTCCTACAGCAGGAAATTAAAGGAGCGTGGCGCGGCGCCTCAAGCGCCTCGACTTTTTGATTTGTACGAGCCACTATCGCTAATGAAAATCAGCGCGGCGCTCCGGACAACGGGGGCTGCAGATAGGGGAGCGACTTGTTCACCACACAACAGCGCACGTCTCCCAACAAGTGAGCGCTGTAATCGCCCAGCGGGGGAGGAGGATGAGGGGGGAGGAACGAGAGGTGGCGAGGGAAGGTTTGAGAGGCCGGTAGATGCCGCGAGCACACGGTTCCTCTCTGATGGATGCAGGTTACACACAAACACTCAGGCGTAAAAACAAGCTGAAAAAGTTGATAAAGACGTTGGAGGGCGAGGGTATGATGCACATCATCCCTCCATTCTTTATGTTTCCTGTGTTTCTTTTGACTCTTTCATTCTTCCATCACTTGTTCCTTCTCATTTTTGCGCCTCATCTCATTGATTCTCGTTCCTCTGTTCAGTTTATTTTGAGAGTAGAGTCACAGACAAAATAACAGGAACACCTGTCAACGCGACACTGTACAGTTAAACAGTCTCGACACAAACGGAACATTACAGTTTGTTCGGACTGTTAGACTGCATTGGTTTTAGCTGTGCTTTTTGTCTTTCTTCTGTCCAGCTTGTCTGAAGGTGTGTTTTTCTTCACCTTTTTCCTCTCAGAAATCTCTTTTCTCTTTGTCCCCTTTCTCCCTTCTTTGTACTCTCATCCTTTCCTCTGCAAACTCTTCCATTTTTGCTTTCTTTCTCTCTTCACCCATCTTCTTTTTGTCTGTCCTTTTCCCCAGTCTTTCCTCGTCTACCTCTGTCCCTCCTGTCCTCTTTCTCTCTTATTATTTCTGCCTGTATTTAGTGTGCTGCATTCAGACAAGGTCATAAAGCAATTTGTGTATATGTCTGTGTGTGGCTGCCTCTCTGCCTCCTCTCATCCAGGCACTCAGCCAAGAGAGAATGTCTTGATCCTGCACTCAGGACATTGTGTGTGTGTGTGTGTGTGTGTGTGTGTGTGTGTGTGTGTGTGTTGTTTGGTTGCACAGAGAACAGTATAATATGTGTAATGCTCTTATGGCTGACAGAGGGAGAGCTATAGTGACTTTCACTGTTGAAGATCTTTATACTTGTTCTGCTGAGAGTTTGTGATTGTGTGTGTGGACCCCTCATTCATTCATTCATTCATTCATTCATTCATTCATTCATTTATGGCACTCATTAGTTTACAGTGAGATGTAAATTGAGATTTTGGACACCGGCACTGTATCCTGCTCAGATTTCAGTCAGAACTGGGGGAAACACAGAGAACATGGCGGAGGGTAAATGTAGGTTCTGTTCGTTCACATTAATCTGGACAAATCTGGAAACATGATTCTCTTCTTCCTTCATATTTATATTTTAATAGTGTGCGTCCTCGCTGAAATACCAGAACTATAAAAATGTGGGTTAATCTTTCCTTTATCCTCTTCTTTTGCTTCTGCCGTTCCTTCTGTTGGACTTAACAGGTCGAAACCCCATTCAGCTTTTTGTTGTCACGTTGACGTCAAGATGTTATTTTATAACATCTTGACGTCAACGGAGCAAAACCTGCGCTTGTGTTTTAAATTCAGAGATGCTTGACAAAAATAACAAATGAATGGATGCACGATTATTAATCAGGAAACTATTACAAATAACACAAATAGTTTTTTTGCATTTCTGTCGCAGTGTCTGTGTTTAGTAGCGATCTGTAGAAGTGTTGGTACGTACAGGACAGAGCCAGGCTGTACTCTGAGTCTTTATGCTAAGCTAGGCTAACCACGCCCTCACACAGACATGACGTCGACGTCCATCATCTCGTCTCACTTTGAGAGAGAAAAAAAAAACTGCACTTCCCAAAATGTTGACGTGTTGCTTCATTAGACGATGGAGCTCAACACAAACCATGTTTGGAAAGAAATCTTCTTCCTCTTTCTTTACAGATCTTCACTTAACTTTCTGTCTCTCTCTCCTGCTTCCAGTCTATGCAGCTCATCCACATCACCCACACTGGTGTTTCTCTTCCCCCCCCCTCTCTCTCTCTCTTTCTCTAATTTGACCAGAATATTTTGCTTTAATGCATTTTTTAAAATAAAGTCAGCGTTAATATTCAAAACTGCAGCTTATCAATGTTTCTCTCTTTGCCAAGCAGCCCATAAATATTAATGTCGATCGGCCACGCTTCCTCGACGCGCCGCCGCATCGCCGTCTTCCTGCATAGTTCTGTGTGTGTTTGTGTGTGTGTGTGTGTGTCAGCCAGGCTGTGATTTTCTGAGTGTTAGTGTGAATCTGCATGTGTTTGTATATATTGTCTATGTGTGTGGTTGTGAATGCAGGCGATCTGCGGGTTGTCAAGGAATTTGTGTCTATATCTTCATTTCTATGTGTGTCCATTTGTTTCTTGTTCAGTGTGTCGGTATGTGGTTAAAACTGTGCGTGTGTGTGTGTGTGTGTGTGTGTGTGTGTGTGTGTGTGTGTGTGTGTGTAGAATAATGAGAAAGAGAAGCTAAATGCCCCTGCAGTAATGCTTTTCAGGAATAATTACCCTGCATGTGGTAAATAGTTTTTCTGTCTGATGCTCACAGTCACTGGCACTGACACACACAGGCTGGACACACACAAAAAAGTGAGCAAACACACACATTCAGACATGCAAACACAGGCCATGTCCACACTATAATTCAGGTGCATTTGAAAAAGCTTCCTTTTGTCTTTAATTGACATCACGGCTTTTGGAAAACACTGATTCACTTTGCAGTGAGAATGAAGCCGAAATATTCTGCTTTTACTGATAATCTACAACTTTGCCACATCAGCAACAGTAATTAAAGCTACAACATCACGTCATCGTACCTGTGCATCCTTTTCTTGATTTCTTTTTTTTTTTTTTTTTTCTATTACTTTATTGATCCCTCCTGGGGAAATTACTCTCTGCATTTTACCCACACCAAGC
>JBBMJY010000009.1:1109930-1119973 GCA_037833715.1 Toxotes lorentzi | reverse complement strand
CTGTCTGTCTCTCTGTCTGTCTCTCTCTCTGTCTCTCTGTCTGTCTCTCTGTGTCTCTGTCTGTCTGTCTCTCTCTCTGTCAGTCTGTCTGTCTCTCTGTCTGTCTCTCTCTCTGTCTCTCTGTCTGTCTCTCTGTGTCTCTGTCTGTCTGTCTCTCTCTCCGTCTCTCTCTCTGTCAGTCTGTCTGTCTCTCTCTCTGTCTGTCTCTCTCTCTGTCAGTCTGTCTGTCTCTCTGCCTTTCTCTCTGTCCTTCATTCCCTCGCTCTCCTCGTCTTTTGTCCTTCCCCTCTTCCTTTCTTTACTGTCTTGAAGGCATTATAAAAAATTAATAACCTAATAACCTTGAATGTGTCACATTCTTACATTATCCACAGATTATCACTTCAGTGGACTGTGAAATCTTCTGAACTCGTGTCCAACAATTATCTTCCTGCAGTTAAATTCAGTCAAAACAGAAAATGTGACGATTGTCCAAAAAAAAAAAAAAAAAAAACCCCATGAGGAAACTACCGAGGTTTTCTGGACCTGATTTATCATCTGAAGCTAACCTGGAGCTCAGTCCTCTGCTCCAGTGTTTTTCAGCGGTGGATTAATCTCTAGTGCATATTTGGAGTGTGTGTGTGTGTGTGTGGCACTGAGTCAGAATAAAGTGTGTATTCATGGTGATGAAGCAACATGTCACCCAGTGTAACATTGGTGTGTTTGTAATAGGGTGTGTGGAAACAATGGAACTATGTGGCTCAGAGGGATCAGGGCTCTGGACACACACACACACACACACACACACACACACACACACACACACACACACACACACACACACACACACACACACAGATGTTGTTATTGATCATAAGAAAAATATGGAAAATGATTTGCTCCTTATCATGTTACAGTTACACTTCAAATCAAAACAAAACATGTCATCTGCTCTACTGCAGTGTGCTGCTGCCTGTAACACACCTGCAGTGTGTTGTTTGTGTTTGTGCAGCCCTCTGATTGGTACCAACACATGTGGTGTGTGCGTGTGTGCGCATGTGTGTTTGTTAGTGCGTGTCATCAGCAGGGATTCAGGCCGATCCTGTCTTACTTCTGAATGACTGTCGTGCAACTTGCTGGAAACACTCTGTGTGTGTCTTTCACACACACACACACACACACACACACACACACACACACACACACACACACACACACACACACACACACACACACTCTTGTTTACTGTGTC
The DNA here is from genome assembly GCA_037833715.1 of Toxotes lorentzi. Classification (NCBI taxonomy): domain Eukaryota; kingdom Metazoa; phylum Chordata; class Actinopteri; family Toxotidae; genus Toxotes; species Toxotes lorentzi. The sequence goes on along the minus strand of JBBMJY010000009.1, from coordinate 1,118,742 downwards.
CTGCTGGGATGTCTGGCGATGCAGAGGTGAGACGCAGAGAGAAAATAGAGATTCTCTTGTTTTCTATCTCCTGCCTCCCTCTCTCCTCTCCTCTCTCCTCTCTCCTCTTTCCACTCTCTCCTCTCTCCTCTCCTCTCTCCTCTCTCCTCTCTCTCCTCTCTCCTCTTTCCTCCTCTCTCCTCTTTCCTCCTCTCTCCTCTCTCTCCACTCTTTCCTCTCTCTTCTCTCCTCTCTCTCTCCTCTCCCCTCTTTCCTCCTCTCTCCTCTCTCTCCTCTCCTCTCTCTTCTCTTCTCTCCTTCAAAAATAACCTGTTTTATCAAAGAATCCAACTTTTACTTTTAACTACATCTTGTATATGTAGATTTATGCAGCTGTCGGTGATATTTGGTTTTTAACATGAGGTTTTGAGCTTCGAAAAAAGTTGACTTTTGTCAAAGATAAGAATTCAGCTGAGTTTAAATACACAAAGTCTTTGCATTTCAGTTTGGAGCAAATTAATTTTTCCTTACTTGTCATTTATCATTGGGGTTTGAATCTGCAGCTCTCTACTCATACAGTAATTCTCATTCTCATCCTTTGTTACTTCCAAGATCTCTTTTCCTTTACTTCCCCTTTTCTTTCTCCTCTTCACTCTTATTTCTTCTACTCTCTCTCTCTTTTCCTCTCCTCTCTTCTCCTGCTGAATGTCAGAATAACCTTTCGCCCAGACATGAGGAGCGCTTGATTTCTCTTATCTCGCCGGTGACATGCCCACTCACGGGGCTGTTTAAGCACGTGGCAAGACGCCTTGAACATCAAACGCACCGCGAGCAGTTCTTCCTCTGTAATTCTTCACATATAAAGGGATGGTGAGTCAGAAAAGTCAGAATATCTTTGCTGATGTCACAGTTTTAATTGATTCAACATGGAGGCCTGTGAAGAGGCTGACAGCTCATTCTTTACTCATCCTCCTCCGTCAAATCTGACTAATTTAGTTGTGGTCAAGGTGAGTCAGGAGCTAAAAAGACCCGTTTTACATCCTACATCCAATACATCTAACTCACATAGATTATTATTATTATAGTATTGTTGTCCTGACTATGGTCTGAAGTCTTCACATTCCCACATCAGACAGCTGATCCCATATGATACACTCTGATAAAACATGTCAGGGTCAGTTACAGCTGTTTGTAGACAAAGAGACATGTCACCTCCTGTAACTTTATCTTAGTTTCTGTAACTGAGTGTGAACGTCAGAGCTTGAACAGCAGGATCCATGGAGTTTGCTCAGGTTTTCTAAGAAGATGCGATTGAAATGTCAGGAAAAGAGCTTTTGTGTGAAACTGAATCCATAATATTAATCAGAAAATGAAGACGTAAAACAGTGTTGTAGATCAAAGGCACATATTTCCCATCATGCATTGAGGCTTTGTCATAAGGAGTGAGCAGCTTTCGGAAGGTTTTTGCTGCTGGTGTCACTCTGACATCACAGCAGGTCAGAGGTGATGCATGTCGATCCACACTGATCGTCAAACTCATTTCATATGAGTCTAATTTTTGAATACTGCCATGGCAACGGCTGGATTATCATTGTGTGCGAGGTCAAACTGATGGGCAGAGGATTATGGGAGTGAAGTGAAATTCTGTAAAAGCTCTCGCAGGTACTGTTTAGGTGTGTTTGTAGACTGAAAGAATGAGAGGCAAGAAAAAAATGAAGAAATCTAATAGAAATGTGGGAAAGAGCTGTGCAGGAAATTGACAGAGAAAACACAAGGCCTGTGTGTGTGTGTGTGTGTGTGTGTGAGAGAGAGAGAGAGAGAGAGGTGGAGAGTGTATGTGTTCTTTTTCATGCTTTCATGCTCAGATTTATTGCGCTTGAGTGTGTGTGCATAATTTGTACATGTGCAGAGCCACCTGATCTAGTGCTTTTATGTTTGTATTTGTGTGAGAGACTGTAAACTGTGGAGTGGTTCTACCTGTAAATGTCAGGCAGCTGTCCTCAGTGGCTGACAGCTGAGAAATCAGCAGTAAATCAGGCTGGTAGTTCGACTAAAGAGGTGATTAATAAACATGTGTGTGTGTGTGTGTGTGTGTCACCCTCTGCAGACCTTTTTTACTTTAAGGCAGAAGGGGAGTGAGTGATGGACAGAAAAAGGGAAAGAGGCCGTGACAGGAAGAAGTCTCCTTTAAAAATGCAGTTGTTTTACTTCATGTTCTTTTATTTGGCTTGTTCCTCTGCAGCCTTTTCATCCTGCTGATTCTTGTCTGATGAGGGCAGAGATGTTTAGCATCTGTCCTTCTGTCTGTCTGTCCTTGCTGAGAGGAAAAAAAACATAAGTCCTGTAGAGACCTGAATTGCAGTAGAGGACTCGGGTTACAGCTTTTTCTGTGTCGCTCTTAAAACAAAAAGAGAGATGCTGAAGCTTCGCCCGTCATCATACTTAGCACTGCGACTCTGCTGCTCTCTAATGGAACTTCATCCATTTCAAATGACAGAATCCATTACCCCGGCATGCACCACTCTGCAGTGCAAGTGTTGCATGCACTGGATTTATTCTTGTTATTTGCTGATAATGTGAGCAAACTAAACTGAGCCACACTGTTTTCCTCAGCTCATGCTGATGATTAACTTGAGACGGGGTCATGGATGTTTAAGAGAAATGAAGGAACAGCTGTTAGCTCATGAGGTCCGGCCACAAACACAGTGTGTTTTTGTTGAAGCTGATATTGTCACAGTGATGAGCACTTCCTGTCCTGATCTCAGGTCAGATGCAGGATTACGCTTAAAGCTCATGAAACTTCACTGGAACAGGGAAAAGCAATGTCTCGACAGTAATGCACCTTCATTAGGAAACTGGCCTCCATGATAGAGGAGGAGGTGCAGACAGGAATAGACGAGGTGAGATTTCACCTCAACTCTACAAAAAAGAAAGTACAAAACAATGTTCCACAAACGTCATTCAGACTCAAAGTAAGGCTCAGCGTCGTATAATACTGTTTATTCTAATGCAGTGTGTGCATCCACCTGTGTGCGTCGCTGTTTACTTCCCTCTGATATCATGATATAATTGTTTGCTGGTTGTGTGTTGAATGCATTTTGGGAGATAAATGTTTATAAATTTGGATGATAAATAACCCTGCTTGAACAGGAAAATGTGTTGTGTACTTGGCTAACATTTGGTAAACAATGTTGTTTTGTTGGTAAACTGTTGTTTAGAAGGCAAACTGCTAATTAGCTGCTGAACTGATCATGTGGCAGATTCTGACTCGGCCAGTAAACAATGATCAGATGAAAGCTGGTTTGTTTGCTTTGTTTGTGCAGTAAACTCTTTTGTTTAGATGTAAACAAAGTTGTTGGTTTGTTGAAACTGTGTTGTGTAGATGGTGAATTGAGTAGTTTGTATGTTAAAGTGAGTTGTAGGTTTCAGTGTGTGTGTGTGTGTGTGAGTGGCAGCTGTGTACCTGTTCAGCTCTCCACTGTGGGGGGCCGACATGTCAGGAAGCACAGATAGAGATGTGTGTGTGTGTGTGTGTGTGTGTGTGTGTGTGTGTGTGTGTTCAGGCTGCCTGTCTGTCACCTCCTGCAGACTCATCCTCTGAGAGCAGAAAATGAACCTTCACACAGAGCGAGAGGACGTCAGCAGCTCGTTATGTCTGATCATGTCAGTGATCGTTTGTCTAATCGTCCCTGAACATTAAATATTAGACTTTGTCTCAGTCGTCATTTATTTCTCTGCTGCAAACTTCAGCTCACTGATCCTTTATTTAAGCAGGTGACAGCAAACCTGAAAAAAAGAGAAAAACTGGTCCCATCCACACACACACACACACACACACACACAGACACACACACACACACACAGGAGAAAGCTTTGAAAAGCTTGTTAATAATGATCGGGATGATCGGCACAGGATGATGAACTCAAGTCTCAGTTTGTTTCAGACATGGAGCTAAAATTTGGATTTAACACAGAGATGATGAAACAAGACGCAGACGCACTTATTGTTTTTGTTATGTTTGTATTTATGTTCTTTATTTTACCAAAAACAAGTGTTTATGAGTCTCTGCTGAAACTGTTAACTTACAGTGGAGCTGCAGATCCAAAGTTCATGGTCCATGTGACCTGTGTTTATTTACCATAGAAAAAATGAACTCTTCAGAAGTGAAACAACATGAGACGGTCCCCAGACCTCAACCTACATGTTCATCCTGAAACCAGGTGTAAACCCTCAGAAAGCACTTTACTTAAAAATCTTTACCTGTCAGAATGTCCTGACCTCCGTGTCTCAGTCTTCCGTTGTCTTGACTTCACATTTAAAACATTTTCTGATAATGTCCTCAGTCTTTGATCTAAAGCTCAGACTGGTCCTCACAACGACGGAGGAAACACACACACTTAAAACACTGTTGTGTTTCTGAAGGGATTTAGTTTTGGAGTAAAACCCTCCTTTAGCTTTACTGCTGCACTGGAGCACGACTGACCGGCTAAACCTGGACCAAAACATCCTGACCAGCTTGGGACAAAGTGTGTTTCCATGTGTAGGTGTGTATTGTGTGTGTATGTGTGTCATTATGTGTGTATGTGTGTATACCACAGGGTGTGGATTTGACCCTGCCCTGGAAGTGTTTGAACAGTCTCATAACAAACGGGGGTTATAGCGAGTAAACAGGGGAACAGGAGTGTATGTATTTCTTGTTACGTGTGTGTTTGTGTGTGTATGTGTGTGTGGTGTCAGCGCTGCTCGCTAAACTGACACATTTTCAATCACATGGTTTATTCTGGGGAAATTGTCGAAAAAGAGGAAAAAGGGCAGATTTCTGCGGCTCTGTGGGCTACAATAGGACAAGCCAGGATTAGTTTTTCACTTTGTGCGTGTGTGTGAGCACACAAGTGTCTGCGTATGTGTGTGTATTCTCAGACAATGCCCTGGTAGCCAATTTGTAATATATAGTCGGCCTTGAAAAATGGCCCAGATCTCCCCTTCGCTGTCTGCAATTTAACTCTGCCGGCGCCCGGCAATACCCATTGTACTGCCTCCCACCACTGCCATTTTGGCTTGATGGAGTGTGCGTTTGTACCTTGTGTGTCTGCGTGTGTGTGTGTTTGTTTACTTGCTTATGTGCATCTCAGTGTGCATTTACCCATGAGTCTGTCTTTTTGTGTGTGTAGGCGTGAGCGACTGTGTTTATTCTCAGGTTATTGAATTTCTGTTTGTGAGCCAGAGTGTGTGTGTGCAATTATGCAAGTGTGTGTGTGTCTGTGTTTCTGTAGTTGCATTGTCGGCGTGTGCCTACAGTTGTAATGTGTGTATAGTTGATTTTCTGTGTGTGTGTGTGTGTGTGTGTTTAATGCAGTGCAGTGACATCAAGGCATCTGAAGGCATCAATCAGGGACTAAGGCACAGGCTTAAGAAGAGAGAGAGGAAGTGAGGATGGAGGGATGGTGGAGGGGTGGAGAGAGAGAAGGATTTAAGGTAAGACAGAGAGGGAAAGAGGGGAATTTAAGGAGGACTGAGAAGGGAAAGATTTGTAACAAGAAAAAAGAGGGATGGACAGTGACATGGGAGAAAGAGAGAGAGATGGAGGAAGAGAAAATATTAAGGGATGTGAAAGAAGGGAAGGACCACAAAGAGGAGAAGAGAGATACAAAGGAGAGATATGGATGGAGGTGAAGAAAAAGAGGGATGAATGAAATATATAAGGAGAGCTGTGAGAGGAAAGAGTGATAAAGAGGAAAAACAGAGAGAATGACGTGTGGGGGGTGGAAAGAAAGATGAGGGGAATGAAAGGAAGGGATGGAGGAAAGGTTTAAAGATGAGATGGGAGGAAGGGGCAAAGAGTGTGTGTGTGTGTGTGTGTGTGTGTGTGTGTGTGTGTGTGTGTGTGTGTGTGTGTGTGTGTGTGCTGCTGCCTTGGATAAAGAAAATTAACTCAACTCGACTGAAACTGTGAAGAAAACACAGGAACAATCTGATAAAATGTGTAATTAGAAAGTTTGACTCGGTTTACGTTCATTCACAGATACCTAATGCTCACTGAGCTGAAGGAACCTCGGACTTTGAGCAGAGCAACTTCCATGTTTCCTTCCCAGCTTCCTGTTCCTGCACCACCAGCTGTTGATTAGTGAACAGCCTGAAAACCTTGTCTGGATCGTGTGTTGTGGTGAACTAACTTGACGGTCTCAGTGTCATTGAGACACAAATGTTTCTAAACATGTTCGTGTTCGGAAACTTTCTTTTACCCTAAAAACAGCCTCATATCTCACTTATCTACTTACCCAGAGATTATGTTTTGTGAATGTCATGTGCTGCAGAGTCATGATGGAGCACTTGTTTCTGTTCCATGGATTGAAAGTTGATTTGATCGTCTCTGTGTTGAGTCTCTTGAAACCTGCTCAGATGTTGTTCTACAATCAGTGAAATGCGTCGCCCTGAGTGAGACAGCAAACCTGCTTTTCTTCTTGCACATGGCTGCGTTCTTTTTATCTTTTGTTTTTTTTCCTTCCTCCCCGACAGCAGCGATATGTTTCCTAGTCATGCATCAAGAGATCAAATCTAAAAGTAATACAATCTCTGGACTTACATCTCGGTGGTTTAATTTGAAAACCAACTCTCTCTGCCGTCTCCCGAAGCTTTAAAACTGAAATAAGTTATGCCGGCGGTGCCCTCGCTTCACCCTCTGACAAGAACAATAGCGGCCGGCTCGCCTCAGAAAACTGTGTTTTACAATAATACTCGTCCACAAAGCAAGACCGACAATGTCAATGGTTTTATGGTGCGCTACACAGTGCAGCTAATGTTCTCCTGCAAGCCAGGATCGCTTCACTGCCTCGCCCTCTCTCTCTCCCCCTCCTCCTCCCTGTCTCTACCGGTGTGTCTCGCCCTCCTTCGGGCCTCCCATTTTTTTCTTCTTCTCTGCTTTATTCTGCGCGGCTCTCCCTCGCTCCCTCTCTTTGTATGAAAAATCCATTCCGGCATGGGTTTTGACAGCCTGTCTTTGGTGGGTGTGTAAAATTCAAATAATTCACTGTGCATAGACAGTCACTTTGGAGCTGCTTTGTATTTTGTATTTGACTCCGTGTCACTTCGCCTGCCTGTCGAGTCCCAGTCGGCAGCATTTAGCTTTTCAAAAAACACCACCAAACTGGAGGCTTATTTATTTTGGGGAATATTTCCAAAGGTAGGAGCTGTTGTAGCCGAATATTGCAGACACTTTCACCAGCAAACAAGAGGTTTTAGTTTGATCATACTGATAATTACAAGGTTTTTATTCGTGGACAAGGAGCGTAGAAATTAAAACTTTTTTTTTACCCTTAATATCAGTGTTTTAACTTAAAGCTTGTGACACACCTTTTTTTTTTTTAAATGTTATTCCAGACGTCCACTGGTTTCCATTTATTTCCATGTAGCGTGAAAATCAATTAACAGACTCTTGAAACGTGAAGTATGACAGTTCAGTGTGTCTGAGGTCTGGTGTGAAAGTCCACACCAGTGGTGCACTCATTTTTTTTCCACTGAGCTAGAAATGCCCGGCTGTCGATCATTTTTCCACATGAATCTATTGCCAAATTATCATTTACTGCTTGTTTAAATATATTTTGCAATGTTTAGTTTTATGCTTGTTAATTGTATTTTGTATTTTCTGTGAATGATTATTTCAGTTTCTTGTTTTCTGTAAATCCTCTCCTCTTTTCATGTTACCCATGTTTCCTTCCTCTCATTCATCACTTTTCTTGCTTACGTTTCCTTTTCCTCCCACTTCTTCTTCTCCTCCTGCTCGTTGTGTCTTATGGCTGTCGTTAAAGACCCTCCTTCACGTTTTTTTTGTGTGTTTCACAGTGACCCCTACTGGGAGCGGCCAGCTAATGCAGGCAGCTGCTCCGCCGCCCGGCCCAAGACCCTTCACCTGGCCGGCCAGCAGCATACCTCCTCACCATGGTAACGTTTGTGTGCGCTCCTGGGAGCAGTAGTAGTAGCACTAATAGTATTAGTAGTAGTTGTGTCTGTGTGTGTGTTTTGTTGGATAAGAGCAGCGTGAATAGTTTGTTAAACAGTTTTTGTTGATTTGAAATAGCTGGTAGGACCAGTTCTACTTTGTAGATATTTAACGTTTTCTCTGCTGATCCAGAGTCAGACCTAAGGTTGGTTTTCCTATGGAGCTCAGCATTGTATCAGAGTGTCAGTGGAATAAAAATTAAAAATAAAAAACAAGGAAAAATGATGAAAAAAGAGGGGAGACTTGGAAAATTGTTGAGTTGTCTAATGCTGTCATTTTGTAAAGCATCTTTTAGTTTCAGGTAGAATTTCCTTAGATTGGGAAATACCTGAAAACTATGACCTGGCACAGTATCACTGATCTGTAGTGTAGATCCTGTGGTCCTTCAGCTCTGTTGTCTGTTTCCAGCTGAGGCAGAAACAGCTGAGTAAATGTAGAAGACGAGCAGAGAAATCTTTCCTGAAAATGACTCAGACTCTTTCTGCCACTTTGGAAGTTGGTGCATGTTGGTAAAGAGAAGTTGATGCCAACGTTTCGATTGTTGTTGCTGACGTTCCTGTGTCACTCTCCACGCCCCAAAGAGGCAGGAAGTGAACTGACACTAGAGAGTGTGTGTGTGTGTGTGTGTGTGTGTGTGTGTGTGTGTGTGTGTGTGTGTGTGGTTTATAAAGGAGGGATTTGTGTCAGTCAAGCCCAGAGCTGAAAGGAGACGGCAGTTAATAGCTCTTTATATGACGAGCTTAACACCGTATAGGTCTGTAAATAAACACACACACACACACACACACACACACACACACACACACACACACACACACACACACACACACACACAC
>JBBMJY010000009.1:1082600-1089460 GCA_037833715.1 Toxotes lorentzi | reverse complement strand
CCCCCCCTCCCCCCCCCCCCCCCCCCCCCCCCCCCCCCCCCCTCCCCCCCCCCCCCAAATATGTGCGTGTGTGTGTGTGTGTGTGTGTGTGTGTGTGCCTGTCACTGCCTGATCTATCTGATCCCTCTGAGCCATTCAGCTCCACTGTTTCCAAAAACCATTAAAACACATCAGTGTTACACTGGGTCACATGTTCATCACCATCGACACACACACACACACACACACACACACACACACACACACACACACACACACACACACAGCACCAGATGTGAATTAATCCGCTGCTCTAAATAGTCCCTCCACATGCATTGTTTCCTAGTTTGATACAAATTACAGCCCAGTGTCTTCTTCTCCTCCTTACATCTCTCTTCTTCTTTTCTCTTCTGTTACATCCCTTCCTCCTCTCATCTCTTCAAACTCTCTTCATCCTTTTCCTTTCAGTCTCTGATGTGATTTCCCTTCTAAATCTGCCTCCTCCTCACTCAGATTTCTCGTCTCTCGCTCTCTTTTCACCGTCTTGTTCTCTCTCTCTCTTCCTCACCTCTTTCCTTCACTGCTGCTGCTTCCATCCCACCATCTTTCTCTCTCAGTAGGATGGAGGGTCTTAGCATCAGTTCTCTGTGGGAGTTCATACTGATCCCTCCATCACTACAATCCTACTGGAGGATGATAAGCCTTGTATTGATGCTGTGTGTGTGTGTATTTATCTGCAGGAGGTGAAGCCAGTGTCCTTGGCTTCACACACACACACACACACACACACACACACACACACACACACACACACACACACACACACACACACACACACACTTCAGTTCAGTCATGAAACCTGATTAACTGACACTCTTTACCTGTTCATCTGTTTTGTGGTTTGAACAGTCATTTTTTTGGCCTCATGTGAACCTGTATGTGCTGTGGTAAGGTTTGGTTAGGTTTAGAGAAAGATGGTGGTTTGGATTAAACTAAGTACCTCACAATGGTTAGAGGACCTTCGTCGTCATGGTTACGATAATAAACACATGGTCTGAGTTTATAGAATGATCGTGCTTAAAGGGAACGAGCAGCAGTCCAACGTTTGTCGACCCATCGTTCCAGTTTGTCTCGCCTGACTTTGCTCAGAAGACTCAGAAGAATGAAGCAGATTGTGATCAGCGGCTCGTTTTCTTTTATTGAACTATTATTATTTTCCAAAAGAGTAACACAATTGTCCAGTGTCTTCAGACCCAGGCTCTTTTCCTGTGACTGTCTCTTCACAACACATCACAACACACAAAAACCCACACAAAGTCGCACACACAGCCACAGTAAGTTGCATTCCTATCGTTGCTACCAATAAAACTAACTGAACACAAAATAGCTGGTTGTTTTCTGTTCACACAGTTACACACAGACACACAGACACACAGACACACAGACACACACACACACACACACACACACACACAGAGTCTCAGCAGGTTTTAATCCTATAATTTGTTGATTTTATTTCAGCAGTGAGCAGATCATTGTTCCTTTATGATCAATAAAACACCAGACTTCAACGATCAGCTCTCGTCCTTTGTCTCCATGTCTCTTTCTGTCTCTGTCCCTGTCCCTTACATCTGCCTGTCTGTAGGAGCTGACCCGACCTCTCTCTCTTTTTATCTCACTCTTTCTCCTCCCTCTCTCCTTTCTCTTCATGTTTCTCTTTCAGATCAGTCCCTTTTTTCGCCCTGTCTCCTTTTTATTCCTTTCTTCTTTTTATTTCCATGTTGTTTCTCTCTTTCTTTCTTTCTTTCTTTCTTTCTTTGCCTCCTCTGTCTCAGTAGGTAGATTGGTTTTGGCACTCATTCCCCTGATCAGTGATCACACACACACAAACACACACACACACGGCAAGCGGCGGTGTCATCGCCATGGCGATGTCGGCAGGCGGGGCTTAATCCAAAGTGACACTTGTTCTCTGCCTTCCTTTCCCATCGCCATGGAAGCAATTACCCTCCTCCTCAAGGGCCTTTTGTCTGAATGTGTGTGTGTGTGTGTGTCTAGGTGTGTGTGTCTAGGTGTGTGTGTGTGTGTGTGTAGGTGTGTGTGTGTGTGTGTGTGTATGTGTGTGTGCGTCCTCCGGGGTTCTCATCCTCCCTGGAGTTGACGGGGTGGAACCTTGGCTGCAGGTCACCTGATTGGCTAAATTGAAAGATAGGGAGAGCATCAGAGGAGGATGGAGGTAGAGTGAGGTTAAAATGATGAGGAGAAGGAGAGAGAGAGAGTTCTCATCTTTCTTCTCTCCATGTCCTCCTCCATCCCTCCATCTTTTTTTTAAATCAGCCATTCTTCCTTTTACTTTGTGCATTGGTGGAAAATTGTCTTGTTTCCACTGGACATTAACGAACATGATGATTCAGATATTTTTATGAAAACGTTGATTCTCTGTTCGTGATAATTACATGATGTGGACTGAAAAGGAGCTTGTACTGTACTGTCTGCCTTCAGGGAACAAATGCCCAACAATAAATACACACAACAGACATTAATAAGCAACATAAATCAAACAGACTGACACTTCTTATATATAACAACAGAACAAAGCCTCACCAGTGCTTGCATTATGTCCTGTGCAGCACAGGGGTGAGCAATATGAACACACTACACCACAAACACCCTTTAAAGCAAAAGCAAGCCTGTATCCTCAGTCGAGCACACACTGAATGTTTCTGTGTGAAGCAGTGGTGCTTCTCCTCTGCACAGTGGATTGCACTTGTTGTTCTCACCGGAATGAAGTGAGCTTTGTCCTCCAGTCTGCTCCATAGCTTCAAACTGTTTGCAATTGGTTCCCCTTGTAATTTTGATCTAACATCCTCAGAAACATCTCTTCACCTTCACAGTCTCTCTGCCTGAACCTCCTGGTTAAATCCAGGTTAAACCTCCTGCAGCTCCGAAACACTGCTTCTAAAACTCATAACAAAAATGTGTCACTGAGAATTTTTGTCCTGTTAGAACTGTTTTCCAACTCTGAGAAGTTTAATCATAATCTGAGCTTAGAAATAGTTTTACTGTTTTAAACCTTTTTGCTGCAGATTTTCTAAATGGATCCTGAACCTTAATCCCTCATCTTTGCTCTTTGCTCTCTTTTCCCTCCTGTTATGAAAATGACATGCTGTATTGTACAGACACACACTTTTTATATCTGAATTTCCATCGTAACCAGACTCAAATCTGTGCCGTCTTTGTTTAAGTTAAAACTCAGTGTGTGTGTTTGTGTGTAGAAAGAGATTTCTATCGCTTGTTAAGGGTCTCAAATGCTGCAGACTGTAAAAGTGTGTGTGTGTGTGAGATGGCTATCAGCGGTCAGGACCTCAAACCTCCACAGATTTCCCCGTCGGCCACCGTGCAGCGTTCCTCTGACTTTTATCTCCTGCCTTCATCTCTCTCCTCATATTGCTCGCTGTGTTCCTCTTTATCTCATCAGACATTCCTGCATGGATTTTATTTTTTTAAATATTCTTCCTCTCAGTTTGGCCGCTGCTGATGGATGAGCCGATCGTGTAAACAGATACTCTGATATCTGGACAGAACAGAAAAATTAAGCGGAGAGTTTATTCCAAAATATAAATTGAACAAAAATTGAATTCTGTTCAAACAAAAAGAGGCAGGCGTGAAAGTAAATGTGCTTCAGTCTCTGAGGGATGCAGCTCCACAATAAAATCTAAATGGATTAGTGAGAGTTTCCGTAGTTAAACTGAATGATATTTTGTGTTCACTGTGTGATTCAGGACGTTTCTTCTTTTGCAGCTCTGAAATCTGCCACATGCTGCTTTGAAAAGTCACTTATAAAAATGATCCTGTGTTATTCAGAGATACATCACTGGCTGTTGTATCAGTATTAAGTCTATTTGATTTTTTTCCTTTTTCCTTGAGGTTGTTGTCTTTGTGTCTTTGAGGGTTTTTTTCTGTTTTAGGGTTTTTTTCTGCGTTTATGATTTGATTCCTCTCAGATGAGACTCATCACAGACTCATCTTATGAATCAGATGTTTCCAAACACAGATGTTCAGTGTGTGAGGAGCTCAGACGGTAAATCTGCCCGACAACAGCCCGGCCTGTCACATGACTGATGGTCAGTTTGACCTCCAATTGACCTGGAAGTTAAACCGCGACCTTCTCATCGCACGCACTTAGAGACGTCTCACACACACACACACACACACACACACACACACAGAAACACACATATTGCTTCCTTTCAGCTGACAAGCTCTTTAAAAAGCCATCGACCCACCTCGCTGAACTTTACGACATGACACACACACACACACACACACACACACCTACCCTTTGCCTGGCGTGACAAGCTCTTTAAAACACCATCAAGTCACCCGGCTGAACTTTACGACACAGTTTCATTTCATGTTTATAAGACCCAAACACTGACACACACACACACACACACACACACACACACACACCCTGATCACAACAAGTGTTGCATTTACCTACTCATCTGGTACATGATAAATATGTCTGTTTGAGTCAAGGTCAAACACACCTCCTTGTCCACTTACACTCTCACATATACACACCCATAGTCACACGCACACGCACACGCACGCACACACACACACACACACACAGCAGACAGACATGAAGACATATTTGTCGTCCGTCAACATAATGCTTTCCAAGTTTGCGGAACAAATAAATTCCATCTGCCTGGCTGCTCCTCGCTCTCCCAGCAGCCACCACTGCAGGCTTCAGACACACACAAAGGATGTGTGTGAGCAAATATCGTGAACACAAGTTTTTTTAAAAAATATCAAACGTCTGTCACCTTATTCACCGTGTTGTGAATATAAAAATCAGAAGGTTTCAAAATAAATGTTCATCTGTCTTCTGAATATTTTTGCTGCTATTTGTTTCCTTTCCTTTATTGTTCCTCTCTTCTCCTCTCCTCTCCTCTCCATTTACTGTTTATTCTCCCTGATAAATAAATGACAAACAATATGAAAATGATATTCTTCGCCAGATGACAGCCATTTTTCATCCGTAGCCCTAAACAACTCCTCCTCCTCCTCCTCCTCTAAAGTGTTTGTCCGCTATCCCTCCATCTCATCCCTCTCCTTCTCTTTACATCCCTCTCTCCCTCTTTTATCCCTCTAACACTTTTTCTCTTGCATTTTTTTGCTCCGGCAAAAATTAATCACCTGTCTTTAGGTGTGTGTGTGTGTGTGTGTGTGTGTGGCCGGCAGGAAGCCCACAGAGGTTTTTAGCTGCTGATTTATTGCAGAGTTAATTCATAACGGCATCCGATGATGATGAGAGGCTGCAGGAAAGTATGGTCGTCACTGTTGTTGTTGAAGGGTGAAAGAGAGAGAGAGAGGCAGAGGGAGAGAGAGAATAAACAGAGCGGCTCTTTGGTATAAGGTAATAGAGTGGAAAGCGATGGAGAGGAGGGAGGAAAAGAACAAGTATAGTAGTATGGAATAAAGGGAAGGAGAGACCGATCACCAGGTACTGTATAGTGTAGTTAGAATATGAAATAGTACAGAGAAATATACAAATGTGAAATTTCCGTCTAAGCAGAGTGTGAAGAAGTCATCAGGAGTTTTCATCCTCAAAATGCTCAAACTGTCATTGTCTCTTAGTGCCAGAAAAAGTCTTGTTAATCTTTTCTCAACCTTGGAGTTAGACCCATGAGGGCCCACATGAAAAAAGTCAAGTCAAGTCAGTCTTATTTACACAGCCTAAAATCACAAAATCACAAAACTTTACCTCGATGAGCTTTACAGTCTGTACAGTATACGACATTCTCTGTTCTGTAATCCTCAATCCAGATTTAATTATGATTTCTTATTAATGGAATAAGAAGTTTTGTTTCATGAAATAAGACTGTGCCACTGCGACTCACTTCATCCAGATCATGTCTTTCATAATGGGATTTCTCACGTCCTGTTGTCCTCTGCTCTCCTCCCAGGCTGCAGGCTCTGAGGAAGGAGAAGTCACGTGATGCAGCGCGATCGCGGCGGGGAAAAGAGAACTTTGAGTTTTACGAACTGGCCAAAATGCTGCCGCTGCCGGGCGCCATCACCAGCCAGCTGGACAAGGCCTCCATCATCCGGCTCACCATCAGCTACCTGAAGATGAGGGACTTCGCCAACCAGGGGGACCCGCCGTGGAATCTGCGCATCGAGGGACCGCCGCCCAACACCTCTGTCAAAGGTAGGACGGACACAGACGGGCTAAAAGATGGAATGTGAAGTTTTTCTGTCTTTTATTTCATTATCTTGTCATAGAAAAACTATTTCAAATCCTACAGGAAACTGAACTATGTTTTTATAATTTCTTCCGAAAAACCTTTACTGCTTCTTGTTTTGTTTTTTCTTGATTATTTAAATCCAGGAGGTGAATTTTAGGAACCTTCAGAGCTTATTCCACAACTTTTTTTTTTTTTTAGAATGGTAACCCGTTTACCGTGGATGCTTTCCTTGAATGTTTACTGCTGCAGTGTGGCCTTCAAGGGATCTGTATAATTACGAAAAGTATTATAATAACATTTTAAATAATGATCAATTTCTTCAGTTTCAAAAAGTTGCAAAGTACAGCTTGGAAGCAACTGTGCTGCACTTTAATAACATGATTTTTTTCATGATTTCTGACTCAGATTTCATCATTTTTACTTTCTTTTTCAGTCCTAACAGTTAGTTGGGTGTAAATTAATCCACACCAACAGCTTTAGTCTCTTGTTCAGCTTCATTTCAGGCTTGTCTTTGTGTTTTCAAACAAACCTTTTAATTCTAATGAATCTGAACATGCGAACAGAGGCGGATCAGGTCGACAGCGGGCAGCGCTGCACTGACTGGCCCTTTAAACTATCAAA
>JBBMJY010000009.1:1070100-1077600 GCA_037833715.1 Toxotes lorentzi | reverse complement strand
TGAATAATTTGAGACCAGAACAAATGAAAAACAGTAGTGCAGAAGTTTAATAGTGTGACTGTCTTTTAGTCAAGTGGTTGTTCTGGACTGTTGAGAAAAGCAGGGATTGGCCCTGCTGCAGACCACTGCATACAAAATGGCTGGCTCCACACGTCATTACAGTGATTAGTGGATAATGAATCTGTCCTTTCTCTCCTTTGTTGACTCCTCATGTTCTTAAAAGTGGGTTTTTCGTGTGTGTGTGTGTTTTCCCATCCACTTATCGTTATATACAGCCAGACTGCTGCTTTATACAAAATCAACCTCCTGCTTAGTGAGACAGTAAGAACTGAGAGAGAGAGGGAAATAAGAGGAACATCAGAGGAAAGAGATTGAATGGAAAAATGAGAGGGATAAAGACCAGACGGGGGAGAAAGAGAGAAAAATAAACGAGACAGTCAATTAGAGAGACAGAGGCTATCAGTGAGGCTGAGAGAGAGAGGCAGAGAGACAGAGAAGGAGAGCAGCGGGAGTCTCGTCTCGTTATGATCCATCTCGTCTCTTTGTACCAGCTGACGTTTTTATGATGCGGCCTGCTGGCTGGGCTAATGGCTTCCTCCATTATACTGAGGGAACACAGTGACCCTGACACCCGGATAAACACAGCACTCACATCAAACCCCTCCCACCTCCCCAGCCAGGCCTGCAGTCCTAACTAAACTAACTAAACTAACTAAACACCAACTAAAAACACAAGTTTTTTGTGTGTGTGATATTTCGTGTTTCAGATTGATCTGCTGGATGTTCGAAGTACACAAACCATAATAAAGTCAGCGCCATCATTTAATCTGTTCGGTCACAAATAGTTTTTTGGTGTTCAGTAAGGAGACTTCAGATTTTGGAAGTCCACAGATGCCAATATTGCAAAAATACATTTAATTAAATTGGAATTTCTTTTTCTATTTGTGTGAAAAATAATATCTAAAAACAATGAATATAAATTAAAATATAAATATTTTGATTCCATTTTCCTTTTCATGTTGTTTGCAAAATGAAAATGAAACTCAAAACTCTGCTGGCACTTAACTTTCCATGTATTGAGAAGAATAACACTGCCATCATGATAATGAAATGAAATGTGAAATGGACTTTTTAATCAGTTTCAGTTTGAACTGAATCACACATTAGACTTTTAGTATGAATTTTGAATTTTAATGTGTTCTGGTTTTAGCTAATTTCTAATGAACATAAATGGAAAAGGACTGTTTCAGTGTCATTTTCATAATGGCTGGATCCTACCTGGACTTTTTCTTGTGAAAAACCACGAGCAGCTCTGGGCCAGACAACATTTATGATTTCATGATTTAAATTCAGGTTCTTTTTTTTTTTAGTTTGATCATTGTTTTAATGTTTGTGGTTATTGAATTAGTCTTAAACCAAACTGATTTGATCTCATGTGTCACACTGTTAAACTAATCAGTGCGTCCATTTGCGTCCAGCTGCTTCGTTATTTGTAGGTCATCGGAGGTCAAACAGTTACATACAAACATGGAAACCCTTAAAAAAATCTTTTGAGGTTTTCACCTGACACCATCTGTAGGTAGAGCTTTGAGATGTGAGATGATCCAGATTTGTGTTGACAGATCAGGAGACACTCTCCAGCTAACAGCCTGTTGTTTCCGTCTGTAAGCTAACCACCCTGTTCTCCCTCCAGCTGTTAAATTCAGGTTAGTCGTGATTTAACAGCAGGATTTTCTTCCACTGATGTCTGATAACAGCTACATGAGTCCTCTCCTAAACTAAAGCACAGTGGGACTGAACCAAAGCATATGAAACACAGAACCTCAATTATCTGGACTACATCATGTACACATTGGGTGATAATTGTTATTTCCCTCTCAAAGACCACCCATCCAGCTGTAATCACTCCAGCCTTTTATCCACAAATCTAATCTTAAACCTAAAAAGAGACGAGCAGAGCAGCTGCTGCTTCTTCACATAATAAACTTGTCACACAATAAACTTCAGCTCTCTCGCTGTAGAAACCTGTGGTGTTTCTGTCGGCCCGCGGCCAAGCCCCGCTCTGCTCTGCAGCAGCGACGCCACTCCGTCCACCAGCCAAGAGCGCCCGGCGTGCATGCCTGCACTTAATAAACGGAGAGTAATTTGGCCAGCTGCGAGTGTGAGATGTTTTGATTCCCCAGTCTCAATGTAAAGAAAAATGGAATGACAGAGGGAGAGGGAAACAGCAGTAATTATAAAACTAATTACAAAATGCTGATGATGCCCATAGGCTTTGCATAACTAAATTTAGACGAGGAAATTGCTTTCGGCTCACGACGTGGCTGCCGGGTGTTTCGTTCTTGGTTTTTTTTTTCTTCCGCTCTCTTGTCTGGCATGCTGTCACACACTTGCACACCAAACAGGAAAAAATAATCACCATGGAAACAATTACTCAGACACCTTTTTGTCCCTCCTATCTTTTTATTTTTTCTTTATTTTTTTGGCAAACACAAAACAGCTCCGGGAAGTGTTGTTGTCCAACAATGTGCTGTAGTTTCCAGAACACAGCGACGCTCAGAGAGAGTGAATCAGGCCGTGTTTCTCTCGGAGGGTTTGCTTATGAAATGACATGTTTTTGTCTCGTTGTCTACTCAGATTTGTACACAGAGGAGCTCTGACGCCTGATTTTCCTCCGGATTGACTGCAGTGAAGAAAACAGTTTCAGTTAGACAACACTTCGGACGGTCCAGCCTGGCTCTATGAAGCAGAGTGAAAAAGTTTGATCGGATCAGTTAAAAGAAAATGCAAGGAAGTTTGGTAGAAAACATGTCTGGTCAGTTTTGGCTAGTTTAAATCACTGTTCTGTGCCACAAGCAAACCATGATCAGAATTTATGATGCAATTAATGTTTGTTGTGAGGCGTTTAAGGGCTGGTGAGTGTTCATGACAGGATTTAGGGAGGGACTCCACAATTATTTCGATTATATCAATGTTTCTTTTGCAGTTACAGTCGGTGTTTGAAGAGTTTTCACCAGTTGTTTAAGGCAGTTCCATATGCGTTTAAAGGAGCTATAAGCGTGATTACGTGGGTTAAAGATGTCTTTTAAGGGATTGAGGGGGGCACAGGTGTTGTTTACAGGATTTAGAAGAAGTCAGAGATTGTTTAGAAGTATTTAGAGTATTAAGGATTTTTGTTTACAGGGATTTTTGGTGTCTTTTAGAGAGTTCAAGGGGTCTTAGATGAATTTCAGGTCTAATTTGAAAGGTTTAAAGTGAGTTCAAGTTGTTTTCCAACGGGCTTTAGGGATGTTTAGAGGGATTTTAGGTGTCTGTAGAGGGTTCTGATCATATTTGAGGGGTCGCAGGTGTTGTTTGAATGAGGTTTACAGTGGGTTTCAGGGTTGTTTTGGGATGTTTTAATGGGATCAGATGATTTTTTAAGGTGTGGTTTAAGTGTGGTTTAGGGAGTTCTGGGGTCTCTCATGGTTTGCAGATACTGTTTGATCTGGGTTGAGAAGGTTTTAAGGTGTCTTTAGGATGTCCAGAGGATCACTGAGGTGAAAGGTAAAGATTGTTGGGGTCTTTGATCCACAGTATCTGCATACCTTTTATTATTTGTTTGTTTTGTTAATGCAACTTTCTTTCCCATCAGTCCTGGCATTTTCTGTTTCTGGGAAGTCCCACAGTCACTGGTATCACTTTGTATTAATCATAGTGAGACTCTTGTGAAGGACGTTTACCCATTAGAGCCGATGTCCTCACTAACCCAGTTATACATCTAATGTCCTTTTCTAATCTGTTTATCCCGCTTTTCCTCCATACCAGACAAATGGGACATTATTGGCTTATGTACCGTACACTGTAAGGCCCTCAGCAGTCAATCATCCACTCTAATATTCAGAAAGGCAAGCTTTGACACTGAATTAAAACCGACATGAAAAGCGTGTGTTGAACAAAGTAAAGTATTT
Source organism: Toxotes lorentzi (assembly GCA_037833715.1). Lineage (NCBI taxonomy): Eukaryota > Metazoa > Chordata > Actinopteri > Toxotidae > Toxotes > Toxotes lorentzi. Next base: position 1,073,650 of record JBBMJY010000009.1, on the reverse strand, counting down.
CCAATCAGGTGTAATTGGCTTGTCGGAGCCAGCGGTGATATATGTTGGTAATTAGTTAAGCGGCCTGAGTTTGTCTCAAAGGATGTTTTTTATTCTTTAATTATTTTTTTCCCTCCTCCTCCCACAGCTGATCGTGAATCAAAATGTCAGAATAAACTGGGGAATAAGGAGCTTTTTAAAGAGCTGCAGCACCGATTGCCAATACACATGATTGGACTGGAGTAGGCAGGGATGTGGAGTTCCACCATTCAAATTCTCTTGGTATCTATATAAACTTAGTTATATATATAAATGTAGTTACCATGGAAACTGTGTATGTGCTGACAGAGGGACTGGGCCACAATATACTCAATACTAAACAGAAAGATGTGATAAATTGTGACTGTTTCCTTTAACTTCTTCGAGAGGTTGAGGTAAAATCACGTGAGATAAATCCTGTTTGGTACTCACCAGAAAAAGTTTATTTTTATGTAAAATCTAAATGCGTTCACACGCTTTGGAGTAATGACTTGTCCAGAATGTGCTGCTGAGGAAAATTAAGGAAATGCAAACAATCAGTCTGAACATTTCGTTAATTTGGAATTTCATTTACATTTGTGACAGTGTTGGCTTTGGTTGACGTAATTTCCACAATAACACTGTAAAACTATGAACACGGAACGTAATTCTGCTTTAATGTTAAAAGACAAAATCCTGTGCATTTCTATCCTATTATCGTTATGCAGCATGAAGTCTGTGGAAGGATTTATAACGTCACATTGGAAGAAGATAGCAATGAATCGTCTGCAAGAAAACCGCTCAGCACTGTTATTACCATGTTTACTGCCCACACACACAAACACACAGAAAAAGTGTGGAGGCACACACACACACACACACACACACACACACACACACACACACACACACAGACTGCTGCACTCTGATCGAAACCAATGGATTTAATGGATTTTTACAATTTCAAATCATAACAGGGGAGAGTTGGAGGACACAGAGAGAGAGAGAGAGAGATGACTGAATCAGAAGGAGAGAGAGAGAATTAGATAAACTGGAGAAGGAGGGAGAGAGAGAGGGCGGCCAAGCTTGTGTCTGCTGGGCCGTGAAGCGTTCAGCTGCACCGTCGTCTGAACGCTCCGTTAGCAGTCGAGCCATTTCTTAATAACTGCTCTCTGAAACACTCGTCCTCCCATCCCCCTGTCCTTCTATCTGTCCCCACCTCTGTCCCTCCATCTCATCCACATCTTCCGTCTCTGCTTTCACTTCTCTGTCCTCATTTTTATCCATCCATCACTCTATCATTCATCTTTATGCTTCCATGACTGATTGGAGAGGTTCATCAAGAAGGTTGAGTGAGGATAAATACAGTGTTTTCAGTTCATACACTGTTCAGGTGTGATGCATCTCCTCTGGACCAGATGTGTTGGATTTCATGGTCTCACCTGTACCTGTAGAAACACGCCCACACTAACACAGATCACTGTGTTTTTTTAACACGGTGCTGTTTTCAGTCTGAAAGCCAATTTAATCTCTGTTCACTTCACTTGCTCTCTCTGTCTTTTGTTAATGAAGATATTTAATATTTTTCTTACTGTCAACAAATCTGATGAAAAGTTTGAAATCACCAAATGTGGATTAATCCGCCACTGAAGTTAGTCCCCATTAGTGAGGTGTGTTAGTTTTATATTCAGTAGAAAGAAATGGTCTGTGTCTTCCTGCTTTTCTTGCTCTTGCTCTTCATACCATGTGAGCGCACACACACACACACACACACACACACACACACTATTCCAGTGCAAGTTAGCGCGACCTCTGATTATGAGTTTTCCTAGCCACAGCTAGCACCAAGCTAATTAGCATGAACACACACACTTACACTATCTGAAATTACTGCTGCAGTAGCTCTGGAAATATAATCTCTCATTCTCTGCTAATGAAGTTATCTTCCTCCCCTCCTTCCTTCCTCATTTCTCCATCCTTCTTTCATTTTCTCTCTTCAGCCATTTTAATCTGTACCTCTTTTCCCATTTTCTTCATGCCTTTCCTCACACCTTTCGTCCCTCCTTTCTCCCTTTTCTACCTCTTCCCTCCCACCATCCACCCTTAATTGTCTTCTTCATTCCTTCTCTTAATTGCCTTCTACTTTTTCTCCGTCCCACGCTCCTCACCCGTCTCGTCTCCTTCTTTATTACGTCCCTCCCTAGCTATTTCTTTCCTGTGTTCCCTTTCCTTCTCTCCTTTCCTACTTGCCTGGTTCCTCCGTCCTCCTTCATGTCTCCCTGTTTAAACCAAAGACAAGCTGCTCTTAAACTAATTGCAGCTGTTGTTTTCTAACTCCAGCTCTAGAATCTTCTATTGTACATAAAGATGAAAAAATGTTTCTTTGAGGCTAAAAGCAGAGAAAGTTCATTTTGAAGCCATCTGTCCCTCAGGACGCTGATTAATTTGTCGCCGACTGCCTGTCACTCAAACCGTTTGATCTGCACACTTACTAATTGATTTTTTAATTTTTTTTTTAAGGAGAAAAAAACACGAGCTAAATTGACTTTGATGAGGTTGTTGATCAGAAGAACTTTTTTTAAAAGTGTGTTTAGTCTCAGCTGAATCGAAGAGACGGGGTGTGGTAGATCTGGTTTCTGAGAACATTTAGTGCTGATGTTGTCTAATTTGACCACTCTTCTGTTCTTCCTCTTACTGAAAATAAACTGTCTTCCCTGTAGAGTTTTCTTCTCTCAAAAACAATACGTATGAATCAGTAACAGTACGATGGCGGCTTTCTGTCGACTGCTCACTGTGTTGTCAGCAGCAGCGTCTGAAAGGCCACCAGCTGATTTTATGTTACACTGGCACATTTTGGAGACTGTTAAGAAGTTAAGATTTCTGGCAGCGTTGTTCACGGTGATTTCTTTCACTGTGGGAATCAGAGACATGTTTGTAATTTCATGTGATAGTGAACAGAGGGTGAACACAAACACAAAGATAATTCTGACAGTTTTACTGATGTTTTGTGACTGATTGTTCACTGAGAACCTGTTTCTGATTGGTGACTGTGTGTGTCTGTAACCGGGTCATTTTTCAGACTCACTTTAAAGAGCAGATCCATCAGCTGAAATCAGGATAAGTGAAATGTGAGATGCATAATTTCTTAGTTTTGTCACAGTGTTGCATCACTCAGAAACATCACTACTGTCTGTCACACAAACGCACACAAACACACTGACACATCTCAATGCATAAAAGCAAAGCTGTGTTTCAGAGAAGAGATCGAGCGGATTATGTCTTTACACACCTTCTCTGAAGTGTGTGTGTGTGTGTGTGTGTGTGTGTGTGTGTGTGTGTGTGTGTTTGTGTTGTGTGCTGTTACAGGTCAGAAGACTCATGTTCTCTTCATTAACAGCCTGTTTCATTCTTTTGTTTCTGTCTCCATTTTATGTGTGTGTTGATTTTTCTACACACACACACACACACACACATACAAACTGATAGCATTGCTGTTAAGACTAATAAGAGCTGTGCGTGTGTGTGTGTGTGTGTGTGTGTGTGTGTGTGTGTG
>JBBMJY010000009.1:1055784-1068284 GCA_037833715.1 Toxotes lorentzi | reverse complement strand
ATGGAAAATAACAGAGTGAGTGATGATGTAGGAACATGTGCAGAGATGGAGGGAATTGTAATTTGGTCCATTATGGCTCCACAAAGTCTCTGTGTGCCAATATTTAATTATTAATAAGCATTCATTCATTTGTTTCTCCATTTAAACATCTAATTACAGTTACATTCCTTACATATATTTATTTATATTACAATTAGGAATCTAATGAGTGAATAAGTTTAAAATGAGTGTCAACCCCTCGTTCTGTTGTCCCTCAGCGCCGTCTCTGCTGGTTTTCTATACAATGCACAAACCTGGATAAATGGAGGTAGAGGAGCTAGATTTTGACGCAGGGCCCCTAAAGATCAGGTATCGAATCAGGATGTAGGTGCCCATGTCTTCCAAACTCTCCCTGTCTGTAATGCACTCTCTGTGTTGTATGTTGTATGATGTAATATTGAGATTTCACTTCACTGGGTCTAAGGGACCTCGACAAGGACAGGTGATATATGCTGATCCTGTTGTCTCCAGTAACTGAACAAATGATGAACAAAATGACTAAAAGTAAAATCTATTTTTAAAAAAGTAACACAAGTAACAGTCCCTGATTTCTAAATGTCTTAGAGCTTCCCACTGCTCACCTGAATACATTGCATGCACTTAGTTTTTAATCAGCTAACCGTGGACGCTTGCTTGCCAACAGTGCCGGTGCAACAAAGCTAACACGGGATAACGAGGCCTCTCCAGGAATCTGGCAGCAGATTGTAGACGAGCTGGAATCAAAGGCAGCAATGACGGAGTTCATCTGTGATGTTGCTTGGATCAGAAGATGCTGCGCTTCAAGCTGCAAAACCTTTGTCTTTGTGTCTCAGAGCCAAAAACACAAGGAGAGAGAGACACGGAGTAAGAGCGAGGGAGATAGAGAGAGCATTACACTGTGTGCACAAGTGAGAGAGAGACAGTTTACGATAGTCTATAATCAGTGACATTCACCATGAATCCATTTCTCTTTCTCCTCCTCATTATCTCCATCATATATACTCGACTCAGATGTGAGCGCCATTTTGTCATCATATCCTTCTCTCTCCGTCTTTCTCTCTCTATCGGTGTTCGTCTCTCCTCGATGGAGCGAAAATGACCATCTTATTACGCTCTGTGCGGAGCTGTCGAGGCTGGAGTGGGGAGGTTAAACGTCCACTCAGCGCTACGGTGAAGAGCATTCGACTGAAGAGTCGAGCGCTGACAGAGACACTCGGGAAACGTCCCTTTCTGCTCGTCCTGTCCCAAAAACACACTGTGCACAGGTGCTTTAGGGTCAAAGGACATAAAGCAAAGGACGAACCCGGTGATTCTCTGCACATCCACTTCTAATACCTGAACTGTAAGAGTTAGAGTCGAAGGCACAGCTGTGCATGTGTCGTTCACACACTTGTTGAAGCACATGCAGGGTTTGTGTTTGAACACTTCAGCAGCTGAAGCTGCTCTGTTAAAATCAGCCCAGTATCCTAAGAGATGACAACAGGCTGTGACCTGATTGGACTCAGAGAGAAATCACGTCACACGATGATGATGATGGTGATGGTGATGATGATGATGATGCCACCCGTGAGGCAGAAACACGGTGATGATGTAAAAGGGAAAATCTCTTTCTTCGTCTGATCTTTTGTTCGCCGGTTCGTTTCTTGGCTCACTCCTTATGTCAGACTGTGGTTTTGACCTTCTCAGTGTTTTCCTCCGTCCTGGGAAACAAGCCAAGTCTAAAATAAGTCTCTGACACTCATCCTCCTTTCTCTCCTTCCTTCTTTCTCCTTTCTGTCTTTTCTGTCCTTTTTTCCTCTCCTCTCCCCTTTTCTTGATCTGTACCTCCTTCCCTCCTTGCCTCTGTACTTTTCTATACATCCTTGTTCTTTTCATCCTTTTTCTGTCCTCCATGTCTTCTGTTTATACCTCTTCTCTTTCTCTTCATGCTTCCTCCTTTCTCTCTTCTCCTTCCTCCTCCTCTATCTCCTTCCCTGCCTTTCAATCCTCTCCTCCTCACCTTCGTCTAGTCTATTCATCCTTCCTCTCTCCTCTTTTCCTCTCTGCTTCTCTTTCCTTCCTTTTTTCCTTACGTTTCCTACATTTATACATCCATCTCTTGTCCTCTCTGTCCTTCTGTCTGTCTCTATCCATCCTCCTCTTTACATTCTACCTTCTTCTTTCCCCACCTCTCCTTCTGTCCTTTCTTTGTTGTCCTCCTTCACCTCCTCCTCCTCCTCCTCCCCTCCATCCCTCTCTCCTTCAGAGCAGGACAGTAAAAGCCGCTCTGGCAGCGACTCCTCTCCACTATAAAAGTTCTGACATTGAAATGCCTGAAACTATTTTAAGCTTCAGTTTTTACTTCCTGGAACTGAATGAAATCACTGAACTCCCGAGGCCAAAGACTCTGCTTCCTGCCAAAACTATTTCTACCTTTTAATTCATCAAATGAACACATGGTGGTTTGGAGGAGAGCTATAAATAATAGGTTTTATACGTCTACTGTAAATGGTCTCCTTGGAGAAAGAATGTGACAGTTGAACTTAAAGAAAACAGACTTTCCTTAATGACAAATAAGCAGACTACATCCAGCGAGGAAGACCATGAGATGAGACTGAAAACCTCAGAAAAAGCCAGAAAGAGCGTGAACTTTCTCACTGAACTAAAGAAACTTGAATCAAATGTGTGAATTCAGTGTGATCATCAGGCAGAAAGTGAGGGTTTGTTTGCTGCAGCTGTGAAGTGTGATATTTTGAAAATGAGCTTCTTTTTTTTTTTTTTTTTAGCAGATTCATTATTGGCACCAGGAGGTTGTGTAGGTTGTGTAGTGTTTGTGTTCTGTGTAGTCATTGTGGATGTGCAGCTGGTTTTAGTTTCGGGTAAATTGTCCTGCAAGACTCTGAGCTTTTAGCCTTTTTTAGCCCTTTTCTTCTATCTGAGAATGAACAGGAGCTGCACACACACACACACACACACACACACACACACACACACAGCCTTTATTTCACTTCCAATGAAATAGTTGAGTGTAAGCATTTGTTTTCCTGTCTTGCTCTGCTTCTTTCTCACAAACTCCTGCAGGCTTGTTTTGTGCTGCAGTTAATAAAGTGTGTGATTGTTTGTGTGTGCGTGTGTGTGTGTGGATCAGACAGACAGATAAGGACTGGACCTGATAAGGACTGCAGTAACTCTCTGCTCTGCAGTAAACTCTGCTGCTCCCGTTACTGTTGGTTTGATTCTTACTGATTCAGTTCTTTCTTGGATTCTTGTTTTTTGTTTATGGATTTCACTTTTTTTTTCATGAGATCAGGAAAACATGAACATGTCAGACTAAATAAATACAGTCAAAGGAAATGGCTGTTCAGCCTGAATCCACACTGCCACTGCTGTTATTGTTCATACCATTTCCTGTCAGGTTTCCCATTGGAACTATTTCCTGACAGTAAACTATGTCTTTACAGAGTGTTTCCTGTTGTAATGGTGGTTACCTGGCAACCTTACTGTTTACTAATTATCAAAAAAACACAACATGCACCTTGGTTGATGGGGTTGTCATTAGATTTGCAGGTATTTGGTCAATAACCAAAGAAATCAGTGAAATAAAGTTTAGATCTGATGGTTGTGCTTGGAGAGAGATCGGGTTCATACAGTTCATCCATAAATGTCACTCATGGTATGAAAGGTATGAAAAACAGTAAAAAACAGTAAACAGCTAGATTTTTAATTCTCAACCAAAGTGGTGATCAGACAATACATTTCCCTGAGGGTGGAACTGTTCCTGTAACCATACAGTTTATTTGCCACAACCACGATCTTCCCCAGCCTCTCCCACCCTGTAGTGACCATGTGTGGATTTTATAGAAAGGAATCATTTGAAATGGTCCGATGTGAAGGTTTTGTGTGGTGACAGGGTCGTGTGTGCGGCAGTCCTGTCTGACCTTGTCCTGCTCCAGAGGATTTCTTGGTGTGTGACAGCGGCTGAAACCCACTCACAGTGTGTCTGGAAACTGTTCTGCCTCTAAATCAGTGCTGAAGGTTTAATATGAGCCACCGTGACTTTCTGCTGCTCCAACTCCACATTTAAAAGAAGATGATTTGGACCCTGACGGCTTATAATTAATTAACATCCACCTCCTCCTCTTCTTCTCTCCCTCTGCCTCAGTCTCTCCATTTCTCTTTTTGGTTCTCGCTCCACTCGCTCTGTCTTTATTCTCGGTGATCTTCCTTTCTCTCTTCTCCTTCTCTTTCCATCCCTCTCTCCTCCCATCACCGCTGGCATTCAGCCGTTTCCCATCCGACATGTAATGTTCATATTAGCAACTTAATTACACTTAAATTTGAATAGGCTGAGGACGGAGAGATGGGCATGTTGGGATGATGTGAAACCAGAGGGACAGAAAACTAAAACCATTTTATCCTCTGAGAATGAAAATAACTTGTAGACAGTCATGGAAATACTGCTTTTCTTTCTTCATCCACGACAATTCCGCTGTGTTTATCCCTCTCTCCTCTTCCTCTCCCTCTATTTTCTTACTTCGTCAATCCTTTTTCTTGCATCACCCATCTCTCTCGTGTCAGACAGTTGGTCAGAGTTCATTAATTTTTACTGCTGAGGTAGTTTCCTCCGTGGACTGAAAGCGGGTTCGGGATCGGTTTCCACGGTTACGGGGCTGTAATCAGAGGTGAAACGAGGTGAAAAGATGACTGCAGCTCTCTCCCTAAGTGCTGCTATTTGAGCTGAATTACACCCACATTTGTAATCAAATGTTGTATCAGGAGCTCATCAAGAGTCAGTGTGATCACTCTGAAATGCTTCTGACTCATTGAGAAATTTGTCCGGGTCTTGTTTGCTTTAATGGTTAAGAGGAAGACACTTTGTCTGCCAAAATTAGGGGTTTAACTCCCTGTCTGGAGCTGAAGTATGGATCTTGGGATGGCAGTATCAGTTGGTCGCTCTCCCACTTCGCTCCGGAATGAACAAACAGTTACTGGACTACAATGAAATGTAGTACCGAGGATTAATCCCATTGACCTTGGTGATCCCTAAGTTTTCACACAGTGACACCAGCAGGTTAAAGTTTTCTCTTAACCAGTGACACTTCTCAACATCGTCTCGAAGGACAGGCATACGATTTGGTGCAGACGTTTAAAGTCCCAGATGATGTGTCCTAAAGACTTTGGAGACTTTTCCTCCACTTTCCACCACTGAATCTTAGTTTTCTGTTCAGAGTGAATAAATTTGGTTTGCACGTTTATATTCCCTGTGGGGTGAGTTATAATAACTTTGGTGATTCTCTGACTTTTCCATTTAGTGCTATCATCAGGCAAAACTAATGAAATTCCCATGAGCCTGAGCTGTACTTTGCTAACAAGCTAAATAAAGATGGCGACAAAGATACATCTAATGCAGTAATGCTAATGAATGAACACACTGAATCCTCAGAAGTGAAAATCAAAAACCATGAGCAGGACGGCACGGCGTGCCACACTTCAAACATCTGGGGGGGGGGGTGCACTGCTCTTTGCAGCTGCATTTGGAATGTATGATGATTCAACTTTTTCAGATTGTCACCACGGCTTACTATGTGACCATGGCAACCACAGAAACCGATGGAAACTATAAAAGAGCTGATTTTAGTGTATCCGAGTCATTTGAATGTCACACCCCTTCACCAGCACAGAGCAGACAGATCAGTGAGGAGAAAGCAAGCAGTGTCATCTTCGTCTGATTATCCAAGAGACACGAATTACTATACTAATCAGCAAGAAACACTGTATCAATGTGTCATATTGTTCACGGTTGCCTCTGTTTTAAGCTCCCACCCACTCTGTTCAGCTGCATGATGAAATTATACCAGGTGTGCCGTGGGCAGCAGCAGCGTCCTCTGAACACGCTGGTCGGTCTGGAGGCACCAGGAGCCGTTGCTGCAACGTTGCACCCAACAGTGTCGGTGTTAAACCACAGCTCCTGGCGTCAACTGCTCGCTGTCTGAAAGCACCTTGTGTTTCGTAATGTTACTCTCTAATGTTAATATTTTACTCAAGACACATCTGTAAATGAATACAGGTTCACCAGGCCTGTTACACATAATATGAAGCATCAGAGAGGAACAGGAGGAAACAAAAGCAAACAAACAAAACTCACTCGCCAACAGCACAGATGTATAAGTAATTATTTAGAAATATATTCACACACACACACTGAAATTCCAACACACTCACACACACACACACAGACAGGCTGAGCCCTGCAGTGCCATTATTATGTGTGGTGACAGTGTGACAGAGAATAATGGAGACATGTGGCCTCATTCACCTCTGTGTCTGTTGAATTAATGACTAACAGCTTCACGCTAAACTCCTGCAGCTCACTCTGTCTCATGTTACAGTCCAGACAAATTAACAGCAGATTAACGCAGAGGAGAGCAGCCGTCTGTCTGCTCACTTCATCTGCTTTACCAGCCAGAGTCTTAAACACCCCGACCTGCCACATGAAGATCCTGATAGATAATAACAGCATTACGTAGCATCTGAATATCTCTGAACATTATAGCAATAAAATGAGCAAAAGCAGCAAAGACAATAAAATTTCCCAGAATTGTTTTGACTGGCTGATATTTTTGCTGATATGAAGCTGATCTTTTAACTCGTATCAAAGTGAGATGGTCCAATTAAAGATGAATTCGCTTGCAGACTGAGTCTGACAGGAACATGTATGTTTCTGTGAGTTGGGTTTCATGAGGACAAAACAGGAAACGATGAGTGAAAGGAAGAAGGAAAGTGGCGAGTGAGCGCGTGGTGGTGTTTAGAGCTGGCAGGTCGACTCGTGTTAATCCTGACGGCTGCTGGTCCACGTACACTCCCACTGCGGCCGTCCACTGCCTTGTTCCCCTCACGCACAGTAGGCTGCCAATTAATTAATGTGTGTCAGTGTGTGAGTGTGTGTATGTTCACGCCCTTTTCCCCATGTATTATGGTGTTCAGCCGTTCCCAGTGTGGGTATTCAGGGGCTTGTTCAGTTCACCACTGGGGCATCAGGGCCCCTACCTAATTACACTGTGTGTGTGAGAGAGAGAGTGTGAGTGTGTGTGCCCAAGAACATATCAGGCTTCAACGTGTATGTGTGTGTCTATGGTACAGTAGGCTGGTTCCTAATTACTGTCTGCTCCTTGTATTCCCTCAGTGCCAATACCTTCCTGCCTCACTGAATCCCTGCTCTGTGTGTGTGTGTGTGTGTGTGTGTGTGTGTGTGTGTGTGTAGCCGATCATGTACTCTAACAAACTCAGACACAAGAGAAGCCTCAAATCTCACAGGGTTTTGGATTTTCACACACACACACACACACACTGCAGGAGGAGTGTGGACATGTCCGTCTCTTCTCCTTCAGTGTCACACTCGTTCACATTTTATGACACAAACATAAGTGGCAGGTTTGTTTTTCTGAAGTTTCCATGTGAAGCTTTTTCTGCTTTAGAGTCAAACTGAAATGTGAATTCTGACTTTTTCTCATTTTTTCCATCAGTGTCTTTAACTGAGAAACGCTCGCTCGCTGTCGCCTCACGCAGTGACTGTTGCTGAGTGAAGGGGTGACAGCAGACTGTTTTAACTCTCTCATTTTGTTCTTTATCCAGACTGAGCTGTTTGTCCCTTTGAGCTCTTCAGTATTTGTGAAGTTTGTTTTCACCCAAAACCCATTTTCTTCTCTTGCTCTTCCCCCGTCACTGTGTTCTCCATTTGTCTCTTACTATCACTTCCATTTTTCTGTCCATTGCTTCATCCGTCTCACTGTTCCTGTCTCCGTCCTCAGTTTTCTTTCTCCATGTTGTCACTCTGTGGCTTTACCTCTCCCTCTCTTTCCTTCTCTGTCCTCTCTTGTCCTTGACTCCAACACACACCAGCTGGCACTCAGCCAAGTGGAGAGACAGCAGAGATGATTATACACTCACACGGGAAGCTGAGTGTGTGTGTGTGTGTGAGAGAGAGAGAGAGATTGATTGAGATGGTACAGAAAGTCTTAATCAGGTTGCTCAGGGAGGAGATGACCACTGAAGAACGACTCCACGTCACCTGTGAGCACCACCTCCTGACCAGACAGCTGATCACGTCACCTTTTGATTGGAAAAATAATCAATTAGTTGCAGCCCTAAATCTGAGCCACACGTTCGACATTTAAAAGCAACATGTAAATGTGTAAAAATATATATAGTATAGATGACAGATGAAGACGCGTCCATTTTAAATCAATTAAAACCATAAATCTAAATAGAAATATAATAGAATAATAAAGAAAATATCTGAATGCATCTCTTTTATGTCACAGTTTTCAAAACCAAACAGACAAAAATGATTTTCACTGGTTTCTCCTTTTGTAAATACAGAAAACAACTTGCATTTAAAATCATAGATGATAAGTAACCATCAGTTTTGACCTTGGAAACACAAACTCATACACAAACTCGTTCTCTGTATTAAACCAGACCAGGATCTTTTTCTGACCGGAACCAGATGCTGTGAGAGTCTGAACAGAACCACAAAACAGTTTAATAACGCTGGAGTCATGACAGGTAAACAAACATGTTGTCTGTGAACGTTTGACTGAGACGTTCAGTATCAATTTGAAACTCAAAATGTAAAATTGTAATGTAAATTAACATAATTTCCTCCTTAACTTTACAGAAAATCTAATCTGAACCTGTCAGCTGGCCTCATTCAGAGCGTCCATACGTCGTGTAGTTTTCTCTCTGTGCGACTCTCCACCACACACACTCAACCACCCTCTGCTCGGATTTCCAGTTAAGTCTGATCATTGAACGATAACCGCTGAATTATTCAACACAAGCGGCAAATTACCGAGTCATTCACCGCTCATTTGCTGATGTTACAAACTCCAACTCCAAGGACTTTCTTTTATCTCCTCTTCCTCTTCTGTTTCACAAATCGAATGTCCTTTTTGTCTGTTCTGATTGTAACAGTCAACATTTTCAGCACATGTCTGTGTCCAGCTGGGGACAGCGTCTTTCTGTCCTGCATTAACCATTTATTTATCTTCACAATCAGATGTTACTGACATTTTCATATTCAAGGTTAAATCCATGATCCATCACTTTCTGAAACCTTCTTCAAGGCAGAAGCTTTTCATAAACTGAGTAGAATATGTGACATGAATCCTGTCCCATTCTGACACGTTGTAAATGTTAATGACAGGGATGTTTATTTAAATAGCACTTAACCTAAACACTTTACTTTCCTTACAGAAAGTAAACCTGAAACAACCAGAACAATCCAGCAAATGAGTGAAAGCTTTCATTCAGTTAGTAACATGCAATAAAATCAAATCCTGGAAATTTAGACCTCTGTTCATCTAAACGTGTATCTGAGCTGCCACCTCTCTGTCTCAGGCTGCAGGTGGGTACAGCAAAACATGTCAGTGCTGAAGAGTCGAAGTTTTACTGAAGGAGTTTAAACAGTGAAATGATGCAGGTTTAGTGGAGCGACTGCCAGAGTTAATCAGCCCAAACATCTCATTTCAGAAGGGAAGAGTCTGCTCGAAGCCGACTGGCTCTCATTTATGTGACGAGCTGTAAACTTGGTTATGTGTAACAGAGAGAGCTGCACCTCTGCTCCTCCAGTCTGACGCTTTCTGCACTGTCACATTTGATATCAGCATAATAACAAAGACCTTCACTGTTAAATAGGCAGAGTGGTGATGCAGTTAGACGTCTGTAAAGATATTAATGAGACTGAGAAAATAAGGGCAAAGAGAGCACATGTACACGACAGAAGGCTCCAGTTCTGTTTGTGCATTTTACTTAAAGCAATGAACGTTTTGTAAAACAGATCAGAAAGAAACACAAAGTGAAACAGACAATAATCAGATCACTCCGTGCTCTCACCACTGAAGGAATGGATGGATGTTATTAGCAGAGAGCTGGAGTTTTCCGCTCAACATGGAGTATACTATTGTACTTTATTGTGATATTAATTGATTTGTAAAGCTAGTTTATTTTGAAATGAGTTCATTTGATAACATGTAAATTCAAATAAAATTACAAGCTTAGTCCTCAAAGTCACAACCCTCTGATTACAGATGAACTGTTGGATTTATGAGGTGCGGAATGATCGTTAGCTTATGGCTAACATTAGCTAATATTAGCTGAGATAGATATTACTGAGTCTGACATTCAGTAGCTTTCTGAGTCTTCTCTATTTGTTCTCATTTCAACACTGTTTTAAGATTCACAGATCATCAATAAATGGGTTTAAAGTAAATCAATAAATATGACTTTATGCCCCATAATCATGTAGTTTCCACTTGTGAACTTCCTTCCTTTAATCGAATCCAAATAACTGAACGTGATGATCTGTGATGATGAACTATTCATTCACGTAGAGGGAGGGTTGATCTGTCTGAGAGCTCGTTACAGAGGGCGAGTCAGACGCTTAAAATTTGATGATGGAAAAAAGAGAGAGAGCAAGGCTTATTAAGCAGAACCAGTCATGAAAAGTTAAAGTGGTTGAAAGACGCCTTTAAAAAGGTGCTAATTAAAACAAATGTCTCCTCTGCTGATGACTTTTTAAACAGCCTGGGGAGAAAGAAAGTGTGTGTGTGTCTGATTAACAGTCAACGTTCGGCCATTTTGTAAAAGCCCATCTCTCCTCCCTTTCCTGCTACCTCCACTATCCTTTATTTCATTCGTCTCTCCTCTCCTACATCTGTTCTCCTCTCCTACTAACCTCCCCTCTCCTCCCCTCACCTCCACTCTTTCTCTTTTCTCGATCTTTCCCTCCCAGGAGAGATTGTATTGAAATGTTTCAGGGAGGACTTCTTTCATGTGTCTCTTCCTGAGTTTAATGTCTGTATTCTAAGATAAGTAGAAAAATCACATACTCGTGCATGTGCAGGAGAAACAAACAGGTCCATGGAGCGACTTGTGGTGGAAACTCTGTTCAGCTGTTTAAGTCTGGAACAAAACCTTTGACTCGTCATCCTTTCCTGCTCTCTTTCTTCTCCTCAGTACGTCTCCCTCCATCTTTCTGTTCTTCCTTCCGTTAATCTGTCGATGTTTCTTTCCCTCAGCCATCCCTCTCTTCCTTCTTCTGTCCCACCCTCCCCCTTCAGTCCTCCCCCTTCCTTCCCTCCCTTCATCCCTGAAGTCCTTGGGTTTTGAGAAATTAGTTTTGACACTTTGCCAAAGGGGTTGCCCCCCCCCCCCCCCCCACCGATGTTCTTACACCTACCACTAATTGAATTGGCAATCTGTGTAACAGTACCTATCCACCCTCCTCTCTCTCTATCTCTCTCTTCCTCTCTCTCTCACTCTCTCCCTCCCTCTCTCTCTCTCTCTCTCTCCCTCTCCCTCTCTCTCTCTCTCTCACACACACACACACACACACTCTTGGTCCTCCCTTTTCTCTGGCCAACAGTCTGGAGGCTGTCGTTTACTCCCTTTAATCCGACCTTCCAGCAGCACAGGGGAGCAGTCAGCGGCTCTAAGCCAACACACACACACACACACACACACACACACACACGCCCTGTGTGTGTTCTACTAGTGAGGAAGAGAGAGGTTGTCGTTACTCTTTGGCCTTTGTGTGTTGATCTTCCTCCTTCTCTCCTCTTCCTCATCAGCAAACTCTAACCTATTAATCTCCCTCCTCACCTTTCTCCATCACCTCCACCTTCATTACCTTTCTCTCATCTTTTCTTTCTCCTCTTCTTCTCCACCTTTTCCTTATCTGTCTTCTTCCTTTTCCTTTTTCTCCTCCTCCATTTTAAAACTCTTATTGAAGTCCTCCTCTTCATCGTGCCTGATGGGGAAGGTCTTCCTCCTCTTCTTCTTCACCCTTCTTTTCGTTCTTTCTCTTGCTTGTTGTCGTTGTCCTCCTCCTCTTCCACCTCCTACAACTAATCTTTATTTCAGTTATTTTTCCTGAGTTTGTCTTTTGGTCTCTTGTGCTATTTTTTCAGTTTTATCTCCTTCTTTTTATTTATTTTATTTATTTATGTTTATTTTTGAATTAATAATAGTTTTATTTTCTTTACTGAATCATTCTCATCAAGATCTCAAGATCTCAAGCATCATGTTTGTGTCCACAAGTTTAACTCAGCATTGTATGACACAGAGCAGACTGAGCGCCCCTCCTCCCTCAGCTCCTTTTCAAAGTCTCTCGTTCACAAGGGCATTTCATTACATCATTAATTGAACCTAATTCAGCTACATTAGCCCCAAAAAAACGACAGGTGTGTGTGTGTGTGTGTGTGTGTGTGTGTGTGTGTGTGTGTGTGTGTGTGTGTGTGTGCACGTGCACGCACAAATTTGGTGTAATGAGGTCTGCAGGGAGAGGAGGACGGAAGTTGTGTAGAGAGGAGAAAATTACCTCAGGGCAGAAAAATCTCTCTTTTAGTGAGCTTTAATGCCCCTCTGTCTGAATCTGTCTCTCTGTCTGAGTCTGTCTCTCTGTCTGAATCTGTCTCTCTGTCTGAATCTGTCTCTCTGTCTGA
>JBBMJY010000009.1:1034295-1046795 GCA_037833715.1 Toxotes lorentzi | reverse complement strand
CACACACAGGCACGAGCTTTAAACTCCAGGCCTTGAGATGAATTTTTAAGACCTGCATATTCAAAAGCGAGCACATTACTGCACACACACACACACACACACACACACCAAGCTGTGGGTTTCAGGCGGATTTCACCAGCCTGCATGTCCAGATGACTCCAGAGGCCCAGCATGACCCGGCGGCGGCGAGACTAAAGGTCACGGCGGTGAGCGTCGAGCCTTGCATCCTGATTACCCATAACCCCCCTCTCCGACTTCCTGTGAGGTCCAGCAGGTTCATTAGCAGTGGGAATAACTGCGGCGAGATGAACGGAGAGAAAGAGAGCGGGAGGAGGTCTGAACCAATAAACGAAGTGTCCAGAGAGCAAAAGACGGAAAAAAAGAAGGAAAAAAAGAGGAAAAAGACAAGTGCAGGGTCTGATTATTTATGCAGTCAATAGGCCGAGGCTTGTCTGCATCTCTAATTGTTTGATTTTATAGGCGGGACGGGCTCTTTAAACAAACACACTCTTATGCTAATGGCTGCGCGACGGTGCCCTCCTGACAGTGTCTGGTGAGAGGGTGGACTGGGGGATTATGGGAGTTTTTTTTGGGGGGGGGGGTGTCTGAAGCTGAATATCATTTGGATAATTAAAAATGACAGAGGAAATGGTCCACACACTCACACACACACACACAATCAGCCAGTTTGTCTTGACAGGTGGAGGGGGAGGAGGAAGGAGGAAGGAGGGGAGGTTAGTCCTGATTGCTGTCAATCAAGCTTTCCAGTGGGAGGACCACGGAGGAAGGCAGATCGCCGTGAACTGTGACCCCTTCCCTGGCTAACGTGAGTCTGGTGTAAAAGAGAGAGAGAGGGACTCAGAGAGAGAGAGAGAGAGAGTTAACAACCTTGAGAGATGGACTGAATTTCAACAGGCTCAGCTCAAGAGAGAGAAACAGAGGGGGGAGGGGGTGAACTGGGGGAGGGAAGAACAGAGAAAAAATGAGAGAGATGAAATAAAGAGATGAAGGGTGAAAGAGGGTTAGAGTCAAAGTCAGCAGCATATTATCTTAGCTCAGTCATCGCCCGACGTGACATCAGTGTTTTTATCTCCAGTAACAGAAAGAAACTTTAAACATTGCTGTTATGTAAGTTTCCTGTACACATGAAATGTGTTGGTCAGTCCATGAGCTGTTTTCCTTTGTTATATTAAATTTTCATAACATTTATTAACAGTGGATCAAATGAATATATGTGATGTATGAGGTGTCGCTCGTGGAATTATCAGCTGACAGTTCGTCTCGGCACTACACAACATTTTGGCCTCTTTGGCTCATTGTTTCTTCGACGGCTATTTTCAGCTCTGAACACACACTGTCCACTTCCTGCTCAGCAGCAAACAGCAGGCAGACTCAGTCAGAGCAGCTGGTGAACATAGTGCAGCATTTAGCAGCTAAAGAACCAGACAGTTCTCTCAGGAGCTGGTGGAGACCAAACACAGAGCTAACAGAGAAGTAACACTGGACAAAACATGACTCCACAGAAATGTTAATGTCACTACTCAACTACTGGATGTACAGACACGCAAGCTGCCAATGTTGTGTTGTCAACTTGTGTCTGCTGAAAACAACTGGACTGTGTAGTGACACATCCGTGTGCATATGTTCACTGTGAGACACAGTTTATCTGTTTGCTGACCCCAGAAGTTTTCCTGTTCTTTGTGTTTGTGTTTACACGTAGTTTTCACATGTAAACAGTGTGTTCAGATTTAGGACACGGATGCACACGTGATACACGAAATAGAACAGAGAGGAGAGGAGGAGCGAACACTTGTATTTGTATTCTGTCTATATGTGTGTGAGTGTGTGAAGGAGAGAGAGATCAAAGGAAACGGAGGATCACTAGAAAGCCAAAGTGACAATTGAACAAACGGCAACAATGAAAAGATGATCAGATTATATCTCTGTCCTTCTGTCGCTTTGTTCTGTGTGTGTGTGTGTGTGTGTGTGTGTGTGTGTCTATATCTGTATCTCTGTGTTCCTGACTGCATGTGTGTGCATATTATTGATGTGTTCCCACATTTATTTGTTCCTCCAAAACGAGTGTGTGTGTGTGTGTGTGTGTGTGTGTGTGTGTGTGTGTGTGTGTGTGTGTGTGTGTTTTACTCACGCTGAGCTGAACAGGAGGGGTTGAGATGTAAAACCCTCCCTCCTCTCCAGATGCAGGGTAGAGCGAATCCTCACCCCCTGCCAAATTAATCTGCTCACACACACACGTGCGCGCACACACACACTCACACACACGTGCGCGCACACACACACTCACAGAGTCAAAGCGGATTCTGTAGAATAATTTCATTATAAGGTTGTGAGCATGTGGATTAATGGTTTTACTGTCACAGAGACGATGGGATTTTCTCTTTTCTTCTCTCTGTGCCTTTCTCTCTCCAAGATGCTTTTATTTTGTCATTTCTTTTCTACTCCTCCTCTTTTCTTTCATCCTCTCAGCCTCCTTTTTGTGGTGTAGCTAAATTCTGTTGTTCAGTAGTGAAGCCTCCTCTGGTTAATGGTGTTTTTTTTTCCTTCAGGTAGAAAAATCCTGCATTCAGACTTTAAAAGTAAACAACAGTAAAACAGTAAAAGTTTACTTCATTATTATCAGCAAATTGGACTTAAAGTATCAAAGTACTTAGCCCCGTGACTGGGGCCATAACTGCAAACTGCATTTCTTTTATTTTTTTATGTTTTTATTTTTTCTATCTTTTCTTTTTTATGTAAAATGTTCCTTTGAAAAGTAACACATAATGTCTCATGGTTAAATGTGGTGGAGGAGAAGTATAAAGAAGAATAAGAACGCGACTGAACATCTGACACTTAATCTATGATGCAGTACAGTTTGGTCAGTTGTCATATATCCGGAGGTTTGATACCGAGGCCTTTAAAGGAATTTGTCCAGCAGGGTTTTATTCATGGCTGTATTTATGTAGGATGCTTTAAAAACATAATGATGATAAAGTGCAGCGTCCTGCTGTGCATTTCATTTTTATTTTGGTGTTGTGCAGTTCGGCCTTTTTTCATGTGTTTCCGTATCATTAGCATCATCTTTTTGTTTTGATTGTTTTTGTGTTGTCATGTTATGTTGTTGAGCCGCGTTGTATGATGTTTTCGTTTGGTGTCATAAAATCTAAACCCCACTGTGAATCCCAGACTGGAGGCAGACAGGATGTGAAACACCTTCACATTAACGTTAACAAGTCTGTGTGTGAATGTGTGTGTGTGTGTGTGTGTGTGTGTGTGTGTGGGCACGTGTGTGACGGCTGGCATGTCCCAGTCACCTGGCTCTGTCACCCTCCATAATCACTACAATCCAACAGAGAAATCTGCTCTAATCAAACAGGAAACGCCTCCATGATTTTGGCTGTCGTTGCCCCTCTCTCTCTCTCTCTCTCTCTCTCTCTCTCTCTCTCCCTCTCTCTCCCTCTCTCCCTCTCTCTCTCCCTCTCTCCCTCTCTCTCTCCCTCTCTCTCTCTCTCTCCCTCTCTCCCTCTCTCTCTCTCTCCCTCCCTTTCTCTCTCTCTCTCTCCCTCTCTCTCCCTCTGTTCTCTCTTCCCATGTTTCTCTCTCATTTTGATTCTCTCTAATTTTCACTGTGTGTGTGTGTGTGTGTGTGTGTGTGTGTGTGTGTGTGTGTGTGTGTGTCGGGCTGTCAGTCTGGGAAGCAGCAGCAGCAGCTGGTGGGGGAAGTCCCCAGAGGGATTGTGGGTACGGAGGGGAAGGTTACGGCTTCACTCCCATCACCGATCTGTTGCCTGTAAGTGTGTGTGTGTGTGTGTGTGTGTGTGTGTGTGTGTGTGTGTGGTACAGTTCTGGTTCCAGCAGAGTCGAGTGTAATGTAAAAGGATATGTTGGCTTCACACATACTGGTCTGGTTGGGTTTTGGTTTTGCCTGATCTGATTATAATAGTAATAAAAACCAAATGCATTAAATGTAATACAATACACACACAGATTAAAAACTTAACAATAAAAAGGGATGAACAACTTATAAAACACAAATCATATAAATATAAATATATATATTATAAATAAACAATAGTTTAAACTGAGTATTTCTTTATATAAAAACACAGATGCCTCATTGACCAGGTCAGTATCAAAGAGAAATTCCTCATTCATCTTACAGTGATTGTTTTGTCCTGCGAGGAACACCAGACGGGTGGGGTTTACTGCACCAGGAAGCATTTGCATCTCCTGCTGTTGGACTCTCTCCGCGGGCTCACACCAGCTCATACACTCCAGGTGTTGGATGCCTGCTGTAAACCAAGTCTCTTTAAATTTTTAGCTTGAGAGCTAGCGGTGTGTCAAACATAACCTCTCTCTCTGCCGCCGCCTCTGCTGCTGCTGGAGGTGTTTGTTTTCCACTCCAGTACGTGCCTCGGCACTAAATCAGCTGGTTAGACAGAGGAGAAGGGAAACTGAAGCAGCTTCTGCGCGGTTATTGTACCTGTGTGTCTGTGTCTTATTGTGATGTTACACTTGCATACCTGTGATTTTGTTTGTGCATGTGCATGTGAACATGCCTGTGTACATGATTTTACGTTTGTATGCCTGTGTGCATCAGACTCTGTGTGTTTTAGAAGAAAAAACACACCGAAACAAATGAGAATAACAGAAGAACAGCAAGTGGAAACTGAAATCGAACAAGAGAGGAGGATTTATTTCATTGGATGGGAGTTGCATGTCCAAAAAAAAAAGAAGAAACATAAAGCAATGAAGAGAAGAAACAAGAGGAAAGAGTCACTGTAATGAGATTTAGAAAAAAGGAAATCATTTTCAATCTGGGAGCACTTTATCTGCAGGAAAATACACAGAGAAATCATTAATGGGAGGAAACAGACAGAGCTGCTGTTTTCACTGCTGGTTTATGGATTAATAACTGGAACGCACAGAGAGGAAAACACTAAACATCAATACGAGTACATTTGTTAAACTGAAAATGGGGTGTGGATAAAAGAGAGAGAGAGAAGGTCAATCAGGACGCAGTTTTAGCTGCTGTCTAAACGTTTCTGGGAGGAACTAAAGATCTGATCGGTAGAAACATCTTTAAACTAATCTGAGGCAGCCCTCAGGCCTCAGGTTTCACAGTGGAGAGAGGCGGCGGTTTGTGCAAGGCCAGCAGTAATAAGGGTGAAAAGGTTGGGCTAATTAAAAATACACTAATTTGTTTGCTTTTGGAGAGTGAGATGTTCAGATATCAATCTCACGTCTGTGTGTAAAGTACAGAGCTGGAGTCAGGACGTGGTTCGCAGGGAGGCGGAGACATCGCCAGCCTGGAGATACAGTGGAAAAGCTAAAGTTACAGAAACTGGCATATGATCAAAATATGTCTGGTAAAACGCCAGCTGAGGCAATTTTCTGTGTGTGTGTGTGTGTGTGTGTGTGTGTGTGTGTGTGTGTGTGTGTGTGTGTGGAGTCCATTGACCTTCCTTCATCTCCCTGTGAGCAGGACAAATATTTAAAATAGATGTCATGTCCTGGACCGCCTCCGACATACCTCTGTGTGTGTGTGTGTGTGTGTGTGTGTGTGTGTGTGTGGGTGTGTGTGTTTCAATGGCTGATTTTCCTCCCATCACACTCCATTGTTGTTTCTCTCTCTCTCTCTCTCTCTCCCCGACAGCTGCTAATAATAACGCATGAAGGCAGTCACACCAAATGAAGACAAATGTCGTCCACTGCTTTGGAATCATAATCTCTCTCTCCCTTCTTCCCCACCATGCTCTCTCACCCTCGCTCTCGTCCTCCACCCTCCGTCTTCAACTCTCTGTTCAGCTGTAGAGTGGGATGTCTCAATAAAAACCTACTGTTAGAGTTCAGATGTGTTTGGAGACCAGGTCTGAATTAAAGCATCTCATCTCGAGCTCTTGATCTCGCTCCTTCTCTCATGCTAACTTTTTGTCCTGGCTTCCTCTGATGTAAAAAATGTTTTAAATGATTTTTAAGCAAAAGAACAAGAGTGTGTAAAACAACAAATCATTGTGACCCATGTTGGAGCGATCATCATATCAAATGATTGTACACAAACACACAGAGCAATGGTCACTTGTCTAATTTTATGAATTTGTTGAGTGTCACTCAAGGCAGGATTTCAGCACTTATTTACATTGTCTTCTGTTAAAAACATGATAAAACACATCACCAGTGAAACATCTGGACATGCTGGTAGTTACCGTTAGCTGCTAATTATTATTTTCTAAAGAAACAGACAACGGCTGTCAATGACAGCTCTGCTCAGATGATCTTATTTAAAGATAATTTATTCATTTTTGATCAAAAGGTTATCAATCAAAAACTCACCATGTCTGGATTCTTGATTGGTACTGCACAGTTACAAATTACAAATCAGTTTCCTTGTAGCAGATAAATAAATCTGAGGCGTCTGTTATGAAATGTTCAGAGATTTACACTGCCCCTCTTTATGTCCCACATGAGCGAAACACTTAAAAATACTGACAGCTGACAAAACAATCCCACCTTGAAGTCCATTTGGTTGCCGTTCAGAAGCTTTTTCTTATATCACATGATCTTCAAAAGCTTCCATCTGTTGGTGTGAAAATTTCTCTTTTATCAGAGGAAATAGTCGTCATCACATGCAGAATGGATGCAGGCTGATGTTTAACGGAGTAACATTGTTCAACATAGAATTAGGATTAACAAACCTCTTCATTAAACTGTAAAGTACTAATGATCATTTGCATGTATTTTGAGAGTGATGAATCATAATTGCAGCGACTTCCAGCCGTTTCCTCCCAGTTAAACCAAAGCTCTCTCTGCATGTGCAGCCATGATAAAAACCATTTCCACCACCACAAATTAACAAATACACGGCTGAATGGTAATGTTCGCACCATAACTGCGGGGATAATTGATTAAATGAGCATTGTAATTACATTTTCTCTTCCTAATATTGAAGATGTTATCAGTGTATCTTTTATCATTAAGTTAATCAGGAACTAAGACGACATTAAAGAGAATGAGCAAGCATGTGATTTTCCAAAGATAGAGAGAGGGAGAGAGAGAGAGAGGGAGAGAGAGAGAGGGAGAGAGAGAGAGAGAGAGAGGGAGAGAGAGGGAGAGAGAGAGAGGGACCCTCTGAGTGTTCTTGTGTGTGAATGTTTTATTCAGTCTTTATTGTTTTTGGACCTTTAAGCTCAATTTTGATTTCCTTTAGCTGTGTGTGTGTGTGTGTGTGTGTGTGTGTGTGTGTGTGTGTGTGTGTGTGTGTGTGTGAGGATGTATAAGTGTGTATAAATTATGGTAAAGTGGCTGCACATGTGTACAGTATATATCCATGCATGCAGCGCTAATGAAGTGGGTAGCATGTTTCTGTCCACGGACAAGAGCCCCCTAGGGGTCAGTTAGAGACACAACAACAAAGTTGCAGTAGCAGTAGATGTCATACTGGGTTATTATTACTTTACAGGTACAACAGCAGTGCTAGTGGTAACCTCATGTGTGCGCTGTATGGTAGTGCAGTACTATAAAACTGTAGTAATTTACGCATTACATCAGTTACACCAGCTAAAATGATAAAAATCTTAAAACCAGGATTTTGACACAGGAATGTTATGCAAGACAAGGCCTCATGGTCATGTGATAAATCACCTTCAGGCCATAATATTGATACAGTGTCAGTTGAATTATGTGCTTTAGTAATATTGATATTGATCTGAAATTCAAATAAATTGATTCAAATGTATAAATTCATCCAGTGAGTTCTGTAAAGCTCAGCCTCTAAGTCTGTGTGACCTTTAGTCACACAGCAAACAGAATGTGAAACTTTTCTGATCACATGTTTCTCACCACAGAGCTATATGATATGGTTTTGTACCTTTGACTTTTTATCTGTGAAGCAGAAGTGTTTGTGCTGACTCAACTAGAAGAGTCACCTGTCACCTGTCACCTGATGTTACTGCCTGACTCTGAGAAAAAACAGAAATAAGTTTCAGTTCAGAAGAGACAAACCCGGCATGTGGAGGAGAGGCGCTCGGGATCCTGACGTCTGTGCATCTGCTCTGTGCCGGTGCCTGTGTTTTGGAAGGGTATCCTAAGGTTAAACTGCAGAGAAACAGCATCCATCTGGAGAGCATTAAACAGATTTATCAACACTCCTGTCCTTGAATCATACAGCATATTGTGTGTGTGTGTGTGTGTGTGTGTGTGTGTGTGTGCGTGTGCGTGTGTGTGTGTGCGTGTGTGTTTGATTGCCCATGCCGAGTCGTCTGTCGTGAAGAAGTCACCACATCTCATCTCCATGTCAACAGATTGGAGGTCTGTCAAAGACCACATCAACCAACTAACCAGAGGCACATGACCCGTCAAAGTAAAATATCATACAATAGAATGAAGTAGAATAAAGCTCAGGTCATGAAACTGTCCATGTTGGCTCCAGTTCAAAAATCCATAGGAAGCAACTTTGACTGGAGAATATTCTGTCAGGGTCAAGAATGAACTGTCGAGCACAACATTTCAGACGAATGATAAAGCTGAGAGAAAGAGAGAAAAAAAACAGTGTAAGGAGACCTTGAGTGGAGACCATTTTGTGAAATAGAATAGAATTAATTTGAATAGATGAGAATTACTTGAAGTATAAAACGTCACACTGTGTATGTCTGTACAAACGTACACAGTATCTCCTGAGGAAATATGTAGACTTGAACAGAAATGGCTGAACGTCTGTGACACAGTGGAACAGAAAATAAACCCCAATAAAAAAAGTACAGAATAACAGAAAATAGTTTAGAAGAGAAGATCAAAGACTGACTAAGCTGTAAGAGGTGTGTGTGTGTTAGTGTGTGTGTGTGTGTGTGTGTTTTCTCAAAGTGTGTGGAAAAGGTAGAAAGGGAGGTTAAGAAGAGCTTGAAAGAGAAAGAAAGAGGGATTAAGGGAACAAACAAGGGAGGAAGGAAAAAGATGATTTAGAGAAGAAGAAAGGATGAAATGTAAATATCATTTCTTTCTGTCTCTCTGTCCTGTTGTGTGTGAAATATTCTCTGAACCCAACAGAATGAACATGCGATGTTTCATTCAATGAAAATGAAAATCGTGAATGTAGAAAGATGAATGAGGGTTTGAATCTTGTAGCTGTTGTAGCTGATGCTTCAAATATAACATGACATGTTACATCTGAACAAGTGGCTGCTCGGAGCCTCTGAGACTGAAACGTGAGTTTGACAGTGGGAAAGTACGTGCACACAACTTCAATGAAAAATACCAAAGTATAAAGTAGTCATGAAAGCTTCCTGCATTAGTCTCGTGTCAGTTGGGAGGTGGAAGAGTCAGAGGATTCTTTATTTTCAGATTACACCTCAACCAGCACCAAATCAAAAATATTATTTTCTCTTTATTGAGAAAAATGTTTTAACATCTGCACCGTACAGCTGTGACTGCAGCTCCACAGACAGAGAGAGAGAGAGAGCTTTGGTTAGTACTGGACCTCGAGAGTGAGTGGATTGGGACCTTTAACCCACACACACTCACACACACACACTCAAGCACATACACACAGACAAACACACACACCTCTTCAGGGAATTAAAGTGATATTGAGCTCTGAGCAATAACTGGAAGAGTGGAATTATTACTCCATGACTGTCACTGTGTGTGTGTGTGTGTGTGTGTGTGTGTGTGTGTGTGTGTGTGTGTGTGTGTGTGTGTGTGTGTGTGTTGGTCACCTGTCCACATGTCGATTGTTGCTTTTGATTAAAAAGGCGGAGCAGCGACAGCTCCAAGTGTCTGCAGCACCACACCGATGCTGTTTTCCTTCTCTCTACCTTTCTGTGTCTCTAATACAAATAAAAATAAATATCCAGCTCAATCACAATCAATCAATCAATCAATCAACCAATCAACCAATCACCACAATTAAAGTCAAACTAAAATCTGAATTCTCCTCATTTTTTGTGTGTAAGGAAATAGTAAAGATAACAAAATTATAAATACAACAGAGAAGAAAACACAGGAACATTTGTGGAAACAGAGTCTAAAGCATCGAGGTGTTTTCTGATCAGACGTCAGCAGAAAAAACCACGACACTGTTAGAAAATGAATCAGTTTTATGATTTGACAGCTCTGTGGTCAAGGTTGGATTCTGTTCATGTATAAAATAGAAATCCGAATTGGGTGAAAATTAGTTCTTTGCTAAGGTGGGGGGCTGTGTTGTCATAGCAACAGTAATAAACTAATAAAAAAAAAGAAAAACACCGTCTGTTGGATGGAAACAGGAAATGTCACCTGGCTTTCTCTTTCTGTCTTTATCACTACAGCAGATAGAGGGCGCTGTGTTTTTCATTTGTCCATCTCTTGTTATCTAACGGAACAGATGCACTTCGGTTTTAATCCATTAATCAAACATATCTTCAGAAAATCAGTTCAGTTACACAGGTAACAGTCTTACAGTGTAAAGCAGAGGATACACCCTTCTCTTCCCTCTTCTATCTACTGATCTCTCTCTTTCCAGTATTGACATGTGTTGACCTTTCTGAACCCTCCTCTTCCTCAACTCTTCCTCCCTTCCCTCTGCCTCTCCTCTCTCCTCACCTCTCTGTCCAAACCTCCCCTTTCCTTCCCCTCTCTCCCTCGTCTTCCTCTCTCATGTATTGACATACTGACCTTTTGACACCTTCCTCCTATTTACCCCCTTCCTCTCCTCTCTCTCTCTCTCTCTCTCTTTACCTCAGTCACCCCTCACCTTTCTACTCCTCCTGCTCCCCACTCTCTCTCTCACTTTCCTCTTTCCTATTTCCTCCCTCCCCCACTCTTTCCATCCTCTCACCTTCTCTTTTCACCTTCTCTCTCTCTCGATGTGTGGCCATCTCAGATCCCTCTGCCTCTTCTCTCTCTCCCTGGAGCCCCCTTTTCTCCTCCTCCTCCTCCTCCTCCTCCTCCTCCTGGCTATTGATTGGTTCATTTGATAGTTCTATCACCAATCAGCATGAAGTTGACCTTTTGGACTTGGCAATGATAGCAAGATGTTGTGTGTGTGTGTTTGTGAGTGTTTGTCGTTATGAGGATGTGGATGCATTTGAGCCTGTGTGTGCATGCGTGTGTGTGTGTGTGTGTTGACCTTTGCAGGCAGAATGTCAGCCTGACTCTCGATGCTGATTGTCAGTACATTAGTTGGACAGGAAGCAGTTCAGCTCACTAACAGGAAGTTCAAACTCCTCTTACGACTGACAGCGAGCGAAACCATGTGACCAGATTCTCCAAGTCCCTCTTTTTATTTCCATCTGAGTCTCAGGCCTCGAGAAGCATCGTATGAACAGACGTGTTCTTCAGGGCCACATATGAGTAGTTGGAGAAAATCTAGTGCAGTCACTAATTTTCTCATAGGTTCGTAAAATTCACAAGTGGTCCAGGGTCCAGGATCATGGTCCTGGTCTGAGTTTCTTCTTTCTACTTTTAATTATCATTTTTGTGAATTAGAGCAGAGAAGACAAGGAATCTGTATAAAATAACGTCAAGGTGTTGGTTATGCTTAAGATGAAATCAAAGACGAGACATTTAGAAATCAGGCAGAGTTTTTTCTGTAATCTGAGTACGGTTTAAATAATCAGAATATTTGCATTTGTAAAAGATTAGTGTTGCTTGGCTGAAGTCCAGCTGAACAGCCTGGTTTACAAAAATAGAAGCAGGTGACGAAAATAAAACCAGGCAAAGGTTGTGTATACTGAAGCAGAGGGAGCGAGGTTTTATTGTCCCTGTGGAGCTGAGAATCTGCTGCTCCAGTTGTTCCAGTTGTTGTTAATGTGTAAACTGGGAGCAAACTGGGAACTAAATGAGTGAACTGTGCCTTTAAAACCCAGAGGGTCAGACTGTAAAGAGCCATATGCTGGATGGCTTGTTTGTAAAAGGTCTGTGTTTACATGAAGCCACCAAACAAACACGTTCCTGTTTGTCGTTGTGTTGATAAAAATTCAGTCCGGGTGACGTTCTGTTTCCTTCAGAACGTATCTGCTGTTGTGAATCAGTGGAATTTCAAATGTAATTTCTAGAAGACAGGATTTCTTCCCACAGGAGCAGAGGCTGTGAATGCAGCATGTTAATGTTCAAGTACTGTATTTGGATATAATGTTAAGTTGTCCATATACTTTTGACCTCTTTCCTTTCTCACCCTTTTTAATATTTTTTACTTTCTCTTTTTCTCTTGTTTTTCTTCATTGCTCTTTGTTTCTTCTATTCTCCACTGAGCTTCTCTCTCTCTCTCCATTGCTTTTTAATCACTTCCCTCCCTCTCTCTCTCTTTGTTCCGTGATTTCTTTATTTGTCGTTTTCCTATATATCACCCTCTCTCCCATTTTTCTGTCCTTTGTACAATTCATTTGTTCTCTCCCTCTTCCCTCTCTCTCTTTCTCCCTCTCTCGTGGGAGAGAGAGAGGGACACACATTCATGCACACGCACACACACACACACACACACACACACACACACACACACACACACACACACACACACACACACACAC
>JBBMJY010000009.1:985963-998463 GCA_037833715.1 Toxotes lorentzi | reverse complement strand
CGTTAACGTTAAATTAACGTTGGTGTCTACTGTGTCTGACTCTCATCCTTTGTTCTTTGTCCTGTTTTAAATAAAGTTTTCTCCAGGTCCTCGAGCTTCCTCCCACAATCCCAAAAACATGCACATTAGGTTAATTGGCTGCTTTACATTGCCCCGAGGAGTGAGTGAGTGTGTGTGTCAGTGGTTGTGTGTCTTTGTGTGTCGGCCCTGTGATTGACTGGTGACCAGTCCTGGGTGTAACCCCGCCTCTCGCCCATAGTCAGCTGGGACAGGCTCCAGCTCCCCGCGACCTTGACGGATCAAGTGGTGTAGAAGATGAATGAATGAATGAATGAATGAACAGCAGTAGTGATGTAACGCTCACAAGGCAGTAATTACAGCAGCCTCGTCCACCACACACACACACACACACACACACACACTCATCCTAAAATATGGAGAACAGACTGATAAGAGAGGAAGGACAGATATAAACTCAAACACACACTTTGATTCACATAAACACACTCCCTCTCTCGCGCTCTCTCTCTCCCTCTCTCTCTCTCTCTCCCTCTCTCGTTCTCTCTCTCCCTCTCTCCCTCTCTCTGGTCGTTGGACATGGTTATCATCGTCACTCTTATTGTCTTCTGTCCTTGTCTTGGAGGACGAGTGAAGCGATAAAGCCAGCGTCTCTGTTGTGTTTTAATAAGTTTTATCTGAAGACTCTAAACAGACAAACAACGTCAAAACTCAAACTGAGTGTGACAGGAGCTTTCAGTTTTCTACACAGAGGTCATCCCAGCACCAACACATCACTCATCCTGTTCAGCAGCAGATGGACCCACTGCTTTGATGCTTTAGTCGTCCTTAGTGTTACTTCTTCATCGGCTGTTTGAATCAGTTGATGTTTATGGTCAAGGAACAGCTGAACACACACTTTAACTGTTACAGCTACAGTGTGTTGGTACCACACTGCACATTTATTTTTATTTAATGCTTCATTATTCTTCTATTCCACTGTTTTCCAGAGGGGAACCAACATGTTTATCTTTTAGTCTGTGATGCATTTTTAAAGACAGAATTAACAGTGAAGAAAATAGTTAAAATGGCTCGCTTCCTCTGAAACATGTATTTTTAAAAAAAATGTCAGAGTTGTTTCAGGAAAAGCTGATCCTGACTTTTTAATACATTTCAAGCTCCATAAACAAAATATATTTTACATTTCCAATAATGCAACTCAGTAGTATCTTTGATGAGAGCCTGCCTAGCTGGTGAACACCCACGTCTTTTAAACTTTCTACCACAGCTTCAATAATTATAATCCAGTAACACAGATTATAAAACACTGCGAGAAAATAATTCAGAACATTTACAGAATCCCCACCACTGCAAGTCTTGGCTGTGGGTCTGAGGCTGATTAAAAATATCATCAACATGTTTTGATGAGAAAACAGACACTGGCACAAACTGTGTTAAATCAGAGTTAAATCAGGGGTTAGTTTGTGTGCTTTCATACCACAGGCTAATTAATGTGATGTGATCTAAAGTGATCAGTTCTCTGCTTAATCAACAACAAGTAAAGTTAAATTATAGAAACTTCATCACCGCGCTGTGTTTTATCTGAGTCCCTGTATGAATGGATGAATGGATGAATGATGGACTAACTCTTACACTGATGCTTCACCAAAGCTTTACTGAACAGAATACACAGTACAGAAGCTGAACGATGAAGGGAAGGGGAAGGAAAACAGAATTAAACGTGCTGTTGTTTCCTGACAGGATGAAGCTCTGTGGCCTGACGACAGTAAAGGTTTCAGTTCAGCTTCATCCAGTGTTTGGTCTTAAACTGAAACTTTAACTTAAATCGAGTGGAACTGTCCCATTAACCTCAGTGAAAGCTGGGCTCCAACTCCACTGTAAACTTTAGCATGATGTGTACTAGTCTGAAGTAATGTGCGATTTCCTGGTCTGCTCTGCGATCATCCTTTTGCAAACTGTTGTTGCAGTAACTATGTGAACGTCTAATTCCATCTCTACATTGTTCCCTCGGTGTAATTAGCTCCACCAGTGACTTTATGTAAAAGAGTTCTGCCAAGTTTTAATTGATTAAAAGTCGGCGTGTTATTGCGAGGAAGAACAATGTAGATCCAATTAGCACTGTAACGTGTAAACATGAACACTAACTCCCATGGTGCACCAGGGTCTACGTGTGTGTGTGTGTGTGTGCGTGCGTGTGTGTGTGTGTGTGTGTGTGTGTGTGTGTGAGATTCAGTGATCAGTCTCATTTCTTAATCATCACTTTCTGCTCCAGATGAGACTTTATGAGGGGACTAAATTGCCTTAAAGGGATTTCTTATTAAAGGGATTACACCCATGTAATCCCCTTTGTCCCAGTGGACCCCCAAAAACCTGAACACACACACACACGCATGCACACACACACAACCAGGTTTGCATGTGGAAATAAATGTGCACAATGTTTTTGACACGCTACAAATGAAAGCACAACTGTCACATGATGCCGTTTAAAATTGTGCTCTAATTTGTGTGTACATGTTCATTACACAAAAAGTAAAAGTGTTTGTGTATATTTATAACCTTGACATGAATCTGTTTGTGTATGGCGTGTGTGTGTGTGTGTGTGTGTGTGTGTGTGTGTGTAGCGTAACGCTGTGGTTTTGGCGGCACTCCCTCGTCTCATCCCCAATTAACAAAGACAAATCCGCTTCTATCGCTGCTAATGAGAGTCTTTAAGGTGAAGGGACTCTGTATTTATTTAATAAGAAGAAGCTTATTTATTCCATTTCCATGAGAAAGAAGAACCGGCGCTGATTCTCCACGGCTGCCGAGGGATGGATTAGAGGAGGAGGAGGAGGAGGAGCGGGGAAGAAAGGATGAGGGAAAGGGGATAAGGGGTTAGAGGAGAGGAACAAGCTGGATGACTTGGTGGAGAAGGGGAAAAGACACATGATTAGAAGGAAAAGGCGAGGAAGAAGACAGTGGAGGGCGGGGGTCTAAGGCTAAGGAAAGTGGGGAGAAGCAGGGGTTAAAAAAGATGGAAGAAGGGATGAAAAGAAAGACAATGAATTACAGGAAGAGGAGAAACAGGACAAAGTAAACTTGGAGGAGGAGGGAGAGAAGGATGCAGCAGAAGATGAAAAGGTTGAAGAAAGAGGAAGAAAAAGCAACAAAAGAGAAAGAGGAGGAAAAGGGTGGAAGAAAAAAAGGCAGACAGATTCGTAACAGGCCTGGGAAATAAAGGAAGGAGGATAGATTTGATGAGGATGAAGAGCAGGTGGAGGACGGACAGGTGGAGGAGAAATGAGTGAACAGATGAGTAGGATGGGAGGATAAGATCAGGTGAGACCCTAACCCTAAGAATAAGAGTTTTCAAGAATAAGGAGAAAAAGACAAAGTACAGGACAGTTAAACAGAAAAGAAAGGAAGAGGGTGAATGGGAGGTGGAGGAGTTCAGGGATGATTCAGAGACGTTCTCATTCATTCTGAACTCACCTTCCAACAGAATCAGAAAATCCAGTCGTGTTGTAGGAAACGTAACATCATGCAGATCACACGTCATTAACACAACAAGGAAACATTTATGTTGAAAGTTTTCGTATGATGTCTGCTCATGACATCTAGAGTATGATAAATACCATGAACCCTGGTCTCTGGTGTCAAAGTCTGAAGCTGTATGAGGACGACACGCTCCAGACACGGCTGAAGAGCAGAATAAGAAACGAGACCTATCAGAAAATAAGTAAAAAAAAAAAACAAAAGTAAGGGAAGCTAGAGAAAAAAAGGGACAAAGGAGAAAGGATGTCATCGGAGGAAGTTTTACATTTTCTGATCTGTGTTTTCCTGCAGGTGGAGCTGACTGGCAGCAGTGTGTTCGACTACATCCACCCTGGCGATCATGTGGAAATGGCAGAGCAGCTCGGCATGAAGCTTCCTCCAGGCCGAGGGATGTCTCTGTCCCAGGGAACCGTCAACGAAGACGGGGCGTCCTCGGCTTCATCGTCATCTCACTCTGAGACTCCTGAACCAGGTAGGAAATGAGGAAAGGCGACAATGAGTGAGGAAGGAAGGCTGGAAATGATTTTAGAATCACATGACAGAATCAATGAACAATCAATGGAAAGAACACAAATAACTGAAACGTCAGGTGAAGAGGAAACACTGAAAGGCGTCGAGGTGTAACGGCTGATTGCCAGTTAGAGAAACTGTAACAGTGAAATAACTGAAGCGGGGCACCAGCTGACGTGTAGCTCAGATCTAAGAACAATGGCAAATAACCCATTCTGTTGTTTAAATTGGAGGAGTGACCCTAACCAGTAACCAGTGTTACAGAGAACTGTCAACGTGTAAAGTCTTTTAATTGTACAGTTAGAGTTAGATGAGAGGATCGGTATCTCTCCTGGACCACACCAGAAGGTGGATTCTCCTTGTCCATAGTAGGTTAACTTCCATGTTTTAGGGTCATTGTCCTGCTGCATCACCCAGCTCCTTCTGAGCTTCAGCTGGTCACAGCCTCCCTGGAGTCGTCTGAGCTAAGCGCCCATGTCTGGGGAAAGCAGTCACAAAACTAAATCATCTGAGACTGATATCTGATATCTGAATGTGTGAGCTCTTTGAGATGACTCTGTAACCGTGTCCAGCTTTAATACCTGGTCGTCAG
This sequence comes from Toxotes lorentzi, assembly GCA_037833715.1. Classification (NCBI taxonomy): domain Eukaryota; kingdom Metazoa; phylum Chordata; class Actinopteri; family Toxotidae; genus Toxotes; species Toxotes lorentzi. The sequence continues at coordinate 993,806 of JBBMJY010000009.1, read as the reverse complement.
TCTTCTGAAGCCTGGTTCTCATCAGCAGATGCTTCTTATGAATAACAAACTCAAAATGTTTGTTTGTTGTCAGCGTCTCTAACACGAACCTCCAGTCTGGTGTCATTGATCGGGCTCCAGGTTTCCTGACTCCCCTCAGCTCTTGTCGATGTCATTAGCCGAGGGCTTCACAGACTTTTTCCAACCTACACTGTGAATGTTTGATGCACTGAATATGGACAAGAGCAACACAATGACTTGTGCGTCATTAGTTACAGTAGATTGTTCCTCAAATGAAGATCAAAATGAAGAAATTCATTTAAGAAAAATTCCAAAGGGTTCACTTGTTTTTCTTCTTCTCACACGATGTAGTGTGGTTCTCAGGGGACTTCAGTGGTGTTGGTTAGTGGGTTTTGAAGTTTTTGTTCTAAGCAAACTGAACTGCCCGCTGGCTGTAGCTTCATATTTAATGCACAGATATGATATATTTATCTGAGCACTGAAAAAAACGAGTGTATTTCCCAAAACGTTGACTAATCCACCTTAATACAGATGTTTGTGCTCACATCTGCTTCTCCAGCTTCCTTCCACCCTGTAACCTTGATGCCCTCTCCTATTACTTGTTCCCAAACATCCAAGCATTGCCTCCTGTAAGTTTGAATTTAATTATTGCGCCACATTGAAAAGCCATCAGTGCTGTAAACTGGGAAAGGACACATTCCACACTGGGATTCTTTGCATTGCCGCTTCCATCCCTCCATCCTCTCCTACACCACATGTTCAAGACTTTTTACCTTCCAAATACTTTTCATTGTGCTTCTCTCTCTCTCTCTCTCTCTCTCTCTTGCTCATGCTGATGATAATTTAAGTATTAGGGGAAAATCCATTTATAAATTAAACAAAATGACTTGATATCCATCAAGTCCCTTAGTTCATCAGCCTGTTCAAACAAGGAGGGGAAGATTGGCTTTGCGGCGGCCAGAGTCTTTGGAGACAGTGCGGTAATTAGATCTGCCGCGGATTTATTCTTGGCTGATTGGTGCTGGTGATGGGTGTGGGGGGCTTTAAATTAATTGGAGTTCCACATTTGAGGTTTTTGTTCTTTTTTTTCTTTCTTTGACTTTCTGCAAACCTCTAACCGAGCCTCCCCATGCGCCAAACCAGAGACGGAGGATGAGAGGACATATATGTGATTGTCAGTGTCAATTTGTCTGGAGAGAATGAAAAGAAAAGAAGATCTAAAACATAGATGGGTGTTTCCCAATGCTAATCTGCCTTAAAGACCGAATGATATGACGACACTGAAGAAGAAAAAAGAGGGACAGGGGTTTGTATGAATGTCTCAGTGATTCCCAAAGTTAATTTGACCAGAGGGAGAAAAAGAGCCAAAGAGAGACAGAGGGGGTGAGGACAAAGGTTTGCTCTCCCATGTTAATTTGCCTGGAAAGACAGAAATGGAGAGAAAGAAAGAGGAAGAGAGGCAAGGGATGTAGGGACGTGTTTGAATGTGCATGAGTGCTTAGCAATGTTAATTTCTCCAAAGAAAAAGAGAGAGAAGGGAGTGAGAGGTTTCAGGCGGACATGTATGAATGAGAGAGAGCGATCCCCAATGATAATGTGAGCGGAGAGAGAGGAAGAGGGAGGATTAGGATTCATGTATGTGTTCTTTAATGTTAATTTGTCTGGAGAAGGAGAGGTGGAATAAAAAGAGAGAGAATGAGGAGGGGCCAGCAGGGCTCGTATGAATTTGCATGAGTGTCTCCCTGGCGGAGGTGGAGCGTAAATCAGGTGTCCTGGGTAATAGGCCTCTTTATTTCTCCCTTAGATAAAAAGCGTGTTTATACGAACTGTGGAAACCTGGTTTCTGTAAATCCACATATACATGCAGCAAATCAGTGACCAGATCTCTGCTGCATACCCGACTTATTTTGGAAGCACATCTCACTGATTTTAACTGTGTGGTGATTAAAAGACACAGCTTCAAGTAGTTTTTTTTTGTGAGAGGACAGACAGTGTCTCAATTTAACAAACATTCAAAAGTTCGGCAGTGGAAACCAACTCATTTAGACTTCTACAGGCTAATCTGTGTTAGTTTTGGTTTTAGTTTGTGTTTAAATATGTGTAATCATGGACACTGCTTTTTTCCCAGTCTGCCGTCGTTACTAAAGTTGTGTTTCCATAATGGTTCTGTGAGAGGTTCTGCCTGAAATATTTCTTTTCTTTAGAAATGTTTTTCTTGTATCATTACATTCGTGGCATCCTCCACTCCAAGTGAGTAATGCTTTTCCAAAGGCGCTTTAGTAATTAGTTTTCATTCCAGTCGATACCTGGCGAACGCCGCGCCTGCTAACGTGTCCAGTTTCCATTTGTTTGCATCGTCTCCTTCTCCTTGGTGTGTCTTTGTTTGTTTCATCCGGCCTCACCTCACTGAAAGAAAAAAAAAACAGGGCAGAGGTGGTAACGTTCCAGGTTTTACACTAGCTTCCATGAAGTGGATGCAAAGTCTCCATCACTGAGAGTTACATCAAAATAAAATACAAGCTGGTAAATAAAACTAAGTGTAATTGTGAGAGAACCATCTTGGAATAATGCATGAACGCTCCCGGGTTGGATAATGGAAGACACTGATGCAGCCATAGCTAACGATACTCTTGGAAGAAATGCTAGTACTGTAGGTGGCTATGTAGCCAGGCATGCTAAGGTTAGCAGCTTGCATTAGAGCAGATCAACAGACTGTTGAATCCTCACAGTTTTTCTCTTGAACTAATTCAGCATGTCAAGGACTCCAGAGCTTAACAGCCCTGCTGAGCCAGGTTAGGGCCGCTGAACTATAATTGGACAATCGCTGTTCAGGACACGGCTTCAGCTAATGGTGGATTGATCTTCAGCTTTCGGCTTTTCAGGAGAAATTCCCAACAACTTATTGTGTCCTGTTAAACAAAGCCCACTCACCAGAGTCAAACATGAAGTACAGCTGCTCCGTCATAATATTTCAAACAGCTGACCCCATCGTTTTAATTACAGTCACGCTCATAAAGTATTGAAATTGGAGTTAAAATATGAGATGACCTTGGAGGAGAGAGATCTTCCTTTGAAGCCCGATGCTCCATTCAACACCCTCTTGCAGTTAAAGAGAGTCATCTTTAAAAGCACATGATGCAATTTGACTAATATCAGTCGAACTGCGGCTGAGAGGCTGCGCATCTCTAACCGTTCTGAAGGGTGAGTGGTTGAAAATTATTACTCATAAGTGTAATTCAGACTCTGACTGAGAGGAGGGAAACGGCTCTTATGTTCTCTCTCTTCGGTGTCTTCATTACACATCATCAGCTGAGGGTCACAGGAATATTCCTAATGTATCTGATGTCTGCTGGCTGTTGACTTTGACCTTTGACCTCCTCCCTGACTTGTAATGATGATGAAGTAATGATTTTACATTTCAGCTGATACACAGATGCTCTGACTTAAACTGAAAGCTCTTGTCAGTACAGTACTTAAGATTTCTGGTTTTTGAACATGAACAGATTATGTTGTAATTTAAACGAATATCCATGTTAACTTGTTTTGAATGCAGCTGATCAGTGCAGAGCTTGAATGACAGAGGCTCCATAAAAGCTCCGGGATAATGATTTGGTTCTTTTTTGCTTTCAGAAGTTTGCTGTTCACCAACTGAGCCTAAAATCTCTGATGTCAAAGTGACTTTTGAACTCACCAAGAGAGTGAGATTTCAAAAACCAGCCTTCCTCAAAACTGCATGACCACACAATGATGACATCTTTGACAGAAACACAACACTGGAAATTATGGGCTCTGACATTCCTCATGTCCTTTGTCCTTTATTATCTAAACTCAAGCTCTGTTCTCTGCAGCTCAGATGATCTGCTTTGCCTTCAGGCTTCAATATGGTTACGATTTCTGTTCCTAAACACTTGTGTTCAGAATAGAGTAAAGGCCACGTATGTTCACAGTTACGCCTGCATCTTCTGCTGAAACCAAACCTCCTGAACTAAGAACTGAAATCATGAAAAAAGTCTTAGTGTTTCTTTCCTTTCCTGTCCAACTTTTCTCAAGTTAAACTCTCGTTATGTTTTTTGACTTAAAGGATAAAACAGCAATTTTGCCTTTGAACAACCTGCCGCTGCCTGCACGTAGTTTCATTCACATTCACGCCATCAAACAGAAAATCCTGCTTTTAATTGAGTATTTATTTCAATTTTCTCTCATCAGACAGCAGAATTAGTTGGAAAAACACCCAAATTTCCAAGTCCTTCTGGAAGTAACAGTAATTCTGCCCTCCAGGAAAACACCATAAGTTCTCCATTATTAGCTCCTTGCGGTCTAATTGTCCGCGGCGTCGCCTTATTTCAACATCATAAGTCTTTGATTATTGTTGCTAATTACGCTATTAGCACAATGGAGGGGAATAATTCGTCATAATTGCTCACATTTATCATAATTACCCAAGTTTACAGTCACCTACGTTTAATGTCATTTGGAGCGGCCATCGGCAGCGGCTGCTGCCCAAGGACAAACTCACGGTGTGTGTGTGTGTGTGTGTGTGTGTGTGTGTGTGTGTGTGTGTGTGTGTGTGTGTGTTCATGGTGAAGCATGTTTGTATTTGCATTTGAAATGTCACTTGCACTCCATGCCAGGAGGCAAAGGTCAGATCTGGCGGGATACACACACATACACACACACATACACACACACACACACACACACACACACTCTAATCTCTTGAAGTACTTGCTTCAGTCTTCACTTTTCATTCTGTTCCTAAAAGCCTTGTAAGTGGACTGGTACCTGGCAGCTTTAACCTTAGTGTGTTATATTTCATACACTGGTCCATGTGGAACAGTTCAGCTGTAACAAACAGCGGATTTAAGATTTTAAAACAGGAAAAAAGCTTCTGAGCAGCTTGTTTTGGTGATATGATGTATTTGCTCTTATGTTTCTGCCTGTTTCATGAGTGCAGTCCACAGTGTTGTATAGCAATGGTAACTCCTGGACGTACATTACTGTCGGCAGATAGAGCGTAAACACCCACAGAGGAGATCAGACGGGTTCCTGCACAGACCATGTTTGAGCTCTGACTAAAAAACATTACAGAGCCACATTCTTGTTACCAGAGAGGAAACACACACACGACACAGCCATCAGTGCTGTTGTACTGAGGGACAGTAACATGATGTAAATCAGTTATCATACGGACATTTACTGTAAAGCTGAAGCCTCAACTGAATGCAGTGTTTTCTCTCTCAGACTCAAAGTGCTGAGACATAAAGCGACTCCACACAGCAGATCCTCCAAACTCCACACTCACTGGAAGAATTAGTCACAATGGATTTAGTAAATGCACTCAAATTAATTAAATCAGTGTCATGAGTGTTTTTTAAAGAAAAGCAATAAAACCACTTGAGGCAAACAAAGAACTTTTCAGAGGCGGAGGATTATTACTAAAGCAAAATTAACCGTTTGGTTAAGTTTTATTAAACCGCCGCCCGCTCACTGCTGCTCTAAATGGAATCTTTAGGGTACACAATAGCCAATCACAGGCTATTATTATTAGAGTTTTCTAATTAGGCTTCTTAACGAGGACGGGGCTGTTTACAATGGGAGCCAGAGCTGTTCAGATAACGACAGCAGAGGACAGGGCAGCTCCGGACGACAAATAAAGCGCTCCTCTCTGCTATCTGTCTGTCACAGCGGCGATAACGCAGGAACTTCTCAAGGTCCAAGACTCAGCTTTTGGTGGGGTGTGTGTGTGTGTGTGTGTGTGTGTGTGTGTGTGTGTGTGTGTGTGTGTGTGTGTGTGTGGAGTGATGACAAACTCATCAGGGAGAGTGGTAGAAAAGAAAGAAGAAAAACATTGCAGAAAAAAAAAGATGAAAGAGAACTGAAGAATAGAAGGAAGAAGGGACCAAAGAAAGAAAAGGAGAGATGTAATGAATGAATGAAGAATGATTGAAAGAGGAACGTAGGTAATAGGTGAACTGATGTAGGAAGAAATGATGAATGAAGAACAAAAGGTAGGAAGGAAGGAAAAGGAAGGTAGGAGTGAAGTTTAAAGATAGTGAAGGGAGGAAGAAACAATGGAAAGAAGTAAGGAAGTTTCAACTGAAGAGGATGAAGGAAAGAAGAGAAGGGAGGATGAAATGAGGTTTGAAGTAAGGAAAGATAACGGAAAGAAGAATGATGGACAGAACTGTAGTTTATTCCGACTGCATCACCAAACCTGGATGAAAGTCCCCGACAAATGCACGATACAGAAAAATACAGAACAATATCAGTTGTGGTACAAATCCAACACCTGGGGTTCGACACTGATACTGACCAAAAAACTTCTTAAATGTCTGTGTAGGAACTTTGTTTAAGTAAAATACAGTTGAAAATGAGGTTTGATGGAGGTTCAGCACCTGATTCAGGACCAGCGACAGGTCTTTTGATGTGCGTGTCCTGATCAGAGGAGGCAGCAGACCTTCTCCAAACCCTCTGTCGCTTTCACGTAAAACAACAGGTGTGCGTCGCTTCCATCTGATCAGAGACAATAAGTTGTAGTTTGTGTTCATCAGGAGCCAAAGCAGCTCTTCACAGACGTGTTTGTGAAACCAGTTAGCAGCTCGATGAACACGGCCGCCACGTCTATTCCTCCTCACGCCTTCCTCTGATTATGGATGCTAATCTGTTCAGTCCATCCATCTGTCCCTCTCTCTGCCGCCGCCTGGATTCAATTACACCAAACACACTCCTCGCTCTGTTATCCTCGCCCTCTCTGTTTCTTCCTCTCCTTTTAACTCGGCCTGTTCTTCTTCCTGTGTTTTTTCTGCCTTCCTTTCTTGTTTGGTCGCCTTTTATCTGGGGACGCCTCTGTCTTCCGGCCAAACACAAACAGAGGGACGAGGAGAGAGGGAGAAATTGAAAGAGAAAATAAAGACAGAAGGACTGAGAGACACAAAGGAAACAAGAGAGAGTGAGTCACGGAGATGACAAATAAAATGAACAGAGACGGAGAGAGTTACGCTGAAGGACTGTGACACAGGAGTCCAAGTTTTGCAGTTTAGAAATGAATGATTTCATTTTTACTAAACTGTATTTGAATGAAATGCGTCTCGTCAGTGAGCCGCTAACATGTGTCAGAAATACTGATTAAAGTCCGTCCCAAACTAACTGCAGTGATGTCAGCAGACATCCCAAAATAATCAGTTTCCATTGAGGTGGAAATCGTGGACTTCTAACTCTTCACTCACATGATAACATGGTAACATGGTATGTGTTTGGTACATGTGTTTAAGCGGACAGAGCGGGTGAGAGACACAGCTTCCTGTAATGTTTGTGTTAAAACACACTCAGAGCACAGAGTGCTGTCGTGTGATGGATTCACTGTTTGTCCTGTGTCTGAGCTGTTTTCCGTGTAAATGCCACAGGAGAAGCAGCTGAACGCTGCGTTTAGGCGTCTGTCCTCTCTCCGGGAAATCTGATATTTGTGATATTTGTAGTGTTTGTTTTTATTTGTTTTTCGTTTCTCAAACATCACAGAGACGGAGCTGTGGATTTACCTGTTTTACATCTGCATAACCTGTGTGTGTGTGTGTGTGTGTGTGTGTGTGTGTGTGTGTGTGTGTGTGTGTGTGTGTGTGTGCATCCCACCACAGGTCTGTTTTGTTTTCTATTTTTCTATTTTAAGTTTTTTCCTTTCCTCTTGTGATATTTGTTTTTGTTATATCATCCTGTTTTTTTCCTTCCTCTTTTTTTCTTTTCCATTTCACTCATTCATTTTAGCTGCATTTGTTGTCTGATTGTGTTTCTTCTTTAATTGTTTGAGTTGACATTGTATTGAAGTTTTTCAGATAAGATGTTTCTCATT
>JBBMJY010000009.1:978463-983463 GCA_037833715.1 Toxotes lorentzi | reverse complement strand
AGTTTGTCTCTTCTTCAGTTTATTTTCAGTCACTATACGTGTCTCCCTGATTACCCGTATGAAGTCTCACTTGTTAATCCAGATAAATCTGCGTCTTCCTCACTTGCCTTCGGTTTGTCATGGCGGTGTCTCGTCATGGCGGCAGCAGCTGGCGGAGTTTGGGGAGTGGAGGTTGCAGTGACCTTGCTGTAGCTCGCTTTGTCTCGCCACCGTCATGTTAGCTAGTTATCAGTCGGACACGACGGGCTCCCTGAACCAGGCAGCGCTATTAGACTGTCTGACAATGATACACCGTCCCGCCGAGACTTCTCACACTCACACACAGACACACAAACGCACACACACTGTCACATGTGGAAAGAAACCCTGGGCACTCTGGGTATTGTCCAAAGATCACAGGCGTAGGTGAGCTGTTTTTTTTAATTAATCATTTGTCCTTCAAACGGGGGAAAGTTTCCGTGCCGTAGATAATTAGGTCCCAGAGTCAGGCGGCGGCGGAGCCGGCAGCCACCTGCTGCCTTTGTAGCGCTAATCTTTGTCTTGTAGGAGCGTCGTCCCAGAAGACGCCACGGCAACGCACACCGAACGAGCAGAATGAGAAAACACCTCTGAATCCCCACATGATCCTCCTCCTCCTCCTCCTCTCTTCTTTTCTGTTCGCCTTCTTTTTTTTTCTATGCATTCCCTCTCCTCCTCCTCCTCCTCCTCCTGTTCCTCCTCGTCTTCTTCTTCTTCTGTTTTTTTTGTTGTTTTTCTCTTTTCTGTTTGTTCTCTTTTACTTTTTCTGCTTCCTCTTTCTGCTCCTCTTCTCTTTTTCTTGTTATCCTAATTTTCAGCTTCTCTTCTCCCTCTTTCTCCTCCCCGTCTCCTTCTGTCCATGTTTTTTTCTTTACTTTCCATCTCCTCCTCTTCTTCTGTTTGTCATCTTTCTTTTCTTTCTTCATTGTAGAAATTGTTCCTCTCTTCATCTTGTTTTTCTTCCTCTTGCTCCCTCCTTGTTCTAAACATTTCCTCTGTTCCTCCTCCTCCTCTCCTCCTCTTCCTCTTTTCTTTCCCTCTACTCCTCCTCTTGTTTTCTTGTTTCCTTTTCTTTTTCCTCCCTCTTCTCCTTCCTCCTCCTCCTGCATCTGTTCTCCCTTCATTCATGCAGAAATTGTTTAATTGTAAATGAACACATATACATACAGAGTGTGTGTGTGTGTGTGTGTGTGTGTGTGTGTGTGTGTGTGTGTGTGTGTGTGTGTTTCTGTGGGGAAACTAATCCCATTAATTCAAAGTGAATAACAAAGAGAGAAAGAGGGTCCAGCTCCCCTGTCGTTCGTCCGTCCTCCCTCTCTTCTGTTTCCTCTCTCCCTCCATCATCATTATTCCTCCGTCAGATCGGCGGCTGATTTCCTGGAGGACTGAGAGAGAACCGACTCACTGATGGAGGGATGGAGGGATGGAGGAGGTAGAGAGGGATGGAGGAGGAGACAGAGATTTTTGGCTCCTCCTGGGAAGCCTCCTGTTTCCTTCTCCTCTTTTCCTTCGTGCTCCCTCTTTCCCTCCCTCTGTCTCACACTATCATTCATGCTTTTCGTGCTTTCTTCCATTTCCATCTTCTTTTCCCTCCTTCATTTTAACATATACATGCTATTTTATATGCTCTTGTTTTTCTCCTCTTTCCACTTCTTCCTCCCTCTCTTTTTCATCTTTTGCTTCTTTCTCTCCCTTCTTCCATTTACACTTTTTCCTCCTTCTTTCACTCCTCTTCCCTTTTTTCTCCTTCTTTATCATCTCTCCTTTACTTGTCCCTTAATTATTTGTCCCCTTATCTCTTCTTCCTTCGTTCTTTATTTTCATTTTCCTCTCTTCTCCTTTTGCTTTTTCTTTAATCACTTCTTAGTTTCGTCCTCTTCTCCTTTCTCTCTTTCTCATCTCCATCCCTCTCACCTCTCCTTTCCTCCTTCTTTTTTTCCTGTCTTCCTGTATCTCTTCTCCATTTACTTTTATCATCCCTTCTTTTACCTATCATCTCTCAGTTCTTCTCAACTTTTTATTCTCTTCTTTCTGTGTCCATCTTTTTTCTTTTCTTTTATCTGTCTCCTCCCCACATTCAAGTTTGTTGTCTCCCTTCTTTCATTCCTCTCTCCTCCCCTTTATTCCCTTCACACTCTCCTCCTTTTCCTCTCTCTCTCTTCAAGGACATTTATATTATAAAGGATGAATTTGCATATTAATTCATTTCTTTCAATTTTCTCAGATTAGATGTTGTCAACACGTATCAGCGCTGATCAAACCACCACGTCCACCGGAGACCTTTCTCTCTCTCTCTGTGTGTGTGTGTGTGTGTGTGTGTGTGTGTGTGTGTGTGTGTGTGTGTGTGTGTGTGTGTGTGTGCGTTAGGGGAGTTGTGTGCAGCAGAGCAAAAAAAAGAGCTGTAAAGGAGGTAAAGCACAAAACACAACGCAGAAACACACTCGCTCTGGTCCTCTGGTGATTACGACACACACATGCAGCGTGTACAGACAAACGCGTTAAAAGATGAATGAGATTCTCCTCATTAGAAAAAGAACAGTGCGTTTCATTTGTTCAGATGCTTTAAACGACATCTTCACATTCACAAACCTCAAGAGGGTTTGAATTATGATTCTTGTCTGTCTGAAACAAAGGTGTAAAGAAACAGTACGACAGGTTTAAAGAGTTTTTTGCAGCCTACGCGAGTTGTATGGCTGTAGGAGGTGGTCGAGGAGGTCGAGGAGGTCGAGGAGGTCGAGGTGGTCGGTCCGTGTTCAGAGCCCAGGTCTTTGATAGCACGTACCTGGGTTTTCATGTGTGTCAAGTAAGTTTGAGTTGGAGGATGCATCATGTCAACGTGGGTCCTCACAAATACAGTAACACAACCAACGGCTGTCTGACTGAACTGTATGCCTGTTGGTCAGTGTGTGTGCGTGCATGTGTTCATCCTCTGTGTGTGTGTGTGTGTTTGTGTTTGCGTGTGTGATGAGACGGGGCGTTCCCAGCTGTCTCGCCTCCCATCACTCCCTCTGATGGATGGAGAAGTTATGAATATGCAGTTGATTTCTGGGAGCTGATGGCAGCTGACAAATGGAGCATCTCACCTTCAGTAACCGCTGTCGTTTCCTGACGGGGAGAGGACGCTGAAAAATGTGCTGGCTGTGTGGGATTCTGTGTTTTGAAGGACGAGATTGTCACACACGGGTTAAAGCAATAATCTCACAGACTGTTTTGTCCTGATTGATTTCGGGGATTTTTTTTAAGGATGAAGACTTTTATTTTGACAGTGATGACATAAGAAGATTACAGCTTTCAAACATGTTGAGTATTTCTCTTTAACAAACCTTTAATTTGAGCCTGAACATCCTGTTTGTCTCGTCTCTGTCTCCTGACGTGTTTTGACATTCCACTGTTTGATTGTCATGAGCTGCTTCACGATAATTGACAGTCTGACAGCAGCTGTGATTGGCTGACTGGTCCTGTCCACACAATGAACAAACGTATTGGTTTGGTTCAATGTTTTCTCATATATTCTGTAAAAACCCCTTAGCTTTTCTAATCATTTCCACTTTCCCCTAACAGACTTTTGAGTTTAAACAGTATGTGATTAATGTATATAAAGTTTAGATTTATTATTTTAGGTTGAGAATATAAAATAACATCAGAAAAAACTCTCTAACCATGTAGTTTATTAACAAAAGATTTTCCGAAAGCTCAATACAACCAGTCGTATGACGTCCTCTAACTCTGAAATGTCCCGTCTGAGGCGCTGAGACTGAAATGCATGTGACCCTCTTCATGTGTTCTGTGTGTCTTTGTTTCCCAGTGGAGTCCAGCAGTCCCAGTCTCCTGGCTCCTGATAACTCTCTGGAACGATCCTTCTTCATCCGGATGAAGTCAACGCTCACAAAGAGAGGAGTGCACATCAAGTCCTCAGGATATAAGGTCAGGCTGTTGTATTAGAAACGTACTGTATAAAACACAACACTAAAACAGTGAAGTCAGTAATCAGTCACCTGAGAGCAGGTGAAACGGGCCACTGAGGCCACAGCTCAAACCCGAACTGGGAAAACTGTAGAAAAACACAAAGGGTAAAGGATGACATGTTAGACCATCACCGAGTTTGTTTTCAGTTACATTAAAGAAGTGAGAATTTTTAGGAAAGCGACAGCTGACAAATATTTTATCTGCATTTTACTAGAAAGTCAGTTTTAAAGAACCTCAAATCTCACAGTTGTGTTTAAAGTTATTACACTGTTAATGTTATGTTCTTAGTAGAATAAACTCCAGAAGCTGCCTCCGTTCAAGAGTACGATACGATACACGATATCGAATTTATCACGACAACAGGTGGATGTGGAGGAAGTAAAACAGGAGCAGGTCAGAAAACACGGAGGCTTCTTATTAAAACATGACCCAACATATTTATGAAGCAGAAGCTGGGAATAAAGGTCAGTTTCTAACACTGATGAAAACCTGCTTCTCTCCGCAGATAAACGTTCAAGAAGTTACAGTTAGTTAACAAATACAGCACGTTGTTCCTCTGAGAAGCTTCCTCCGAGTTTTAGTTTCAGTTCTCTGAATGTTCTTCAGAAGTTCTTCGGTTAAAAGGAGCTTCGTTTTTCTCTGATTTCTAAACAGATTAACTGACGTTTATTTAAAGTTGACTTCACATAATTGTTTTCTTGGAAACTGTGAGTCACACTGAATCAAAAAATGTGTGTGTCATGTCTGTGTGTTCAGGTTTGACTGAACTTCCACTCCCATCTTTCACATATATAATATGTCTTGTTTAGATGTTGACATTTTGATGACATTAAAAATAAAGAGTTTATTCACTTGGTTTGGTTTGAAGACGGTTTTGATTCGACGTGAATAAATGTCTGTGTGTGTGTGTGTGTCTGTGTGTGTGTTTCTGTGTGTGTATGTGTGTGTTTCTGTGTGTGTGTGTGTGTGTGTGTGTGTGTGTGTGTGTGTGTGTGTGTGTGTGTGTGTGTGTGTGT
>JBBMJY010000009.1:940556-977820 GCA_037833715.1 Toxotes lorentzi | reverse complement strand
GTGTGTTTCTGTGTGTGTGTGAGTGTGTTTCTGTGTGTGTGTGTGTGTGTGTGTGGGTGTGTGTCTGTCTGTGTGTGTGTGTGTGTCTGTGTGTGTGTTTCTGTGTGTGTATGTGTGTGTGTGTGTGTGTGTGTCTGTCTGTGTGTGTGTGCGCGCGCGTGTGTGTGTGTGTGTGTCAGTTTCATCTGTTCAGTACAGAGAAAGGTCCGGGACGTGTTGACTCTGCTTCTCTGACTTGGAGTCACACTTTCCTTCCTCTTCTCTTCCGTGTTTGATCCTCAGACTGAATCTGTTCATGACGTGTAAAGAAGGAAAAGAGTGACAGTTTAAACGAAAAGCAAACATTTCCCAGCGAGCAGCAGCTCATTAACATTTCTTCGTTCTCCCTCTGTCTGTCAGCTCCTCTGTTTCCACCTCTCCTCTGTCTCTCTCTTTCACTCTCTCCATCCAGTGAGTCTGCTCAGGAAAGAGAGAGGGTTAAAATCCCTGAACTGACCTCTTTCTGTGCTGACCTCTGCATCCACATTTCACACTGGGGTCTTATCTTCATTTGCATATAAAATATAAAGAGTTAAGTGTAGAAAATTAGACCATAACATAAAGGTTGTGATCCGTTTCAGAGCCTTTACAAGCGCTGAACAGTCATAAATCAGTTTCACTGCACAAACTGTGATTTCCTGCTGGAGGTCACATTAAACAAAAAGCAAACACAGCATAACAACATGCAGAGTACGCAAAGTGTCACTGATACTTCGCACGCGAGTCAACGCCGAACCGAGTGTTTGACAAGTCCACCATACAAGTGTTGATTTACGAGCACCTTTGTCTGACCTTTGACCTCCCTCTGACTTCCCTCTGTTTGCCTGTGTTTCCCCGTTCAGGTGATTCACATCACGGGGCGTCTGCGGATCAGGATGGCTCTGACGCACAGCCGCTCGGTGCCCAATCAGATCATGGGGATGGTCGTCGTGGCCCACGCCCTCCCGCCCCCCACAATCAACGAGGTTCGCATCGACTGTCAAATGTTCGTCACCCGAGTCAACATGGACCTCAAGATCGTCTACTGCGAGAACAGGTAGAGGAGGGAAACCAAACGTTTTTAACGACAAATGAACATGTTTATTAAGTGAATACAGAGGATCCTTATCAGTACTGTTTATGTTATGCATTAATAAAAGAAACTATATATATATATATATATCGTCCATATAAAATGAGCTTGTACAGCGTTCCTGTGTCCACATGTCCATTTTTTTATAAGCACCAGTGTCAAACTCTAAACTCAATTTTAAAGTCTGTTATCTGCATCCATGTTTCATACCTGCTGCTCAAAGCAGAAAAGAATTGTTTCCCATGTTGGAGCTTCTTATTCATGAGGAAGTCTGACCCAATCCTCCCTGGTTTAACAGTGAAATATGTCACTGATGGATCTATCTCCTTCCCTGTGTCCAGATAAAGCAGATAGGCATCAGGATCTCGCTCAGGAGTTAACCGGCCGACCACGGAGATTCATATCAAGCCCAAAAAAAAAACCCTTCATGTTTTATTATAAGAAGAGAGGAGGAAAAATGACAGTAGACAGATTGCTTTTTTGTGGGTGGAAAAAGACACACAATGCGAGGTGGATGATGATATTCAGTGCGGAGCGACAGAAAGCGTCTCGGCGGCGAACAGACAAACGTCGCTCCCATTACAGCCCCATTTAGAGGATGAGTTTCTAAGAGAATGAGAAAATGGGAGGATGGATTTTTCTAAAGAACAGAGTGTGCTGTTATCTGCCTGCCAGACATTAGTCTCCCCCCGCCCGTCCTCTATCAGAATGATACCGGAGAAATTGTTCTGTCTATCCTGTGGCAAATTCGTTCAAATTAAAGCTTTTAAAGCTGATGTGTGTTACCTGTACAATAGACAGACGGGCTTCAGTCTCTGTTGTTGGGTTATTAGCTTTTTTTTCTTCACTGAATCTGTCTTTTTAATCGTCGAGTACCAGAACTGTACTGAGAAAATTGTCCCGGTGTGACAATTTCACAACGCTTCCGCTTCCATGCAGTTCAGTGTGGTACAAAGACAAACACGACCAAAGACACCGAACATAACACAGAGGCCTCCTGACTCTCAGTCCTTCATCAGCCAATGCTCCAGAGAAGAATCTGACACGTGGAGGAGTAAACATCGTTTTATTGAATTCTACTTTAAATTTGAGAAGAGAACTCAAATGAATCCTTGGACTAAAGGGCATTTCTAAACGACGTACCAGCTCTGTGTGTGTGTGTGACCACACACAGCTGGACTGGACTGTAAAGCTGGACTGGACTTATCATGCACACATTCCACTTTTTCATTCACTTACTTACCTTTCCTCTGTCTCCTTAATGCAGCTGTGGTGCTTCTGTGTTTCAGAATCAGTGACTACATGGACCTGACTCCGGTGGACATTGTGGGGAAGAGGTGCTACCAGTTCATTCATGCTGAAGACGTGGAGGGAATCAGGCAGAGTCACCTGGACTGTGAGTCAACACCACATCAAACCTCAACTCAAGGTCCAGCTGTGAGCTCGTTTAGAGCTTGGAGCTTTTCGATCTTATCTCAGTCGCCATGGAAATGATGTTCAGACACTTCCAGTGGCATCTGAAGCTGCTGATGAGGACCATGTGATGTGATCAAAAGCTGCTGAACCTTGAGTTGGGATTGTTTAGTCAAATTCATTAAATGTATTTCTGAATAACAAACTGACAGGGACATGGAAGATTTTTAATTTCAGGTTAAATTTTGAAAACTGCGGTTACTTTTTTTCATATATAATACTAAACATAATTACGCTTAAACAAACAAAACAAAAAAAAAAAATCATCCAACACGTCCTGTGACATTTTAACAGACAAATCCACAGCAGTCGTAGTTCTAGGTTAACTTTGAAAGTTAAAGGCCACTTAGTGAATCTCTGCTCTCCTGTATCTTTGAAAAGTTTTCTCACCACAGCAACTCTGCAATCTTATTACCCCTGTCAGGAGGCATAATACCCTCTCTGTCTCCGACTCTCACACACACACAGAAGAAGAGGTTTGGTGTCTCTGTTTAGTGGCTGTCTGGATGATTTGCAGGATGCTGTTTGTTGCTGCAGTCAGATTTTACTGTGGTGGTAAAAGCTGAGGAGGCTCTGAGAGCTGCACAGCGTTTCACGGTGAGTCGGAGGCTGTGAAGGCGTTTAGGCAGAACGCCAAATAATAACCGCACAGGAAGGACAACACGCCTGATGGGAGTCACGCCACAGACCGCCACGTCACATACAGTCACATACAGTCACATACAGTCAGCTTCTCTCAGATACTGTCCGCTGCAGCTGATTACGGTCAGGGACCGTCTGCTGGGTTGTTCCTTCTTGATTCAAGGTGTCGCTCCGTCTCATGAGTGAGCTGCATTCAGACAACGTAAAGCAGATTTTCTCTCTTCACTCTGCAGTGTTTTTTCAGCCAGAATAGTCTTATGAACTTTCCTCCAGGTGATTCCCTCACAGGAGTGAGTGCACAGGAATAATTCACAAATTCAGGTCCTCGCCCTGA
Organism: Toxotes lorentzi; assembly: GCA_037833715.1. Taxonomy (NCBI): domain Eukaryota; kingdom Metazoa; phylum Chordata; class Actinopteri; family Toxotidae; genus Toxotes; species Toxotes lorentzi. The sequence continues at coordinate 974,260 of JBBMJY010000009.1, read as the reverse complement.
GAGCCTGAAAGGTGGCTCTGTTCTCAGCATCACAGAAGCCCTCAGTGTCTTTAGAGGACCATGGAAAATGTCCAAATGGGACCTTCTGGTGTTTATAGCTGCATACGTCTTTATGTAATACGTATAAACTCATGGAAAAGTCTGAACAACAGCTGTAATATATTTATTATTTATAACTCATGACAAAACATGTCACACACCTCAGCACAAAAAAAAAAAAAACAGAAAGAAAGAAAACCAGCAGGATGAAGCTCCCTGAAACTTTTTCAATTACCGTCTCCAAAAGTTCCTGAGCTCTGAATATCCAGAGTGGCAATCAGGAAGTGACTCTACGGTGGCCCGGCGGGGTCAGACAGAACGAGGTGGGGGCGTTAGGATGTGTAGAACACGACAAAAAAGGAAGTGAAATAGGACGGAGATTATTCCTCTCTGTCTGCAGTGAGGATGGGAGGTCAGGGAGGCGAGCCGGCAGCCAGCGGTTTAAATGACTTGGTTTTAGTCGAGCGTAGTCTAATACAGCACCTTCAGTCACCTCGACTGCTCGTTTTATTCTTCCTCTTTCAAAATTAATTTCCTCTTTGAAAGGGGGGCTTTCAGAAATGGATGGCTACGGGGCGCTGGCGGTGCTCTGTCTTCTTTTTTTTCTGTCTTTTCTCTCTTCGTCCTCCCTATCATCTGGAGCGCGGTCAGATTGTTCTGAAATCTGCCGTTCTTTGGGGCGCTTTAATTTGTTGGCTTTATGAACTTGCTGCTGATTGTGTGGAAGCTGATTTCAGAGCAGCAGTCTAATGATTACAGAATTTTTTAGCCGACGTGCTGAAGCTCTTTACCTAATTGGATGGTGACAGATGTGGTTTGTGTTGTGGCTGTGGCTGGTTTTAGGCACAGGTTGGACAAACTTTCTATCTGTGTTCAATTTTACATTCATTTTACCTTCCAAACATATTGACTGCTGTTGTGTTTCGTCACAATTCAGCAGTTTGTGTTTACATCTTTAACCATGTGTTTTCCCTTAAATTGTGTTTTAAATGCCTTTCATCTTAACCGTAGTCACAATACGCAGATATTAAGAAGGGATATTAAAAAAAAAAAAAAAAAAAAAACGGGTTTTGGTCAGAATCCTCCAGCGTTTCTTGTGATATTCAGTTGGAAATTAAGGAGGACGGCTCCCATGTTTTAACCATCTGCTCCTGATCAGACTTTCCCGTCCATCAACATTCGTTTCCCTGCACATTCTGCCCCGTGGTCTGACCCGCTTCCAGCCGATCATACGAAACAAAGGCTTTCACCAGGCTGTGGGCCTTGAAATCAGACGGTGGTCAGAGCAGGCCACGGGTTTCTCTTTACCTTCTGTTTGATTGGACACTTGAATTTTGGTTTGAGGAAAGAAAATCCAAGGAAATTCTCACGTTTGCTGTTTTCCATGTTTTCACATTTGCACATTTTCAAGTGAATAAAAAAAAGGCTTTCTGCACGTTTCTTTTTCCGTTTTTGCAGAACAGCAGCAGGTCGCACGCTCTGATTTTTTTGTGGGATTTATTTCCACGTCTGCTCTCTGTTCCCCCGCTGCTGCAGGAGTCGGATAGTTAGGGAATCGATCAAGGTGTATTTTAGAGGGATAGCCTGTTCTCTCAACAGGGATCTAAATTTTAAAAGGGTTCTTTTTAAGTGGAGGACCAGGCGTGATCCCTCTCTGTGAAGAGGCATCACTCTTTAAGTCTCTATCATTACCTGCTGACAGCCGGTCTTAGCCCAGGTCAGATCTCAAAGTCAATCTGTCCTCGTTTCCACTCTGAGAACAGAGAGAAAGAGAAAGAAGAGACAGAGGGTGAACTGGTCTTTTCACAAAGAAAGGGAGGGAACAAGAGAGAGTGATTTAAAGGCAGAGAAAGAGGAAAAAGCTGAGAAATACTTGGCACAAGGGATGAAGAGAAAAATCTCTTTCCTCAAAGAAAAGGAGGGAATGGGGAAGATGTAATTTGCAGACAGAGAAAAGAAAAGAGGACAAAATGCTCATTTTTTCAAGGAGGGAAGAAGACGAGATGTTTCATGACAAAAGAAAAAATAAAAGATGGAAATACCCAACATTTCACGAAGAGAGAGGAATCATCTGATTTACATCCAGTGCCAATGCAGGAAGTGACGTTTTCTCTATATTCACTGCTGGTCAAAAGTTTGAGGAAACCTGTATGATAGTAATCAGTCAACCATGTTTACAAAGGTCAGACGAACATAAAAGCCAGTGACGTAAAACACCGACATAAGAAAACACACCTACCAACACATGAGAGCGCGGCTCGTACACGTATGTGTAGCGTGTTGGAGTACGTCTGGATGTCAGACTGTTGTCTGTGTCACAACTGGAGCTGATCAGCAGAGCGAAAGGAATAATAACAGGAGAACTGGAAGAATGATGTCCACTCGTCTGTTTACAGAAAGGAGAGAGGAGGGAGCTGACGAGGGACACAAGGGAAACTAATAAATAAAAAAGGAGATTTTCACTTTCTTAGAGAGGAGAGAAATAATTGTGAAGAAAAAAAGAATATTTGGGGTTTTTTTTAGAGCAAAACACAGGAAGAGAGACATTTGGACTTGGAGAGGGGAAGAAAAGACAGAGACTTACCAACGGATAAGAGACAGACAGGATGTTTCAGAGAGAGAGGGGGGGTCGAGAGACATTCAGATGCAATGGAAACTAAAAAAGAAAGAGCAAGAGACTTGCACAGAAGTGAAAGCCTGGTGGATTTAAGCCTGCAGGCGTTTTAGCAGAGTTCGTCTCTCTGGACTCACGCAGCCTTTAATGAATCCACACACACACTGAAAGGCATTTTTTATCTGTCTGTAGACAAAACACACACCTGTGAAGCTATCCACACAGGTACGTAAGTGAAACACACACAAAAAAACACGCCTTTTGGGACATATGAGAAACATGGACAACCTCAATGACCTGAGATATACACAGAAAGTACAGAATACACTGGATGAAGTAGCATGAACATCACTTGCTGACTTTTCTATGACTTTCCTATAATTTGGTGTTTCTCTGTTCATGTGGAAAATTCTACATCTTTGGGTATAATTCTGGTTAAACTCCTGATTTAAATCAGTAACACTCACCGAGTTAAAAGCTCAGATCTGGAAATCTGTTATTAGATGTTAGAATCTGATCAAGAGGTGAAAAAAGTAAAGACGCGTCCACTGAACGTCCACTGAAGTGGGTTCAAACTGTTCTACAGTCTGCCAGCAGAGGGCAACAGAGGGACAAACTGTCCTACTGTTTGTAAATATAAAGGCCACAGAGTCACACACAGCACAGAGAAACCACTGAAACACACCACTACAGACACACACACACACACACACACACACACACACACACACACACACACACACACACACATTCAGTCTCTCTCACATAACAGAGGTCTTCATCCTTCCATCCTCTGGCAGACTGAACGGACGTTTCCATAAAGCAATTTCACAGCCATAAATGATCTGCTGCTTAATGTGACACACACACACACACACACACACACACACACACACACACACACACACACAAGGTAAATGGGGTAAAGGTAATCTGAAAGGTAAACAAGACTAAAGAGGAAATCCTGCAGATTAACAGAAGGAAACAGAGGGAAGACAAGTGTTAGAGAGAAAGATGGAGGAAAGAAAGCAAAGAAAAAGGGACAGAAAAAAGAGATAAACAGAAAGAAAGATAACATAAAACTGTGACATTGACTGAAAGAGAAAAACAGACAGAGGAGCAATGGAGGAGAAGAAGAGAAAAAAGTGATGTTGAGAGACTTTAAAAGAGAATAGAGCTCCTTTAATCTACTAGACTCTCCCCTGCTGCCTCAGGCGAGCCTCCAGCTCTCCCTCTCTCCCCCTCTCCCCCTCTCTCCTTCTCTCTCTTCCTCTCCTCTCCTTCATTAGTGGCCAATCAGAGAGCCAGTGATTTAATGGGGGAGTAAGAGGAGAGGGTTAACATGTAAACCTCACCTGTAAGACAGAGAGAGAATAATGGAGGACCAGATGGACTCGGTCACTCGTCTCGACCGAGTTAATCACTGTTTTACTTTTGGATTTAAATACTTTTATCATTATTATGATGGTCATGATACAGAATGTGTACGAGTTGGCAGAGTTTTGTTTATTTACTGTAAAAAATAAAAATAAAAAAATACCCATGGAGCATCAACAGATCGTCTGTTATGAGCTTTATGAAGCTTACAAATTTTAATATTATGAAGCATAAATAGCTTCAGTTCATACCCACACATCCTGTTAGATGTTAAAGTTCAATATGTTCAGATATCAATACCCAGATGTACCATGGCAATATGTGAAGACACTCCAGCACATGAAACAAAGCCTGCGAACTAGAACTCAATGCAAACTTCCAGTGCAACACACCATACATCCAACGCGCTCTGTCTTCATGGTGATGTAATCAAAGTGTCTATGATCAATATTTTTATATTTACCCTGTGCAGTGTGAAACGGTGTCTGGTAGTGATGAACCTTCAGAGCTTTACAGTTTAGGTTCACTCCCTCTGCTCTCACAGTCGACAGCATGGAAACATGGAAGCGGTGGCGTTGTGTTTAAATGTGATCAGACGTATGAAAGCAGCAGAATCTTACGCTCAGCTTCTCTGTTACGTGTAGAAATCCTTTTCTTAGGGGTCGTATTTTAGAACGATGCGTTTCCGTCACTTACCTGCACGTTTGTTTAAGGTGTGTTTTTCTTTTTATTCGTCACAACACAGATCAGTGTAATCTGTATATTTGTTAAATGTGCATCAGACAGCAGATTTAAATATCGAGAGCTGAGAATTAGCTGGAAGGTCATTGTCAGTATCGATTATGTAGTGTTTTATTTATCTAATTTATTTTAATGTGTCCCGAGGAATGAACATCAGCTGACAGCATGGTTTCCTGTGTGAGACAGTGTGTTTAGTCTGCGCACAGTGTACAGTTATAAAGCCTGGTATGACTGTGTGTGTGTGTGTGTGTGTCCTCTTCCATTGGACATGCTGATACACTGAGCCAGTCTCTGAGGACCTGCAGTCATCTGAACAGGCAGCACCGCAGCACACGTGTGTGTGTGTGTGTGTGTGTGTGTGTGTGTGTGTGTGTGCATTCATTGTGTCGTTATTTACTCTGCCGTACAAACAAAGCAAGGTCACATTCAAGGTGACGTGATCTCACAATCTCTGCCTTAACATGCAGACAAGTTATTTTCCCCTCCACCTCTCTCCCTCTCTCCCCCTCTCTCTCCCCCTCTCTCTCTCTGAATAGGCAAATAGAGAACGAATGAGCGCCGACCGCTCGACCAAAGTCAATTATAGCAGCCCTGGGGATGTCGTCTTAAACAATGCTATTAGTTTCTAATAGTTTTTAATTACTGGCCTTCTTTTTATATAAATCACCCCCTACTTTCTCTCTCTTTCTTCTCTGTCGTGGAAAAACCTATTTGTGTCCGTAATTAAATGGAGGAGAGGGATATGAATTTAGCGGCCCTCGCTTCTCGTCTCTGACTGATTAATGCCAATACATATTGCTTGAGATAACCATTTAGTGGTTAATTTAGCCAAATTTATTGCCGGCGTGCCGTTGCAGGGTGGAGCAGGGGTGGGGGTGGAGGCAGGCCCCCACCTCCCGAGGGAGGGTGCACGTCGCAGTGACACAGCGCTATCTGGTGGAGAGTGGCGGGTACTGCAGCTCTCTCTGATATATGTTGTAATCATCCTTTACTGAAGTTAAAGTTGCTCAAATCTGGTGAAAAAAAAATCCATCTAATGTTTTTTTATGTCTTTAAATAGTTTTGGATGAGTTGAAGAAAGAAAGAAAGAAAGAAAGTCAGAACAGTCCTACAGATGATATTAGATAAATAAATAAAACGTGATCAAGTGTATGGTAGTATGAATAAACAGACTAAATACATAATCCATTCTTTCCTTTCAGTCTGTCTTTATAGTCAGTGTGAGTGAGTGACAGATCAGAGGAGGTTAATGAAAAATGAAGTGTGAAAAATGGCAGTGTGGATGACGTACAAACAGAAATACCAACATTTAAACTGACACACACATATTTCTCTGATCGTGATGAAAAACATTAACTGCTCTCGACCAAACATGATGTCGATGGAGCCACGTTCTGTTGGGTTCTGAGATCAAGCAGATGCTGACATCTGTACAGTTTGTGCGTTGGCTGTTTGGAGCGAATAGACACAAACTGTCCGATGGTTAAATTCACAGAGACGACGGCAGGTGAAACTTTGCTGTCTCTCTAAAACACAGTTATCCTGGTCTTCCTGTACGTGCTAACCGCTAAGTTGGAATATCAAACCACATCGTGTCAGTTTTGAATTTCAAAGTACACGCTGGAATCCACGTCATGTCACGGTGTGAGCGTATTGTCTCAAACCCATCAGACAGAAATATGAGCAGACAGATACACACACACGTATACACACACAGAGGCTGGCAGTGTGTGTTGGTCTGATTAATGACGGCAGCAGCAGAGCAGCGCTCAGCCAGCTGTCACATGACATCTGATGACTGCCTCTCTCTCTCTTCCTGTCTCTGTTTCTCTCTCGCCCTCTGTCCATGCTTTGTCTTTTTCTCCTGTGATGAACAAGCTGCTCAGTTACTGTGATGTCCCACAGTTTTGAAAGACAAAATGCACCATGAAATAACAAACGTCCACTCTCTGTCTCTCAGTGATGAATAAGGGTCAGTGTGTGACTAAGTACTACCGCTGGATCCAGAAGAACGGAGGTTACATCTGGATCCAGTCCAGTGCCACCATCGCTGTCAACGCCAAGAACGCCAGTGAGAAGAACATCATCTGGGTCAACTATGTCCTCAGGTCAGAGGTCAACTGGTCCTGGTTCATTATATCTACACATTCCCAGATTTCATTCAGTACTACTGAATGAGTGAGGAACTGAACAATTTAGATGAATACAATCCATCTTTCTGTTTTATTTAACATCAAAATATGACACAACTAACTGAAAACAAAACCATCTTTCTGTTTTACTTCACAGTAACCCAGAGTATAAAGATACGCCCATGGACATCGCCCAGCTGCCAAACCTGCCCGAGAAAACCTCTGAATCCTCCGAAACCTCTGACTCTGAGTCCGAGTCCAAAGAAAACTCAGGTAGGGAAAAAGGGAGGGTGGGAGGAAAGAAAGGGGGAGTGGAGGAGTAATTATTTATCAGTGAGAAATAAATGATTTAGAGAGAAAGAAAGTCAAAGAAAGACAATAAGAACTACAGACAGAGAAAAGTTACATTACATATTCAAATAACCCTGATGATTCCTTACAAGCACCTCTTCAAGAGTTACCAGTACAATAACCAGCACAGAAAGATGCTGCCTGAAGAAGCCAAAGATGCTTTATCAGTGGGTGCCAGTGCACCGTCTGTGCCAGGCTGGGCGGTGATGAACAGCAGCAGCTGCAGGGACTGAGCACCGACTGGCAGCGCTGCAAACCACCACAAAATGACATAAAACATAGCATAACTCCACAGAGTGCCTCAAAATGCCTCCAAACTTCACACAACCACACAAAATGTCTCCTGAAGGGCCACAAAGCACCAGAGAACGGCCTCCAGAAGATAAACCAAAATGGCTCAAAAGCCAGGAAAATGGCACCACAGGCTTCTGTAGGCATTTTATGTCTCTGAAGGCCAAAAATGAAGGGGATGGCAATTCTGTTGGCTGCAGAGGCAAACAACACTAATAATGCAGAACTGCCTAATACGCCAAAAGACTCAGCTCTGGATTAACCCACATTTAATTACATTTTCTAAAAATGAAAGGGTGAGCCACATGCTTCATTTGGCATGTTAACACATTATGTTAAGGTCTATATGGGGTATATACAGTGTGTCTTCTAGTATAATATCATAGATGTAGCCATCAAAAGCATTGAAGGCTTTTTTAAAATGAGTTTTAAACCTACGCACAGGGCTAATGTTAGCTAGCAATCTTGAGCAGCGACAGTTGACATTTGGGAAAATTCACAGTCTATAGACAGAAATGAAAATTTACCAGATTCATTATTGGAAATTAGAACTTTAATAATTTAACTGGAAACATAATAAGTTAACAGTACAGGGATCATAACCTAATGTGAGAATCCTTACAGGAGACTAAATGACATGTTTCTGACATCCTCATTCAGACTGAAAAACACACATTTCAAGCAGCCAATACTGAAGGAGACAAAGCTCCCACACTGCCAGTATAGTTAAATTTAAACCAATACAGGGCCTCCACCTTGAGCATAATATTATCAAGTCCTGCAGCCTGTGTTGGCATGATGAGAATCAGTGCCAGCTGCTATTCTTGCTGGAGGAGAATGATTCTGGCACACTGCTGGCTGTAAACTAGTGCCAGCTGCTGCAGGAGGTGGCCAGCTTCAGCTGGGCTCCAACGGGCCCGAGGTGCTCAGGCTCAACATATTCTAAAATGAGATATGTGCCCTTTGACCTTTGTTGTGTTAGGATGCAGTTTACGGAGGACCAGAGCGGACGTCAGTGAAGCTGCAAAAAACAAAGATGTTGCGTTTTTAATAGTTTTTATTCATACAGTACAAAATAATATCCAACACATCGAGATATGTGAAACGCTAATTTAAAAAAAATTTTTTGAAATGCCTCTCCCTAACGTGATAAACCTTGGTGGGCCATGAAAACACAAAGGACAACAATCGTAATAAGTCCAGGAATTTATTGTTTCATACCTGACAAATCCTGATATGTGCTACTTTATAAATGTTGTCAATAAACCAAACCCAAACCCTCCCTGATTTTCAGCCTGAGAATAAATCTGTTTTGCTTGGAAAGCACCCTTAATGGAGATACAAGGTTTTACCCAGACAAAGCAATTGAGTTGACATTTCGGGTGCCATGAGGGAGTCAGAGCGCTGCCAGCTGGACAGCCGCTGGCCTTAGTGTGTGCTGGCAGGGTTTGAAGTGTTTGTGTGTGTGTGTTGTGTGTTTAATGGGCTGGACAGAGCCAGCGTGCCTGAACAGCAGCAGCTACAGATACTGAACACACATCAGTGAATCCACAACATAACACAACACATGGAAATCCTGTCTGGAAAAATAGGATCAGCACCTGAGAGTCACAAACTGAATCCTCAATGTGTTGCTTGGTCGAATGAAGACGGGTTTTGCAAAATAACCTGTTGCATTTGTTTTTTTTTCTTCAGAATAATTTTAAAAACTGGTTTAAAAAAAAAAAAAACAAGTAAAACAATTTTTGCGAAAGCTTATGGCAGCGCTCTAAGGATGGCAGTGTTGGTTGGTCAGTTGACCCAACTGAAATATCTGAAAAACTGCTGAATGGACTGATTCAGATTTTGTACAGATATTCACGTTCCCCAGAGGACACTAATGATTTTGGTGACGTACTGGCCTTTCTTCTAGACCCATCAGGGCAAAATGTCCACCTGTAAATAAGGAATGTCAAAGTCTAACCCTTTGGGACAAACCATTTGTTCTGTCCAACACTTTTGTATAGTCGGGTTTAAAGAATACTGAAGCCTCTAGAGAACACCAACGGGACTTCAGTCATTTTTTGGTTAGGGTATGGTTAAGGTAAACTATTGATATCAGAATGAAAGAGTTACTCCTCAGAGGCTGAAAGAGCTGAAAGTTGTTTTGCTGCTCTGTCCCTGCATTTTTAACCAACCTACCTCTCTTTTCTCAACAGACAATGAGAACACCAAGTCCGAGGGCAAGCCGGGGCACCAATCAGAACGCAGCGAGGACCCGGAGACCGACAGCAAGCGTCAGCAGCAACATGGCCAATCACACTGCTCCTCTGAACAGGAAATGAAACGCCAGGAAGAAGGAGACAGCTCGAGTAACCCTGAGAGCCAGGACAGCGACGACAGTCTGGAACCTTCAGATGGAGAGGGGGAGGAACAGGAGGAGTCCAGGGGAGGAGGAGGAAGGCTGGGGAGGTTAGCAGGACTGGGAGGGTTAGGGGGCCTGAGCGCCATTGGAGGACTTGGTAATCTGGGTGGGCTTCATATTAAAGTGGAGCACTATGGAGAAGGGGAAGAAGTACAGCTGCATAACTCACAAACTTCGTCATCGGAGGAGGAGGAAGAGGAGGATGAGGATGACGATGAGGAAGAGGACGGAGGTGTGCAAGAGTGCGACACTGCCAATGCTGGAAACAAGCTCCAGAAGAGGCGGAAGAGGAGGAAAGTGCAGAAATGGGATGGATCACGAAGTAGGAGGCTCCGTCTGTCCTCAACTACGCCCAGCCCCGTTGCCATAGGAGATACCACACCGCTGGTTGACCCCTCCCAGGCCACGTCTGCCACCTCCACCCACCTCCTCACCTCCTCTGCCTCCCCAAACAGCGCAGGTGCAACGTCCTCGGTCTTGAAAATCAAGACTGAGATGGCAGAACCGATCAACTTTGACAACGACAGCAGCATCTGGAACTACCCGCCCAATAGAGAGATTTCCAGAAACGAGTCTCCATACAGCATGACCTCCAAGCCGGCTGCTCCAGGAGCCCATGAGACCTTCCCCTCACCCCAGGGAGGATCTCTCCAGGTATCCATCCCCGACTCTGTCCTGACTCCTCCTGGAAATGAGGGAGGAGCTGGAGGAGTGAGGAAGCCTCCTTACAATGGAAGTTCTGCCCCGTCTTCTGCTTCCAGTGCTGCAAGTTTAGCACCTCCCTCCAGCGCCTCCTCTGCGGACCCACTGTCTCCTCCTCTCTCTGCCTCCCCACGGGACAAGCAACAAGGCACTCCCACCACCTCCTCTTCTTCCTCCTCCTCATCATCCTCCTCCTCTTCCTCATCAACCTCCTCCTCATCCCTGCTGTATTCTGGTGATCTTGAGGCCCTACAGCGTCTGCAGGCTGGTAATGTGGTGCTCCCGCTGGTCCACCGGGTCACGGGGACTCTGGCCCCCACCAGCACGACAGCTCCACGGGTCTACACCACCGGGACCATCAGGTACGCGCCAGCGGACGTCACCCTGGCCATGGCGCAAGGTAACCTTCTTCCTAATGCTGCCATGAACTTTGTCGACAGCTCAGGGTTTGGCCTCGACCCCAAGACGCCAATGGAGATGCTCTACCACCACGTCCACAGGCTCAATATGTCGGCAGCAGCCGCCGCCGGCCCGTTTGTTGGATCTCCATCGGCCACAGGTGGGAACGGCACCCTGGGAGGCCAGATGCCAACCGCAGCCAACGTTTTCACAACAGCAGAGGGACTTTTCTCAACACTACCGTTCCCAGTGTACAGCAATGGGATCCACACCACGCAGACAACTCTGGAGAGGAAGGAGGATTAATGCAAAATGTTCAAGACCGCATTACTGTGTTTCCGGAATCGACAACTGTGTCAAAATAAAAGACTACTCAATGGTAAAAAAAGAGAGAAAAAAGAAAGAGAGACTATTTACTTGCTATCTTTTATCAACACGGTGTAGCACTGTGTTTTCCGAGAGGGGAGAAAGGACAGGAAAGGATGGCAGATGTACTCTAGCACTTTGAATCTGAGCAACTGAGCTTGTGTAATAGACATGAATGACCCTCAAATGTGTCCCTTTTTTCTATCTTTTCTCTCTCTCCTCTTCGTGCTCTTCTCCTCCTCTCTCAGTCTCTCTCTTTGCTCCTGTTTCTTGCAATCAGCAACGATTTTCTCCTGAACAAATGAACAAAAAACAGACTATTCTTTATTGTAAAGAATTCCTTTTTTGCCTACAGAGAATTCATATTGCCTAAGGACTCCGCTGGAGCCTGACGGGGATAATTTTTATTATTTCATTGGTTTCTGTTGCATCTTTATGAAGATGCTGATTGTGTGTATTTAAAGGAGGACGGTACAGGGATTTGTAATGGACAGTAACTCTATGTGGCGCTCCTCTATATGTATCTTGATGTGATCAAGGCTTGAAAAGAACGTTTTTAAACCGAGAGGAGGGGGCTCTCTTGCACCCAACAAAGGTCTCAGAGATAATAATCTTTTGAAAAAAGGTTTTTGAGGACGTTTCTCGATTGAGGGAATAGTGTAGAGTTTCTTTAATTTCTTCCTTTTTTATAAAATATTCTAGCTCAGATTTAACTTACGAATCAAGCATTAAGAAGAAAAACAAAAAAAAGCAATTTCAGCCGGGTAATGACCTGTGAATTATCGAATGTTACTACTTCCTCTTTTATCCCAGGAGTTTACCGACAGGTCTCGCACCAAACATAACCTCCTTTACATCTCTTCCCATCACAATCTGTCGTTCTCGCTCTATCTTTCACTACCTGATCTTTGATCTTTCTGTCTACATTTCTACCTTTTCGATCTACAGATTCATGGTGCTACCGACCATCCAGTAACCCTGATTCAGCTGGCTGATGTGGGTGCTGTAAATGAACCCACAGCTTGTTGACAGACTGATCATTGTTTTCTTTTTTTGGAGGGGGAACAATTTTAAAGTTTGTTTTTTCTCTTCTGACCTTCAGGAAAGTCAGAAACGCAGCAAGAACCTCTAAGTCAGCAAGATCATCTCCATGTTTCACCTTATATGTCCCTCCTTCGGTTTTCTTAAAAAAAAACAAAATAAACAAACAAAAAAAACGCTCAATCTGATTGGGCCACGAGGGGCAGCTCCTGCTTGGCAACATGGAGTTGATTAGTTGGATTTGAGACTACATTGTGTTGTTTTTATTTTTATGTGTTTTCTAACTGGATCACTTTTAATTCTTAGTGAGACTGAGGCTACTTAGCTAGTGTCACTAACTTGAAAAATGAATGTTAAAAACCTTAACTGGCTCCTTTTTGATCACTGTTCACTTTTGTTTTTGAACTATTTTATTCTTTTATTTTTCGTCCTCCTCCTCCTCTTCTTCTTCTTCTTCTTCTTCCTAAACCAGAATCACCTCCACAAGATTTTCCTGAACAATCCACTCTCTTCCATCTCATCGCCAGACCCTGTGATAAAACCACATATCAACAAGGAGATTGTATTAAAGACGTGCATTTTCAATCAATCAATCTATCAAACAATCAATCCAATAACAAAAAAAAGAATATGAATTTTTTTGAGGAAGAGAAAAAAAAAAGTCACATTCCTTTAAACAACGTTGTCTTTGTCGTTGTTCTTCTGTTCTGTGTTTTTTCTTCCCCAGCCTCCTTTGCCAAAAAAAAAAGAGAAACGTTTATCTCACAACTTTGGTGTTTTAAAAGCACTGTGATTCTTGTTCATTTGTTTTTTTTCTTCTACTTTTTTGGTAAAAAGAGGAAAAAAAAAGATGAGAATAAGTAATAATTGAAAAGGTATAAAAACTCTCACGACGTCCATCTTTTTAAAGTTGACAGCCCCGTCTTTACCATCCCGTCATCCTTATTACCCAGTGTGATTAAGCCGTAAAAACGTGTTACCGATGTGTTTAGTGTCACTGGCTGTCAAAAAGTCTTTCATGGCGACTTCTCTCTGTGTGTGTTGACTATATGCAGTATATACTGAGCTACTGTAGCTGTTTTTGTCCTTTGTCTTCTCTGTGCTCTATCTCTAGTGTGGGGGAGGGGAGAGGGGTGGGGCTTAGAGTGAGAGGGGCGGGGTCTATGGGATGACTGGCGTCCCACAAAAAAGACAACCCTCTTCCTCTCTTTCCCTGTCTCTTTCTTTATCTCCCTCGATCTACAGTCTTAGTGAAACCAGTGGAGGTTCGTGGAATTTCGTGTTCGGTGGCCTTTGCAAAAAATGAAAAAAACATTTGTAGAGTCCACCTTTTTTTTCGCTGCTTCCTTTTTGTCTTTGTAAAACCTTGTTTTTATTTTGTTTTCTAATCCTTCTCTCTCTTTCTCCCTCTGCTATTGCTTTTTGCTGTTGTGTAGTCTTATACAAACCTCTTTATCTCGCTGTCTTTTCTCTCAGAGATGAAAAGATTCTTTAACTAGCTCAAAGGTTTATGGAGCCATGTTTTTGCCACGAAGGAATTCTGGGAATTGCAGTTTCCAGCTCTTGCATACAAAGTGTTAAAGAACTAATAAATATTTACACTATATAGAAATAAATTATGATGAGAAAAAGCCTAACGTAGCATTGTAGAACTAGTCCTGGAAAAACCACAATGGTCTCGGTTGTGAAACATTTCCCAGAATCCCTTGGGGCTTCTTGTGTGCATTGGGTGTATTTCATTGGTTCCCGCCGAAACTTGTTGACTTCCTGCGCAAACTTCTCTCACGGGACAAACAAAGTTAAACAAGTGGTTCAAGGGGGGAGAAAAAAAAATCACAGTAGAATTTCAGGACAAATAATAATAATAAAAAAAATACAATTTTAAAGATTTCTAAAGAAATTAAAAGAAGAAAAAAATATTTCGCACTATAAATCTATTTTTATAGGTGTTTTGGAAAACTGAACTGCATGTTTAGTAAGTTCGTCCGATGCGTTTCACGTGATAGATCCCTCGTTTTTTTGTTTTCGGTCCAGCAGTTTTCGTGTTTTTTTTAAAGTCTGTCGAGCCCAAACGGGGACGCGATGGAGGCCTGTTGGAGGAACAAAGTCTGTACTGTCAAACCGACCCAGGCCTCTAATCCCCCCCTTCACATCAGGAAAAACAATCTGTAGCGTCTGTGCTTTCTGTGAAGATACAATGTCTTGTTACTGCAATTAACATGTAAAACAACAACAACAACAAACAAACCCAGGTTATGAAATTTATCAATGTATTTATTTATTTTTGTGTTCACTGAGGAGAATGTGACCTGGGCCACTCGACCTGTCAGCTGATTGGTGGGTCGTCTGTGGTTGAATGTTAAATTTGTCATTTCAGGAGCATTTTGTTTTCGTGCTCCTCTGGATTTTAGCATTTTCTACTTTTGGTGGTTTTGCGTGAAAAACGGGGGGCGGGGCACAAACGAATGGCAGGGCCCCATTTGGTAGAGAAAGGGGGACTTGGAGGGGGAGGGGCACATAACTCAGATGAAACCAGGAAATACACCCACATGTAACAGAAACCAAACAGCCGGTCCAAGCTGTTTCAATGTTTTTTCTGTGTTTTATGTCGAAAAATGAAAACTTTGCTGGTGATTTGAAAAACTTAAAAACCTTAATCACAGCTGCTGTCAAAAATACATAGTGTTTAAGAATTACAAATATTGAAAAATCATTTCATTTACCTGTGAAGAAACTGTGTCTGTGTTTTTAACTATTTCTTGTACAATTATACAGATTCTTTTATGAGGAACTTGGTGCCAAGTAGCTGAAATACGGGAGAGAGGGAATCTCTTATTATCAATGTTAACAGTGTTATAAAATTCTAAATACAAACAAATTAAAATATTAAAAAAGAGAAAACTATGGTACATTTCTATTTTTTGTTTTAATGTTTTCCTCGCAGAAGAGGGAAAACACATGACTAACTGATGCTAACTTTGAGTGCCTGGCTTATTTTTTTTTATTATTATTATTATTTTCAAAAGACATCTCTTTGAGTTCATTTACCATGAATAATGCTGCAAATCCGAAAATGTACATACTTCATTTAGCAGTTGTTCTTTTATAAGTTTGCTAGGTTCTCATCCGTTCAGAGGAACATGTCACATACATGGTTGTCTTTCTGTAACCCGGTTTTGACCATCTTACAGGTGCCATATTCATAATAAAAATTTCTCTCGAATTTGTTACCAGATTGCATCATTTCTTCTGTTTGACACATTCAGCCATCCCGCCACTCGCCACAGCAGAGCAAATGCTGCCACATCTCAGTAAGCTTACCGTGTTTCTGCACTTTCTTCCTCTTCTTCCTTCTTTACTTTCTTTCCTTCCTCTTTTCTTTCTCTTAGGGCTTCGTTACATTTCTTAAAGTTTTAAACTGAATTTGGAAAATGATCTTGGAGCCCACAGATGGATAATTAGAGAGACAGAGGATTTTGGCTTTTCCAAATAATTTCAGAGAAAAACAAAATTAAATCCGGATCAATAAAGTAGATCCTTTAAAGCATGTTTTTTTTTTTCTTTTCACTTCGTGTCCTTGACCTTCCTCTCAGTGTTTTGTTGGAAAGATCAGAGGAGATACTGCAGAGCGAGGGAGACCCTGAGGCGGAACAATGCTCCCGTCCTGCGTGGAAACCTGGACACCTGCAGGCGTCCGCTCAGGTAAATTTATCTGCAGCAGTTAGGTGAATCCATCACCTGACAAACATCACACATGTAACTGTGGTCGTGGACGTGGGTGTCTTGATCTGCCCCTGCACTGTTGGAGTTTGGGGTTTGCTCCTCTGCTGGTGAAATCAATGACAGCTGAATAAGTGAGCGGCTTACTGACACTGAATCAAGGAGACTAGACAGAGTAAGCCTACTGTACATGCCCTCATTACCCCATCACTTGTCCCCTTTTGGTGGAGGTAGAGGAGGACGGGGCTGACTTCAGACCAGGCCACCCAACCAGTTTCTTGCTCTTCTGAGTCTTTCCACGCCAGCTAACAGGGATGCCAGTTCTCCTCGTCCTCACAGATCTACACTCTCTGGAGGTCATTCTGGAGAAAAACACAGTTTTCGTCTGGATGGAAAAATGAAGTGAAATGGTCATGAGGCCTGTATCTGTCTGCCAGCCCCCCCCCCCCTTACGGTGTGTGTCCCTCCCTCTTTCTTGCCTGTATCATTTCTCCCCCTCTCCCTCTCTCCTCCTCCCCCCTCCATGCAGTAATAAGCGGAGAGGTCAGTCCGTCGACCCTCTGAGGCCGACCAGCCAACTTTAAATATTTCACACTATTTTAAATGAGCGCACATGAATCATAGATCACAGGCAGCACTCTTCTCTGTGTGTGTGTGTGTGTGTGTGTGTGTGTGTTGAGGAGCTCAGACCTGGAGCTCCTTCTAATAACCTCTGGCTGTCCGTCTCAGTGAGGAGGTCTGATGTGGAATTTAGATCCGACAGCGTCAGTCGTTCACCGGGGGCGTAACGAGCGGCCTTTCATCACCGGCCGTGATGGACAGATGATGAAACAAAGCGTTTGAGATGAAAACTCGCTGCTTTTTCATCTGCGCTTTCACAGGAGCTGATCTCCCTAATTCCCAACATGCACCAGAAGTCAAAACATCACAAAAATCTGTAGAAGTATTTTGGAGACACGTCGTCGCTACTGGAGACACGATGTGACGTTTAAGTTCCTAAAGAAAAATCCGCCGTCTAATGTTCCTACAGGGAGTCTGTGCAGCTTAAAAGAGAATTCATTTTGAATTTATTATATTTATCCATGAAGAGCGTTTGTTCTGAGTTTTGTGTTGCACTTTGGAATAATTAAGTACAGAGAGTAATAACTCTCAGCATACCAGTGATCCCAGGATAAATCTATGCAACTGCAAGATTATTAGTGGGATCATTTTAGATTTTTTTCTTATGATCTACTGAATAGATTTATCAAGGAAAACCATATCTGGGGGGAAAACACTCCTGGCCGAACTGCTCAGGTGTCAGACAGGTGCAGCATCCAACACGAACACGAACCTTCGTAAGGAAATGTCAAAACTTAATTTGGTGAGATGATAACAACTGCAGGATGAAAATGGCTTAAAGTCTGACGCACATCCTCCTGGATGACTGTCCTCTCCAGGTTCACCTCACCTCCAGAAAGTCTTTAAGACTTTAAGGCAAAAATAACCAAACAAAAAACAGAAAAACATTTGTTATCAGTTTATTTTATTCTCATATTCTCATATATGTCTAATCTGTTCCAGTTCTCATATTTCTGTTTCCTTTTACACCAAACTGAGGTTCCACCGTGAGAATCTGTCATCAGCTGAAGTTCTTTTCATTAAAAGTCTTTTCTTCAGATGTTCCTGTCTAATGACTGACAGCATCAGCGTTCAGGCTGATGTTCGTTAGCGCTGCAGGGGTCAATTACTGCGGATGACTAAACACTTCTGACAGAACAAACCATGAAGCATCACAGTGAGGAAGACTGAGCTCAAAATAAGAAGAATTCAATTCTGTTTTTTTATTCTTTTACATGATGTAACTTTCAACATTAAAAGTCTGCACCTGTGTGATGTAGAAACAGGAAGTATAATGTTTCACAACAAATTGAAAAGAGGTACATTTTCGCTTTCAGTGACTTTTAGAGGAGAGTAAATTATTCTCTGAATAGAGTTAAATCCCACACGTTCAACTCTCTGTTGACATATAGTGTTAAAACCAAGTGTGATGGCGGAGTGTTTTCAAATGGGCGCTTCATTAAACACTGACTCTGTGACGGTGTTAAATCACCGTCACAACCTCCACAGACTCCTGTATGTTGTACGGCAAGTAAATAACATGCGGTGTGTTGCAGTAATAGTTTGATAGCGATGTTTTCCTCTTGGTATTTTCATTTCGTTTCACGGCAAACTAACATAATTATGCCACCACACTGATACAAGTCAACTCGTGCTAACTGCAGTAGCGCCATCTTGTACAAACATTTTACTTAACTAAAGTTAGTTAACTAGTTTTCTTTCGTGTATAGTATAACTGTGCGGGATTTTTCATTTGAGGTGTTACGATAAGTAGGTTCATGCTATTTTGTCGGTATTTTGGATGAGGGATTAGCTCGGATAAGGGATTAGCTTGGCGTTAGCTAGCGTTAACGTGCTCTTTAGCTAGCTTTAACGCTAGCATTAACAACATGATGACATTGACCGGCTCACTTACTTCAGACCCTTTGATAAACAATAATCTAATGACAGAGACGGAGCATAAAATAAATGTGTTGTGCTGTCTTTAAAGGTTAAAAGTAATATTAAAATTCATAAGTTAAAGTGTAAAAATGTCTTTAGTTCATGAAACTTGTGTCAGAGTGAGTGTTCTGTTCTTTTCTTGGGTTTTGGAAACGGCGACAGAGTGAGCGCTCTTCTCGTCAATGTAAGTCTCATCTTTGCACACGCTTCAGCACGTGTGTAGTTTAGCGTGTTGTGTTTTTAGCATTTTTGTTAGCGGCTACTACTCGAACGAGCTAACTTGTTATTGTTTAGGTTAGCTTGTCTGCTAGCTCCATCATACCTTGCATAGTGTACTGTTGTTTACGTTATTGTACAGATACTGATTTGTGTTGTATTTCCTGTTGTATTTCAGTTTGACAGTGAATCAGAGTGTGTGTCTGTGACTAAGTAAAACATGAAAAGTCACGCCCCGCGTTCGTCATTGGATTTTATCTGTCTAGACTCGCAAGCGTGCGCTTGGTGAGGACAGTACATGTGTTTTAACCAAACCTGGCCTCATTATTTTAGCAAACTTTATTTTGAAAATAATCCGGAGAGTGAGCGTTAACATTTAACACTTGTGTCTCTGTGTAGGTTACTCTGTGTTTACCTGAGCAGGTAGTAGGTTTCAGTCAGGTGACGCCGAGAAGGTAAAAGTCCGCAGCTTTTGTCTGTTTACTTTTGTGTGTTTGGTTTTTTTTTTTTTTTTTTTTTTTTTTTGCTTTATTTTCCCCTAAACTTCCCGTAGTTTGTTTTTTACTTTTGTGGTTTCTGTAGTGTTTCTTTCCGTAGGTGAAGTCAGAGATTCAGGCACATGGGAAAGAAAACAGACTCTAACACATGAGACAGGATTCATCAGTAACTGTATTCAAACATCTTCACCTGACTCTTGTACGTGTCATCACCCAGAGCAGGTGGGGAGGTGTGTTCTTACCACAGTGGAGCTACAGAGACATCCAGAGGATCAACAGCAGAACTGCTGCTGAGATTTATTTGATCATAACCTTTCATTTTGTTTAATGAATTTTACTGAATAAATGTAAATAATGAAGTGCAGGGTCTGACCCCACACAACAGTAAATACATTCTACACTCATATAAGACAAATTTTTCTTTTTGCATTTGTTGTTTTACTAGTTTAACTGTTGAAAGTCGATGCTGCAGCGGCGAGAGCACAAAAACTTTCTGAAAGTTCTGAACTACAACAGCTACGGTTAAAAGTGTTTATAATATGATTTATGATTTAAGATTTTGAATGCAGGAATTTTAACTTGTATTTTTACTCTGTGATACAGTATCACATGCAGTGTTATGGTCAGAAGTAACTGTGAATATCAGTCAAATATATTTTCTGTTATGATCTTTTCATCTTGTTTTTCTGGTGAGAAATAACTGATCTACTCAAAAAGATCTGAGAGCTAAGCAAAACTTATCCTCCACTCCTGTTTTTTTACACCTGACTTTAGATTTTACACATTTCTATCCTCGTTCACACACACAGTAAAGAATTTAACTTCACCTAGCATCTGTCTACTGAACGAAATGTCTGCTTCTCACCACACAAACCAAGCTCATACAAGTTGAGAGAGATTTAATCGGAATGATTTTCTTTGCAGGATGAATGAGTGACTCCTGCAGGCTGTGACCGACTGAAGCAGGTCAGAGACGTTTGAAAGTGAATTCTTCAGCCAGAAACACGAGACCAGAAAGGTAAGAGGTACGAAACTGTTTCTTAACATTTTGCCGTCTGTGACCTCGTTTTTAGGTCAGAAAATATTCTCGGTTCTAGTTTGAGGAATGTAAAGTCAGTGGAAAACCACAGGAGATTAAAAGGATCAAACTTTTTATTGTTTTCTTGTTACCTGTAGAATGAAAGGATGGAAGTTATTAGTCTGCATCTCAAAGCTACATCTCAGGACCTGTATTTATCGAGACCGTACGAGATTTGCACTTAGGAATAATGTACAGCGCTGACTGAGGAGCAAAAACGTTGAGTCGTTTATCACATGACTCAGTCCTGCAGACAGTGAAGTGTAAGATGGATTATCACATGTATGTTCAGTGAGGAACATTCCCTCTGTTACTGACAGTATTAATAATTAGCACTAAATGAATACACACACATATATGCATGTGTGTCATGCTGAGTGGGACAGTCAGTCTTTTACTTCTTAAACTTTACTCCTGCTCTTTGTCGTCTTCACGTTTTTTAATGAATCTTTTCACAGTTGTCTGTAAAAGTCAACTTCCACTCACGACACAATTACTGTTTATTTGTTTTCCGTTCTTTTTAAGCTCACGATATAAGAAATAAGTGTGGTGTAGAACAGAAACAGTAAAGAGACATCATTTGTTCTTCAAACAATTTGTATTCAACACGTCTGTAAATATTGTGGCAGTTTACATTTTTCAGCAGATGTTTAATCAGAGTCTAAAGTGAGACCAAACGTTTCTGTTACTCTTCCAACAAACACAGTGCAGCAACTCTAACACGTTAAAAACTAGCTGAGGCTGCGGTGAAAATGACAGATCGGTTTTAAAGGCGGCGCAAGTTGGCAGTGAGCGTTATTCTTTCAAGAGGCCGACTCCATTTCAATAACGTCTCTGAAGAGCTGTTTGAACGGAGCATCAGTTATTCCCCCGCTCTTATGCACACGCTCTGTGACAGCTGCTTCACTCGCCTCCCATCAAATCTGCTGCATCAGTGGAATCTGTGTCCTCTTTGTCCTTCTCCATCAGTGGAGGACGGAGCGAGCAGAGACGACCCCGGCGGACATTTAAAAAAATCAGGAGCAGAATTTAGAGCAGAGACAGATACAAATACAAAACATCTGGCAACAGGGTTTAGACTGATCCTCCAAACACTCGGCCTGAGCTTCTGATAATATCTGTTTTCTCTGAGGTAACAGAGAATTCTCATCGGAGTCGTGTCATGATGAGCAGAGCTGAGTATCATCTGAAATCGCTTTTTAATGTTTCTCATTTCTCTATTTTACAGGACTGTAATTTCGTAATCTTCGTGGGATTTAGTGTGTAAGTTTATTAAGTCTTAAGTTCGGTCTTCTCATTTAGTTTTTTAGGAGCTCTTAAGCCCACGTCAGAGTCTTCCTTGGGAACTGGAGTTTGCTCAATGAAAAGTTCTTTTCAGGTTCGATACTCAGACCTGCTCTTTATGTCGTCTTCATGGTTTCTGACATTTCAGTTGTAGTTGCCTCTGTTATCATTTAATCACTGTTCTGTGTTAGAATACTCAGAACACAGTTCTCCGATGTCATGAGCTCCAGCTCTAATTTCTTTCTGTCTGTAAACTTTGATGACCTCCTCCAGACTCTCCTCCTCCTCTTGTGTGAAGCGAGCTGAAGGCAAAGCTTAAAGGTGCAGTCCGCTGCAGTAGAAATCAGCAGGGATAATATCGCACAATCATCACGTAAAGCAGGAAAGTTCCTGAGCAGCTGCCGGTCACCTGAACTCATCGTTCATCAAGCTCCAGAAGCGCTCAGAGCGGTGCAGGCAGGTCGTTCTCTCCGGCCTGGACGCCGGCTGGAGCAATGAGGGAACGCACACTAAAAACCCTCTTGACTCCTCCACAGTCCAGGACTGAGTGAAACTACTTTTTTTCCTTTTTCTTTCAGATTTTCCAGAGGATTTGAGAACCAGAAGGAATCCTGCCGTCCTCTCCTGCAGTTCAGGGTGATAATACCAGAGGGCGATGTTTCCTCATCAGCTGGAGCTGCTGCCCTGCTGCCCAGAGGACTCTGAAACACACAAGACGCATGAACATGAAGGTACAGATACAGATTTAGAATCTGAGTCACAGCACATGAACCCTTCAACAGGTGAGGAGAAAAAAAACTGTCAAACTAAATGAAAGTCCGATGGTAACTGAGAATAATCACTCAAGTGTTGTTTTTTTTGAGGATTTGCTGTTTTTCTTTTCTGTTTGATAGGATGATTTTTTTCAAAACAAACTGGAAATTCCAACAGGTATTCTTTACTATTAAAAGACCAAATGTTTAATCAAGAACTGGCAGATTAATCAATAATGAAAATAATGGCTTGGATGGAACCAGCTGAAGCTGAGAGACAGACACTAACACATTGGAGGTTTAGGTCTGTGGGATTTGTTGACACTAAGAAGAATGTAGAAGAAGGCCAAACATATTACACAACAATAACAAACAACAGATAAAATATTGACAAGTCAGTTAAAAATATATAAAAGCGTTAATGAGACCGGTGGGATCATTAATTAGAAAAGTGCATTAATAATAAGCCATTAACCTTTGAAAGGTTTTCTTGTGATTCTTCACAAATCTCTTGTATTTACACAATCAGTGTTCACACTGTGGATGTACAAACGATTAGTTTTTACCTTGTACTGATAAATGTTTTATACAGTGGTTAAATGTCGTGTCTGAGTTTAGATCAGATGTTAGGATTTAATGTCATTTTATTGCTCTTGTTGTATTAGCAGCGTTGCCTTAGTTGGTGTAGAATTGCTGTAACTGTAATTTGTACTTTCCATTAATCAAAAGGAGCCATAAAGAACCAATGAGCCCCCGGTTTGCAGGAGTGAGCTGATGGAACAGCTGTAGTTACTGAAAACCTGAGGCACAATTAAGAGTTTAGAATAATTTAATGAAGAAATGTTAAGCTGTATCATCAAAACGGAAAATCAATAAAACTTTGCGTCTTCTGATGTTATATAGAGGAGGCACAATAAGCTTTAGCTTTAGCCAACCATAGTGTACTGTGGTGTTGTGTGTTGTTGCATCAGTTTGTGTAATACGGAGCCTTCACAGGGTCACGGTGTGAACTCCTGGACGTTCCCTCTGATCCACGGTCGAAGGCTGAGCCGTGTCATGTCCTGAACTGCTGCAGGTTGTGGCCACAGTGTGAGGACGCACCATCAGCTGTGGCTGCTCAGCTGCACAGAAATGAGCCATAAATGCTCAGTGTAAAGTCGTCTCCTGTTTGTGTGGCATCTGCAGAGCATTGGACAGACACACCAACTTCCTGTGGGTCAGAGGAAATGCAAAATTCCCACCGTGACCCCTCAGGGCCTCCGTAGTGTACTTACTTTTAGACTGACATTCATTTACTGCATGTGGTGTAATCATCTGATTGTACTGTGAGTATTTTTGGACGTGGACTGTAGAGAGAGGAATACAAATAAACAAGGATTTGCCAAGTTTGTTTTTGTGTGTGTGTGCGTGCGTGCGTGCGTGCGTACCTGTTAAGTCTCTGAAGCGTCTCTTGGCCTCAGCTCTCTCCTCAGAATCAAAATACCAAACTGTGATGGCATACCTGAAACACAAACGACACTGATGTTTACCAAAGCTCTGGATTTTACTTTGAAAGTCAGCAGGTTTGGGGCCTTTCCTGTCAGTACTTTGTTTGTTTGTTGCTCAGTGACTGGAAACAAATACAGTCCAGACTTCCTGTTTTGAACAGGTTTTGTAAAATCAGTGAGTTGGAGAAAGAGGACTGGACCCAGACTCTTTATGTTCATGGAGAAAAACAGAGAACAGACAGAAAAAGGAAATCAACACTGTCTTCAGAATAAAAGGCTGTTCTTTAAAAAGGTTACTGCACATTCACACCAGCAGGTGGTGCCAGTCCTCCACAGGTGGAGGTTATTTGTCTCATAAAGGAAGAAAATTCCATCAGTTAATTTTCACTTTTATATATGTTAATAAAAGATGATTTTACTTTGACGTTTTTAATTAAAATCACTGAAAATATATCAAATGTATTTTTCTCTGATTCATTTAACCACATTTAAGTTTCACTACATTCAACATATAAACTCTGTTTATAATCAAATGAAATGAAATGAGCCAGTTTCCTGATGTAAACACAGCATCAGAAATCATGAATGAGTGAAATCGAGTTGTTAAAACAGCTGTCGATCCGTTTGTGAGTGACGTCAGTTAAAATCCTGTGGTTTCACTCGTTCTTTGCTCTTTATTCTGAACACTGACACTTTAAAGTGCAGCCAGTTTTTGAGGCTCTGTTACTAAACTGTTCCTACTCTTCCTTCATTTCAGATTTCAGAGAAGAAATATAGTTTTTTATTTATCTTCTCAGAAATTAGCAAACAAACATACAGCGTACAATACAAGAGATTTAAATACATGAATTCTTTAGGGTTTTCAATACGTTTGACACTATGACATTGTTTCTATTACTTAAATGAAACTGAAGTTTTGTTAAAAAAAAAGGTTTTGTTTTAAAGAAGAAATGAATGTGAGCTCAGATTTAGATGAGTTTACTTCTCAAAGGTTATTTTCAGGTCATAATGTGGGAAACAAAAAAAAGTTTATTTTAATGACACTCATCAATTGAATTTCTTATTACTCATCAACTGAAAGTCCTCTGGGAGGAAAAAGTCATCAATCAATTAATCAATAATCCCTGATGGCGGATATGAGGATGAGATGGAGGATGTTTAACTTATTAAACCCTAAAATATTGTCTTTAGAGACAAACTGTCATTCGTTTCAGCAGGTAACTGCTCGATCGACTGATAACTGATCGATTAATGAGCGGGGCGATTGATAGATTGGTTGGTTACCTGGTGCCGTAGGAGGGCTGCACCTCGTGTGGGTTCCTGCGGTCGGACCAGAAAAAGAGCAGCCGGTCAAAAAGTGGCGTGATGTCGGCCACGTAGGATTTCCCCTCAGGAAAGATCCTGAGGACGCCGCCGTGCTCCTGATACACAACAACAACAACAACAACGGTCAGGAAATTACTGTTAAATGTGAAATGAAACATAAGAGAGAACATCTCCTGAAAGTTGTTTTCGTTCTCGGTCTCTCGGTCTCTGCATCAGGACCTAAATCGTCTCATTAACGTCTGTTTTCATCAGTGAGAGAATGTGTTTGGGATTTAAATCTGTGTAACAGCATCGATGCTAACAGTGCATAATGCTAAATGCATAATGCTCAGTGATATCATGGTAAGCTGCAGTCAGCCTAATATACTGACTTCAAACTGTTTCATGTGTAATGGAGATTTTCTAGAATAGATTTTTTTTTAAATTGGCATTGAAAAAGGTATCGTTCAGGAATCGGTATCAAAGTATCGGTATCAGTATTGAAAACGATACCCAGCCCTAATCAAAACAAATTAGTAACTGTAGGTCAGAGGTCACAGCACCCTCAGGCAGACAGAATAAACAGAGGTCCTCAAACGCACCTTGGCGCTCCAGTTCTTGTTGAGGTAGTAGATGCAGGTGATGCAGCGTCCGTCGCAGTTCGGGTTATCCACATGTTTGACGTAACCTGCTCCATTTCCTGGGTAACACGCCACCATGGCCTAAACAGACACACACACACACACACACACACAGATGAGACATTTAATTAGACCTCAGTATTACACCTCTAACGATAACACAGTTGTACAGGACTGAAACAAGACAAATAAAAAAGAAATAAAGGCATCGGCCCAGCAGGAGACGTCAAGGTATGAAAACACATTAACAGGTTTATGAAGAAACAACTGAAAACTTTCTACAGCAAAGGACCAAGAAGTCGAGTATCATGACTCACTGGGTGAGAAAACTGCTTTAAGACGAAAAATAAATCAGTTATGTTCACAGTGTGTGTGTGTGTGTGTGTGTGTGTGTGGGTGGGTGGTTATTTGCTAATAACTCTTCAGTTCAGGGGTGTGTGTTGTGGTTTTGTGATTACAGCTTCAGTTGCACGTACACAAATTGCATAGATGCGTGTTCATGTTTTGCGTGACTGTGTGTGTGTCTGTGTGTGTGTGTGAGTGTGTGTCTGGGTGTACGTGCAGCTGGTCAGTGTTTGGAGGAAACTGGATCAGCCACTTCTGTAGCTGCAGCAGTGATAAGAGCAGCCGAAGCCTTAATGACTGCAGAGGGCGACGGTGTAAAGACTCGGGAATCTGTTTCAGACTCCGGGTGTCATCCTGTCAATCAGAGTGTAGCCCGCCCACCACCTGCTGTGACTCCCAGAGTGATTGACAGCTCCTCTGTCAGTCATATTTTAATAAAATGTCAAATTTACTCAAGCAGAAGAAAAGTCAGAGGTTTGAAAACATATTTAAGGAAAAACACTGAAACTATGTCAAAACATATAAAACAACATATCTGTGAGAGTTATCTGCAAAATCTGAACTGTTTTAATTATATCCATATTTTTTTTCTTTTATACTTTTTTGTTTATTTGATTAAATATTTGAAATAAAAAGATGTTTACTGACAGTTACAGAAATCCAATCAAGAAAAAGAAACTGTTAGCAGTTTTGAAAATTGTGAAAAATGGGAATTCCCCTGAGACGTTATCAAATTAATTCACAGAGTCACAGTGGACGTGTCCACATGACAACAACACAAAAAATTAGAAATCATACAGAGGATTCAGGCTGGGGGGGGGGGGGGGGGAGGAGGGGCAACACTTCAACCTTTTGACCCAAAAAGGAAGCGTCTGATAAGCTGAGAGCAGCAAACGATTCTCAGACCTGAGACTCTGTGTCAAAGTCAACAAAGGCTCAAATGTTGGATTTCCTTCCAGGAGAAACAAAGAGACGCCGCCACAAACAGCTGATCCTCTGTCGGGTTAGGGTTAGGGTTAACGCTATGTTTTCATGTCTGCGTTTCATCAGTTGTTGACAGGGAAGCTGCAGTCTGTGGCTCAGGTATGAAGATGTTACAGTTTCACTAAAACCAGAGATAAGAGTGTTCAGCCATTTAAGGACACGGACATGAAAACAATCATTCATAAAGATCAGGACAGGAAGTTAGAAAATAACAGCTGAATTTTCTGATTACAGTTATATCAGCATTCATGGATGGAAATGAGTAAAGGTGATCGCACAGGAAGGACGGTACAGGAGGCTCTGCTTTTCTCTGCTTATTGAAAAGATTAATATCTTTGGTAAAATATACCAAAACAAATGTAAATAAAGACGTTAACACGCTGACATCAGCTAAAACGCAAACTGTGTTCACGTCAAGGTGTTTCTTTGAGAAACAGAATTTTACAGAACGCTCTTACTTTGAAAGTTACAGTTTTGAAAAGACATTTATTTGTCTTATGACACAGATTAGTGGAAAAAAGTCTTTGAGCTTTGCTAAAAGCAAAAGACTCCATGTTTTATTTTACAGGACTCAGACTAAAACGATTAAAGCAGAAAACGTCTTCAGTTTTTTAACTTAAATAAAATAAATTAAATATATTAAATTAAATAAATAAATAATTTGGTTTAAAGTTTTTATGACATACGAGTGTTGACTTTTTTATTTAGTAAAAAAACATTTAAGAGAAAACAGCATATTTTCACATCTGCGTGTGAAAATGTTTTATGACTCAGCACCATTATCAAACAGGGTTGGGGAGATTTCGCCTTGTTAACAGACAATAACAAGCAACAATCGTGATTTAAACCAAACTGCATCATCTGACGTCAGTGCCGCCACCTGACCCCGGCTGTTACACACAGATTGCACGCAACCCCTCCGCTAATGCTGTCATGGTGACGCACACGTGTACCTGATTAATGTGCGAACACGGCTTTTGTGTGTATAAATGGACGCTAAATAAGACAAAGAGAGACAAAAGTGCATCAAACCACAACACGTTTACGACTTTACTGATGTCAGCAGCATCGCCTGCAGCCACGTTACTGGTGACATACCCTTTGTCTTTAGGGCTTTTATTATGAAACACCTCATACTGTGAAACAAAAGCGTGCAGGGAGCTCTACGCCTCTGCACGCTCCATAAAATCTCACTTCCTGTTCACTTCCTTTTCTTTACAATCATCAACACACACGCACCACTTCATACAGGAAGGTCACAGTGTAGATTAACCCTTATCAAACACACAGGTCCCTGAACGCAACATCAACAACAACAGCCCACCTTTAGTAACCTCACTGACGTCAGCATTTACCACCTGACAACCGTGTTTACACACGCATCACATGCAACCACACAGACACCATGCCCCCCTCCCTTTTGAACGCTCTTATTGTGAAACGCCCCGCCCACTTCATTGCTCTTAATTTGAAAAGGGGAGGGTTGGTGGGTGGGGTTGGATAGTCGAGCCCCCATTAGCGTGCGTGCAAGCGACTCCAGAGCTGCACGTAGCGTCGGGTCTTCTCGACTGCCAATGACGACAAACCCCCAGCGCTGATAAAGAGCCAATGACCTGCTCCGAGGACCACAGGGTCCTGCGCTGAGGGGAAGCAGGGAAATCACGCAAGTTTGTTTACGCGCCGCCACTGAGGCACGTACACACACACACAAACACATCATCATCATACAGCTGAGCCGCTGCAGAGTGAAAATATGTGGCGAAACCGAGGAAAACGACACACTGTAAAAAAAAAAAAGGACTCAAAACAAAACGCCTTCGAGAGCTGTTTTGAATTAACTTTATCATATCTCTGTAGTGAGGGGGGGGCAGAGGGACTGTGGGAGTGTGATGAGGTCTGTGCAGATGTTTGGCAGGTTTCCCGACTGCTGATGGTTTAATGACAGAGCTACGTGTGGAGCGTGAGGCTGCAGCTCCGCCTGGACCCACCACAACAACCAGGACCTGAGACCAGCCGTCTCAGACTGGTCCCCGACCTCCAGAGCCAGGACTCTTCAAAGGGGTCACGAGGTGATCAACAAGGAAAGAAGTTAAAACACTGCTGAATTAAACTTTGATTTTCCTGGCTTTTCTCTGACCTGTGCGTTTATATGTGATGAACTGGAGAGTTTTACCTCTCAGAGCCTCTAAAAATCATTAGAATTAAACAATGAAACAGCTCAAAGACAAACGCAATCTTTAGCAAGGGCTGCAATAATGACCACGGCAACAAACAACAAACAAACACTTTCAACATACATGAGGCATCATTTGATCATTTTACAGGTTGTTAAAGAGCTGTGAACGCGTGTAGTTTGATCTGTGATCTTTATTTTCTGATTTGAGTTTCACACAAAGTTCTTGTGCAGCTACTTGAATATTAATGATTTTTACTCCATGTTTTAAACAAAATAAACCAAAGTGCAGCTGCCACCATATCTCAAAAACCACAAGCAGTAAAAACTGCCTGTTTTTCACATTCAAATGCTTAAATGTAGATTTGGAAAAGCTCTCAGCTCACAGAGGAGCACACGACTCTTCCAAATCTCAAGCAGCACAAAAATGACAACAATACGGGAAACGAGGATCCGACCTGAGGGTCACATGATGAACTTATGAAGCTGCTGGAACGTAAACTACAGAACATGCTCATTCAAAGTTTTTACAAAAGCTTCTTATCCTGCTAATCTTCGAAATGTTTATTCTCCTGCATCGTCTGCAGATACCTGTGTGTGTGTCTGTGTGTGTCTGTGTGTGTTTCCTATTTTACTAGGTGGACCTGTGTTCTTAAGAAGTTCCATCTGATAACACTCAGACACACACACAAATGTGATAAGGGCTCACTGTACACCACTGCACGTGAGGATGGGCGGACATGCTGGGAATGTGAGTGTTTGTGTGTCTGTGTGAGGAAAGTAACATACTGTAAATCAGTGAGTGTGTGTACGTGCGTGAGCGGGCGAGAGAGCATTAGTGAGCAGTGAGGAGGAGTGAGGGAGTGAATAACTGAATAAGTGGATGAATGTGTACGTGAGAATGTCCACTTCCACATCTGCATGCTTTTATGAGCTATCGTGAGCAGGAGTGTGTGTGTGTGTGTGTGTGTGTGTGTGTGACACACACTGCTAACTATACAGATATTTTTTTTTGCCTTTGTTTTTCACCACATTATCTCAGAGTTAATTCACTGAAAACAAATATTCACTGATTATTTTTCCACAATAACACGAGACAAAAACTAAAAAATAACCTGATATGATATATTAGATATATATTTATCCTGAATAAAAACTAAGAAATGTGAAAGACGAATGAATGAATCACTGCTTTAAAGCAAAGTATCGTTTAGCTGCTTCACCTCCTGCGTCTGCTTTTTTGTTCTGTTTCTGCTGCTAACGTTCGCTCGCGTTACCAGTTCTCAGAAGGAAACAGTAACTAAACCGACTAAAGTCATCGACAATCCCACTGAAAATCAGACAAGAAACAAAAAACACAGAGAAACAGACAAACATGTCAGTCAGAGGCCAGTGGGTCAATATTTCTAAAAGGCTGAGTTAAGATTAATGGATCATTAACATTAACATCTGTGATTTTCTATTTCACCAACATTCAAAAACAAAAATTAAACTTAAATACATTTATTTTCATTATTGATTATCTGCTTGATTATTTTCTCGATTAATGAATTATTGGTTTTGTCTGTAAAATGTCAGAAAACTATGAAAATGCTTGTTGTACGTCTTCTTGTCGTCTTGTTTTGTGTGACCAGCAGTCCAAAACTAGGGCCCAGACTGGGTCACTGGACTGCTGCCAAAAGGCCTACACATTACAGTGAACAGGAAGTCCACGGAGGGACTCTCCAGCATGTTTCCAAATGAAATAGAAAGAGAGACCAAGAGAACAAACGCTTCCTTCACCGCTCTGAATCACAAAGTAACAGGATGAAAACGCAGTAAACACAGCGTTCTCGTCAAGAGGCCGTGCACACCTCGGGTCCGCCCACCAGAGGTGTGTCTGACATCTCTGCCAGGCTCCTAGTAGCTTTATCACAGCTGGTAGGCATGAAGCCCGGTGATCACCTGATTCCCACCATGACCCTGCCAAAAAACCCGAGCAGAGGTCTAACCCACCACAGTAAACCACCTGTGCAGGTGTGCAGGGCCTTTAGGCTTCGCAGCCCAATGCGCTGTCTACTTTGATACCTTTGTTTACATTTGCTTTGCTTCAGTCTCTTACGTCAACAAATAAACATCACGTCAGCAGTGGAGGAAAAACGATTCTAATTTAAGGAAAAGCAGAAACACCCCCATCTTCAGTAAAAGTCCTGCTTTCAAAACCTTACACAGTAGTTCTAAAGTAATTAAAGAAATAAAACTGAAAGTACTCATGAAACAGGGAAACGGTCTGTCAGTGTTTTTCTATTATAGGTTATATGATTATTAAACTTGGTGCATTAGTGTGTATGTTCCATGTAACGGATGCAGCTGTTTACGGTTGTGATAACTTTATATACTGTTGTGTAGTATGAACTGTGCCAGTGCATCATCCTGTTAGTTCATCGTGTGTTGTAGTGCAGCAGTTAAAACCACATGTCAACTAATCATGAGCCATGAAAAACCCGGATAATTCAAGGAGGATTTCCTGAACCCATGAATGAAAACTTGCTTCTGAAGAATCATTCAGAAGTTCATCAAAAGCTCGGATTCCAAATCAGTTCCTCATGTTTATCAAACACCCAGAGATTATTTTAAATTATTCACTGAGCCTCTTCCTTCTTTAACTCTGACTCTCAGCGCCGTTTTCAGACTAAAGCCTGGTTTCCAGACGTGACCCACACCGCGCTCCCAGTCGGCCTCTCTTACCTTGGACCTCTCCCTGATCGCCTTGTTCCCGAGCCGGCGGGCGCACAAGGAGACGAGCTTATCGATCAGGTTGAGCAGGAAGTTGATCGCCTCGCAGCCGCGCTCCGACCCGCTCACCCAGGCGATCTTGTCCCCTCGGATGCTCCTCCGGTGGATGCCGGGGACGGAGCCGGCCAGCCGGCCGTCCTGCAGCGCTCCGGAGCGGTGCATCTCCTTCACCTGCTCCAGCACGACGTCCCCGACCAGCTCCCCGAGGAAATCATCCACGCAGCAGAAGCCGTAAGTCAGCAGGGCCGGGACAACTCTCTCCAGAGCCACACGCTCCAAGTCCGAGTCCGAAACGAGCTCGACAAAAGGCATTTTAACTGCTGCGGCAATTTTGGAATGAATTCAGACAGAGAGTGCCACAGACTCAAAGTTATGAGAGGAGGAACCACTGTGAGGGGACAGGACAGGACCCGCAGGCTGAGCTGAAGCGCTCCTCTCCGTCAGCGGCTCAACTCAGTCCCGCTGAAATTCTGCAGAAAATCAAGACGATGGATTTTCCTCTAAACGCCTCCGGGCTGATCCTGCGTGTCCGTGTTCATGTTATCACCGAGCTCTTATTGAGGCTGGAAACGGTCAAGTCAGCGAGTAGGCAGAGATACAACTTCCTGCTACCAATTTCAAAATAAGAGCCTTACTGACTGGAACAATCCCTTCAGTCTTTTCACTCACTATAGTGTATTATACTGCTGCACCGTTTATTGATGAAAGTTTACTGTACTGTCTTATACATATCTGTTGTCTTTGTAAACCAGGTCATATTATTGAACAGATATCCAGCATTTCCTCCTTGAGCGAGCACTTGGCAACAGTGGCAAACAAAATAAAGCCAAATGTTTTTGGTTCTGGTCTCTGGAATGTGAGGACCTTCTGATGTTATTTGGTTTAGACTGCTCTAAACCGAACACATTTGGGGTTTGGACATTTGGTTGGAAAAATGACATGTTAAAGATGTCATCTTGAGCTCTGCACAGCTCGGACTGGATCGATAATATATCAACAATTCATTTATTAAATTAAGAAAACTGATTAAAGTCAGAAAGGTTTGTCAGCTTACCTGTTGATTAAATGAAGCTGGAGCCCTAATCCTGATTTAATAATTAATGGACTACAAAAATAAAATCCTTATGGAAGAAACCGATTGACTTGTGTCTTTAGGAGACATAAAACCAGTCCCCTCTCTGGGCTACCAGTCAGTTTAAGCGAGTAAGACATCGCACTTTTAATTTGAAAGCACATTCGCTGACGTCCGGTCACACTCTGGCAACTTGACAGT
Organism: Toxotes lorentzi; assembly: GCA_037833715.1. NCBI lineage: Eukaryota > Metazoa > Chordata > Actinopteri > Toxotidae > Toxotes > Toxotes lorentzi. Next base: position 940,732 of record JBBMJY010000009.1, on the reverse strand, counting down.
GGAGGCTGAAAGCAAAGTGTGAGACGTGCTGGATGTGATGTTCACAGTGTGTGGGGGGGTGGGGGGTGTGTGTGTGTGTGTGTGTCTGTGTGTGTGTGTGTGTGGAGAGGGGGGGGGGGGGGGGGATCCTAAACTTGACCCCCCTTCAAACCAACACACACTTTCTGTGTTTTAAC
>JBBMJY010000009.1:894417-940456 GCA_037833715.1 Toxotes lorentzi | reverse complement strand
CCCCCCCCCCCCCCCCCCCCCCCCCCCCCCCCCCCCCCCCCCCCCCCCCCCCCCCCCCCCCCCCCCCCCCCATCCTAGACTTGACTCCACTTCAGACTAACACACACTTTCTGTGTTTTAACCATTATTATTGCCTCACGTTATTCTTACATTTGTGTCAAACATATTAATTTGATTTCTAGTAGAAAATAACCACGTGAGGCTTGAACCGTCTGTAACTCCAGATTTAACTTAAACCGTCTCGGTGAAGACCTCATGCTCTTATCGTTCACTAAAATCTATCGCTGTTCTTTTTTTTTTTAATTGATTAACTACATAAAGTTAAATAAGCCGTAGTGACTCCTCTCTGCTACGTGCACGCGCACTGGGCGTGCCCGCCGCCATTGAGGACTCTAAGAGCCGCATGTAGCCCTCGCGCTCCCTCCCTCCCTCCCTCCCTCCGATCCGTGCGGAAGTAAAACTGTAAACGTGAACTTGACCACGCGCTGGGAAAAGACTGAGAACAGCTGATAAGATCAGAGGGACCATACAGGACGAAGATAATAATAATAATAATAATAATAATAATAATAAATAATAGCTGAGAGTCATTTTCATCCTCTTTATGTGAACATTTGGGGAAAACAGAATCTCACTGAAATGAAGCCTTTCATGAAACGATGGCAGCGTCCTGCAGAAAATCAGATGAATGACTTCTTCCTGTTCTGTCTCTGACTCTTGAGTTTTGTGTAAACACATTTGCACATGGTCATGAATATAAATACTTAAGTCTGGGGGGGGGGGGGTTTCCACTGGGCTCTTCTTATATTATTATATTAAGAGGTTAAGCTGAAAGCATTAGTAATTTTAACAGATAAACAACTGATTTTTTTCCTTGGTGTAGGCTGTTTGTGTGTGTGTTAAGTTATTGAAGAATTTAAGGTTTTTTGGGGGGGGGGTTTTTTGGATGCTAGCACTTTTTTGTTGTGTTGGGGTTGGGGGGGCCTCTTGGTGAGGACGCTAACCTTACTGTGTCTCCCTCTGATGTTGTGCTTTCCCAGCTTCCCGTCTGCGTAAGTGATCAGTTTGTCCATCCTCAATAGCAGGTAGCCGATGTTCTCGCAGCCCAGCTCCTTTCCTTCCACCCAGACGATCTGGTCTCCGCGAATACTCGTGGTGTTGTCCAGCCCCCTGCTGGCCAGCTCACCGTTCCGCATCCTCCCACCACGGTGGATCTCCTGAACCTCGTGCAAGATCCGGTCACCAACTTTACTCCCGAGAAAGTTGTCGACAATGCACATACCATACGAATTCATGCAGGGGACGATGTAGTGCAGTACCAGTCTGTGGCTGCTGCGGTACCGCCGGTCTTTGGATCTAGGATGGGCGCTCCTGGGGCGTGCACAAGGTAAGACCCCCGCCGTGGATCTGTCTCCAACTTTAACTGTGGCTTCATTTCTGCCTCCAACCCCAGCTTCAATCCTGGTTCCATTTGCAGCTCCGATCCGAAGACCGAGCCCATCCCTGGCTCCAAAACTGTTTCCAATCCCACCTTCAACCTGGACCTCACTGCCACTCCTGGTTCCCATCACAACTGCAACTCCATCTGCAGCCCCAGCCTCAACTCCAATCACATCCTGGACCCAGTTTACAGCCCTGACTGGAATTTCATCATCTCCAACACCATCATCAACAGGAACTCCAGAACCAGACTCAACTCTGATTCCTGTTCCAACCAGAGGTTCAACCTGAGCCCCCAAAACAGTCTCTCTAGGTCCAGCATCAGTCCTACTGTCCCTGAAGGAGGACAGCTCATCCGGACGCCTGAGGTCAGCCTTGTCATTCCTATGTTGATGGGTTTTATTTTGAAAGTTATCTTCAGAAACAACCTTGGATAAAAGGCTCATGTCTGCATGTGTTCCCATCAGAACTTGAACTTGTCCTATGCTCTGCAGGCTGTTTTATGGGAAACTGAAAGGCATCCGGAAACCAGCAGGAGGACCAGAAGACACATAGGTTTGCTTCCAAAATAAAACCAGTAAAGAACTGCAAGCTCACATATCAAAAACTCACATCAAACTGTAATTTTAAAGCGAAAATATTACAAGAATATAGTTTGTAGATGACGCTCCTCCTTTCAAAAACATTCCAGTGTCTTGTCGATAACGCTTTTATTTTGAAAGTTGCGAGCGGAAGTACTGTCCCTTACCGGGAGTTTGGCAGCAGCAGCGGGCAGGTGTTACTGAGTGACCTCCCTCACTGATGTCGAACAAACCTGACCTTTGAGACAGGACTCAGAAAAGTTTCCATTACTTCAGTTTCATCCTCAGAGATACAAACTAAAGTCTCAAAACAGCATTTAAAGCCAAATGTCCGTATTATCTTTCCCAGCCGATAAAAAACCTATCCACAATCCAAGAAGAGAGTCGATAAGCGCTCACATGAACTCTAAACCCGTCTGTAACCGCCTTTTCTTTCCAGAGACCAAATGTCAGGGCGTCCCGCTGCCTCCTCCGTTAACAGCCCGCGGTCTCTTCTCACGTTAAATGAACCGTCCGTAGATAAGCAGATTCTCACACCGGCAGCCTCCTGCACCGGAGCCGCGCGCACCGAGCGCCGCAGGACTATAGATCCGCTACCGGAGACGGTAGGAGCGGTAACACTACATCAGCACCGCTGCCTGACAGAGTATTACCACGGGTGGAGGAAGCTTTCACATCCTTAACTGAAGCAAACAAATCAATCAATTAATCAACTAGTCGTTTCAGCTCTGAACCATGAACTCCTTATAACACGGGGCTTTGTTACGGATTAAATTACCGTACCTGTTGTTAGGTACAACAAGCTCATGATCTGCAGGTAAAAATCTTAATTTGTAAAATACAGGTGTCACATAAATGTAAGGATGAAAACAGAGGATTTCCCTCTGAAATGAAAGGAAAATACTCAAGTAAGGTACAAGTTCTTCCATCTGTACTTAAGAACAGGTTAAGATACAGCAGGAAATAAACAGGTTCATGTCATATTTTCTTAAGTATCCCTGAAAAATAAAACTCATCTTATTTATACGACCATCAAACGTAGCACAGTACCACCCTCTAAAATGCAGCTAAGTATAGAGATAAAACACTCCATTCAATTAGTTGATTAGTCAATCCACACAATTAATCTGCTTCTTGGTCATTGGCTTTCTAAAGCAAAAACAATCTGTTTCCAGCTTCTCAAGTGTGGATATTTTCTTCATATGAATGTTTTCTTAATAATATCTAATAATAATAATCATCATCATCATCTTTCTCTAGGTGAAGTATAAAAGACTATAATATTCATCACAGAAGTCCACACAAAGTCCGTCAGCTGAGGGAGGTGGCTGAAAGCTCCAGAAAAAAAGAAGCTAAATGAACCTTTATCCTTACTTCATTCTTTGGTGTTTAGCTTTAAAACGAAAATGTAAATAAAGTTTGTTTTTGCATACAGACTATTAGTGCTGTTATTATGAGTCTGGTTATTATAATCAGTTTGGAGAGGAGGAGAAATCTTCAGCTTCTCAAATCTGAGAATCTGCTGCTGCTGTTTGTTTCAGTAAGTTAAACTAAAGGGTTAAAGGGTTTTGGACAATTGGTTGGACAAAAGTCTGAAGACAGTTTACCGACCAGTTCAATCACGTAATCAATAAAAATACTCATGGAATTAATTAGTCATAACAGTTCCTTGTTACTTGTAGGCAAACTGTAATTATTGCTTCTAATACTAGTATGTGTCTGGATGATACTGTAAATATTATTATCGCTATTATTATCAGTGATTCATTATCAGTCACCGGTGTAAGTACTCCCTGACCCTGCCAGCTGCATTCAAGGACATCTGCAAAGGAAACCACCGTGTGTCTGATTACAAAATACTTAATAATGAGAGTGTATGTCAGTCATTTTGCTGATGCGGTGCAGACGTGTCACATCGTGCCCCGTCACCGCCGCTGCTCGCTCCCCAGAGCTTCATTTCTGAGGAATGTGTGTATACGTGAGAGTCCACACAGCAACCAGCTTCCTGCTGCCAAATGAAACGGTGTGAAAGAAGCTGTGCCAGTTCTGCCACAGGATCTGTTCTTAATCAGCACAGTGACACAGTGGTTCAACGGTGGATTTTTTCCCCCTCTGCTCAAACACAGCTCAGAAATAACAGTGACGAAAAGGTCAAAGAGCAACAGAAGGAGCAAGTTATTTTGGGAAGTTCAGGGGCTTGGATGGACTGTGGTAACTTCTGACTTCAAGTAGAACTGATATTATTACATGTCAATCGACAGGAAATTACTTGGCAACTGTTTCAATCATCAGTTTTTCACAAAGCAATTTTTGAGTTTAACTCGTCATCAGTTAAATTTCTTTGGGTTGTAGGAAACAATTAAAAGATTTCACCTGGAATGGAATGTTTCAGTGTTTTCTGATCAAGAAAACGATTGGCTAGTTGCTAACAATCGTTTTCATTATCGATTAATCTGCCACTTATTTTTTTAAATTAATTGTTTGGTGGAACCTTTAAATCTATGGCATTTTTCATTGCGAACCTAAATGATTATCAAAATAGTTGGCAATTAATTTTCTTTCAATCGATTAATGGATTAATTGACTAATCCTTGAAGCCGTAGTATTTTATCACACAGTTAACGGAATAATGCAAGACAAAGTGAGTATAATCTGACTTAATTCACTTGTGTCGATTTTACAAATCAGGCTCTCACAGCAAAATTAATCAATCTATTTGATAATTAATTAACTACTTTTATTAATTTTTAAGAGGGTTGTAGACTGACCTTTAAACAACACCACCACCAGATTACTGAAAATACTTGTAAGATGCAGTCTTGGTGATTACTAAGTAAATATGGTGTTTGCAGTTCTGGTGAAATGACCATCAAAGGCTCTAATACCCCAGAACAATTGCTGTCAAGTTCTTCTCTGATATTTCTGATATTTCCGATAGGGATGCACCGAATATTCGGCCACCGAAAATTTTCGGCCGAAAATGGCCCAAAAGTGCATTTTCAGTTTCCTCACAGAAACAACATGGCCGAAACAGGATGTTGTGATGACGCAAGCGAAAACTGCGGCCAGTACGAGCTTGTCTGGAAGGGCCGACATGTCTGTGGTGTGGACGTATTTCAGTATATCTGAGAAAGACACACGGATTTGCAAAACATGTAATGCCGAAATTTCAAGAGAAATTTTATTTTATATTGTGCATTGTTGGAATGTGCTAAAAAGAAATTTGTGACTGATTCTTTGAAACATTCAAATTGATTTATGCAATAGCAATGCCTTGCGATTTTAGTGAGGTTAGTACACAGTCACAGCCATAAATGCAATGGTACTAATAATTGGCATAATTTCTTTTGGTGTTTCAGTTTTCGGCCTTGGTTTCTTCATTTTCGGCCAATAATTTTCATTCCGGTGCATCCCTAATTTCTGACAGGGGGATATGTGTTATCTGGCAGAAATGTGAAACTGACAGCCAGATGCCAGCAGCTGCACAGGTGTGAACATGGGTGGAGTTCAAATTCTTTTCATCTGTAACCTTCCTTTAACAGCTGAACTGCACCCATCACCTCAGGAGCATGAGTGTGACTGAAATCAGGATCTACAATTGAACAACAGCACAGAAAGACAGGCTGACTCTGACTGCAGCCGTAATCCAGCTTTTTATTGATCTCTTGCACCGGTGATTACTTCACCTTTATTATTTCCACTATCACTATGTCAACAAATTTCTCAACCCGCGGGCGAGCACTCAAATATATCCAACATGGACCCTCTCGCTCAGGATCAGCTTTAAGATTCATCGAATGAATGAAGAACTGTGAAACCACAAGAAGCAGCTTGTGGGTTCATCCTTACAAACACCAGCTGTGCAGACAAGTCAAAACCCTAAAGAACCTTCCAGTAAAGCTTTCCACTGAATTTCCTGGAAACTTTCCTTACAATTTCCTAAGAATTATTTAGTGTTAACTGTTAGAATAATTCTGAGAAAGCCCTACGAAACTTGGTACTAACTTTAAGGGAAGTGGAGAAAATGTCAGTTTCTACAGTTATTAAGTACTGAATCAACCTCTTCATGACAGTCTCAACAGAAACAGCATTTCATTTGATGTGAGATATTTTATGTCTTAGCAGTAGATTGTCATGTTGCTTGTATTTTGTCCATTTCCTTAACGCATGAACTTGAATAAACCACAATGAACATACCAAAAAAGGACATAATGTCCCATGATACTCCTCTGTTGAATCTGCAGGGAGTTTTATGGGCATGAAAACGATCTCAAATTGATATCTACTGGTTATCAGCCATCAGCTGCTTCAATCAAACCATTCTTTATTACTCCCCGTCTTCAAACACACATCAGTTGAGCTCTAAAGTAAACCTCAGGCATTATTTCTCAAATTACATCACGTACACACACTGCCAAGGAGTTGTTCTTTCCCTCGCTCTCTGGCATCAGATCAGAAAGGAAACAGAGGTCTGGTTACTGGTTAACTCAGACGATGAAGCTATTCTCACGTACGCACAACAAGCCGCTGACTGGAGTTTGAACCGACATCATCACAGGTACAAAAACACACAAAACATGCACACAGGAGATCAGTTGTCCCTAAATATCAACTGACTTCCACCTCATTTTACACACTGAGCTGGACTTGATGTTGTGATGTTTAGTTTAAAATCCAGTTTCAGATTTGTGAAATCTTTCTTTTATTTTGTTCTAACAGCAAAACAAAACATGTTATTATTTACAAAACATTTAGAAACATATCTGATGTATTGTTTTATTTGCTGAATTTTACATTGCACCTGCTGTGTTTTATACTTTTATGACTGCTGTGTATTTTGTTATTGGGAAAAGAAAACGTTCATAACTGTCCTTGTCTTCACTGCCTTCTCTAAACTGATGCACCTGAAGGAATCAGTGGTCTCGTTTTTGAATTTTAATTTTGTACATTTTATTTCCTCCAAGGGAAACTGGTTGACCTTAATAACATTTTCAGCTCCTTGGAAAAAGTAGAAAAGCAACATCACTAATTCTGGATAAAAAAAAAAATAAACACACCATGACATGACTTTTTTTTTTTTCTCCAAAAAAAAAAAAAAAAGTTTATAAGCCAATAGGGAGTGGCCTTTGGGGGCGGTTAGCCAATAGAAGCGCTGACCTGACCAATACGCTTTAACCAATAAGACCCGTGCAGCCTGCCCTGCTAGCTTAGCGAGTAGCCCGGCTTCACTGCTGCTGTTCTTGTGAATAAAGTTGCCTGCCGAACAAATGCTGTAAATAAAATCAAACTGCGAACCCACCTGAGGTCAGGACGAACTCGTCAGCGACTTTTCAGCAGAATCCACCGCGATACCAGGGGCGTGGGAAGAACCGGAGCCGCTGCGTCCACGGAGTCCGGACCGATAACACCAAACCCAAAACAACCCGTGTAGAATTCAAAATGGCGCTAAGTTTCTTCCTCGCTCTGCGCCCGACGCTGCGCTCAGCTGCCGCTCGCTCAGTGCTGCCCCTGGTGGCCAGGGCTGGTTGTAGGGCCTCATTACTTCTTGTATACCATTCTTTAAATATACAGGACTCACTCACACACCTGTCAGTTTACTTGGAAGCAGTTAAAACTCATACAGTCTACAAGCCTGTGATAAACCCTCCTTCATGAAGGTTATAAAGTTCATTCATCATTTCCAGCATCGTTCTGGAGGCTGAAATTTGCGGTACTGTTGAATTGTGTTGTTAAACGAAGAGGTGTGTGTCGTTTAGCTCACCCCCATTGATTTGAGAGGGGTGGACAAAATAATAGGAACACCTGTGAGCATAATGGAATGCAGCTCATCAGCACAGGACTGTTGTATTAGACTGCATTAGTTTTAGCTAAGTGTACCTAACAAAACTCCCAACTGAGCATGTTAGCGAACCTTAATACTTTTTGTACCACTAAACACAGAAAGCAGGCAGCTTTCATTATTTGATGAATCTGCCAATTAATTTATGGTTAATATATATAAAATTGCCTGTAAAGAAATGGATCAGGTACTAAGGCAGGATCCACCTTATAATGTCCATTGATTGCTGCATATTCCCAAAGACATTTTCAATTAGTACAAACCAGCACAACCACACATTGGATGCATGGAGCTCTCAAGGCCCCAGGAAACAACTCCAGGGGCCCAGGCCGCAGGGCCTAAATGATTATGGCTCCTACTTTTAAAATACCAATCCCACATGTTTTATTTTAATACATTTGTTTTCATTTATGGTGGTTCTTTCCTGAGTTGGTTTAAAACATGTTAAATGGTAGAGTGTTTGTGTGAACAGATCTGAGAGCTGCAGCTCAAAAACAAGGAAACACTCCCACCTGGTGTCACCAACAATAACCGCAACAACACATGAAAGAAAAATCCAGGAAAGGCTCGACAACAAGGTGAAAATTAATAACAATGCCTAAACTGACAAAAGTCCTTGAGTCAACATAACAACCATTAACAGGACAGAGATCTTACAACTGATGAAACAACAGGTAATTTAAAATAACACCAGGTAAAACAAACTACTTCAGTTTAGTGAAATATCCCTTTAATGATTTCAGAGTTATAGAACGGTATTTAGCATCAGCAGTTCACAAAAACCACAAATTTTTTATTCTATATGCCAACATATCTGACTACAAAACTTTACAAATATGTATACAAGATTATATACACAAAATTGAGAAAAATACACAATTTTGCAGGGAAAAATAATCAAAATTTTCAAGGGATACCAGTAGCAGTACATATAAAATAGGATTACATAAAAATGGAACTTCTTAAACATTTAACATTTCTGTGCAAAGAGGAAACCATTACCGTCACTTGCCGTGCAGTTTACACTAAAAGTGTGAATTTAAAAGACAATTGTGTCATTTTCAACCTGCTTACCATCATTTTCCATCACACTGATTTCCAGGGCTACTCTCTATAATGACATTTACATGTTCAGGTGTGAACAAACAGCTGCAGCCACAGGTAAAGAAGCCATGACCAACTTCAGCCCAGCTGGATAAAGAGTCAGCAGATGCTCTCCAAGCTAAGACAAAGCTCATGTGGTGCTGGAGTGGGATGTTTAAATATGACTACATAAAGGAAATGTGTCCTTTCATGCTACTTTCTCAGCCTGCATTTCAGCTGAAGTCGAAGTACTGAGAGAAATTTTGTGACTCCTTCACATGTGACCTTATTGGGCCACAATGTAGAGGACACTGGTGTGTCCTTTGCATTGTCCAGTGTCACAGAATCCATTACCTGCCAACTGTTGAGCTTTAAAATGAGCAGAAACTTGTTTTGATTGTAATGAAAACACACCTCCCACACTCCGGCCCCTGCAGGCAGAAAAACTGTGTTTACAATCCAAATGCTGCTGCATCCCCTGCCATTACTTTGGCTCCCAGTGATACAGATCAGTGCAGGCGCTGCAAGACTGGAGTGTCAGTTCAGGAGCAAAACAATAAGCCAAAATTTACATTTACTAACAATAAATATAGGAGTAAGACCCGAGGTTACACTGTGGTGAAAACTCCTTTTTGAGGGGAGAGCTGAACTTACTGACAGTGTTTCCTGCTAGCTGAATTAAGATGAGTGCAGCAGTGCAGCAGACTTTTTCAGTTTCAACTGTACTTTCACTTTTGAAAGGAGAAAATACTAATAATTTTAAAATGTGTTGGGTGGTGCTAATTTTATTTGTCACCTCACATAAAGTTCAACACACTGGAAACACTGCTTTCAACCTTTCCAACCTATTTGGCTTTTGACCCTTTATAGGCACACACTGTTTACTGGTGACCGTTAACCACAGAGCTATGGTTCCTTCTCTGATTTTCATTTGAATCATTTTAGGCCTGAAACTGTAAATGTCTCCAGCACTTTCCAACATAAAGCAAAGACTGAAAAATAAAAACATAAAAACATTTGTGCATCATTAAACTCTGCTGAAGAAAACTGTGGGATATAGTGATAAGCTCTGATCCTACATGAGTAACTGGACACCTTATACTTGGAGTGATTACTACATATGCATCTCTCCAAGCCCGAGAACAAATCTCTGAGAAGACAACTGCCTTTGTTTAAACAGGAAATGGCTTCTTCGGCTGAAGTTGCTCGTTCAGTAGTAGTTCATGTGCTGTCGCCACCTAACATTTCTGTTGAAGCAGGCATTAGTGTTGTGATGACAGAAGGTTACATGCAAAATTGTGAATATCAAACACTTTCTGTATGCTGAAACAGAATCTGTAAGAGAGCTGGAAAATGATGGTGGAGGTTGAAAATGGCTGAAGATGTTCCTTCACAGCAGTTACTGCCCACTCTGACCAAACAACCAGGCCTCACACAGAGATCTGACGATGCTCTAATAATCATATTTGGCTCAAAAACACCTTTCTCTCCATCAGCCACTGAGTTTCCTGCTCCTGAATAAAACTCTAAGACAACAATGGTTTGATGTCTTAATGGAATGAAAATAAAATTGTCCAGTCACTCCACACAACCAGACATCCATACATTTTCAGAGGCGTAAGGTGCGCTTGATTCAAGGAGATAAAAAAAAAAACACATGAAACAAAACTAAGCGCAGACTTCCAGGGTCTTGCCTCCAAACCCAACACTGCTCGCAATCAGAAGATATTTCAGGCGAGTGAGAGAGAAACAGTCCCAGGGAATAACATCGTCCAACCTGGCCTCCAGCACGATGTTCAGAGCTTTGACCTTAGCTTTGGAAGAAGGAAGAGAGACATTCTGCCTCAACATGGTTGGAAACAATCCCCACCTCAAACCCAGGAGAGATGGGCAGGCAGGCAGATGGACGGACAGTAAGCCAGAAACAGACGGGACCAGAGGGTGGATGGACAGAGTCCTTGTGTCACTGGACGACCTCGAAGTAGTGCAGGATAGCCATGATGTGCTGAGGCATGAAGACGTAGCCGGTGTAAACGGCCATGCCAGCCACAGAGATCAGCAGGGAGTCTGAAGAGGAGATGATAAGGAAGAACTTCTGAAGGAGAAGAGATTGAGTTTCTACCGCAGAGGTTTCCGTAGGGGGCTGAAGCAACAGTTACAAAATGTCAGCAATCTGTAATTTGTTGAGACTAAGCTTTGAGTCAGTTTCACATCAAATCTGAGTTTGTCAGTGACTTAGTGACTGTTTCCATATAAGAAGATGAGCAGGATATTTCAGGGATCAGTTGATCTTTCTCAGGGTTTGAAATATTGCAAAACATGATAAACTATTATCACAGGTAAAGGGAGTTTTATGTCAAGTATGCAGCCTGATTAGCAGCCATTAGCCAAAGTCTTCATTACTGATCACAGTTACCAGTATGATCCCAGAGCAGCTGGAGTGCTTGTTGACATTTGACGGGATACAGCACTCAGGCTGATAGGGAGCAGGAGCACAATAACAGCCTCTGACTAATTCACACACACACCTGACCCTGAGGGAAGACGAGGTATAGGCTGAGGCTGACACCACCTGCAGGAAGACGATACTTCATGTACATAATGTGATACTGACGTCTGACTGCACCATCACAGATCAAAGTACAGCCATAACAACATTCACACGATGCACTTTAATTATTAACCGCCAGTATTTCCTCTTGGATGAACCTGACTTTCCTGGTTTAAGTGTTATCTTCATCAGTTAAACTTGAATCATGTTGTTCAAAATAAGATTAAAACTAACAATATATGATGCAACATGCAGCTACTGTCATGTGTGGATCACCTGACTGTGGATGCTCTTATAACTGGCTGCAGCTAGCTTAGTCTCGACGCCGCCCTTATACTCTATGAAGTCAACCATATGCGAAATTCCGTTGACAATTCTACCTCTCTTGTGTTTCTACTTATGGGCAAAGGTGCATGAGCATTACAACAGACACAGAGCTTTTCTGACCCGTTAGTGGGCAGTCTTCAACTCGGCAGTCATTCAAAAAACAAAAGATTTTTCCCTCTTCCGCCAAACACGTTAGCTACCTCTCACTCAAAACTCCATATAAACTTCTACGCGTTTAGTGACCCTTCACTTACTGATTAATGCAGCACCATTGTAGAATACAACTGGGGACCATTAAAATAAATAAATTAAAACGTTATTACACATGCTGTTTTTCTTCGTACAAGTTAGCGACTGCCCGAACGTTCGATTCATTGCGATTTCAGCGACAACAAAGGCCAACGGATAAACTGCCATAAACCCCGATAAGCTGTCAAATGCCCGGACTATTATTAACAACACAAATTAAAACCCTTTAACTAACAGAAAGGTTGGCGCAATATACTAAGCGCCAGTCAACCCTAGTACCAGTTAGCATATTAGCTCGTGTGCTCAGCCCAGTCTGAAGCTCGTTCGCACGGCAAAGGATACTGAAGACCGTCCTCTCCCAGGGCTCCAGCATGTACAGCGCCGTCACCAGAAGGTACTGGTAGTAAAACCAGGATAACTGCTTCCAACAGTCTCCCAGGGCCATGGTCCCAACTTCACCGACGACAAATATTTCTTTCCTCACTCTTATTTTCTTTTTTTCTTTCGACGTGATTCGTGGTAGGGTGATTTCTGGGAACGTCTGACGATTTATCATACGGTGCTCGTTTTCAGCCAATCACGACCCGGCGTGCGAGCGTATGGCTGTGACGCGCTCCAGGGAGTTCCTACATCCTGATTTCAAAATAAAGCACAGCTTAAGCGTGATTGTAATTCAGTGCAGAAGGTGTTGTATTTGCATGGAGCTTGTTTTATAATAGGAACTTTCATATCATGCAAACGGCATTGCCCCATACTGCCTCCATCCTTCTACTTTTCACTTTCAGAGCTGAATTCCTGTCGTATTTTCATCTTTCTGTCTTGATCTCAATTTTCATACAGTGCTACCTGTCTTTGAAATTAGAGCTTAAGGATAAGTCTCCTGAAATTATATATTTTATCTTATTCTCTTATTTTTTCTTATTGTCATAAAGATGCTAAAACTAAGAAAGAACTGGTCCTACTCACAAATATGTTTTGTTCATGTCATAGGGCTCCATTGTTTTCCACAAACGGTTAAAAACACATCAGTGATCCACACTGTTACACTGGGTGACATGTTCCTGTAACACCATGAACACATACGCTGTAGTTCATTTAGACTCAGTCCCACACAAACCATCCTACTGCTACAAATACTCACAACAGTATCAAATGTATATTAATCCGCAGCTGAAAATAGTCCCCAACATATGCACCATTTCCTCCCAGGGGTTTGATACAAATTACAAAGATCAAGAAATTATTGTGTTTTTTTTTTTTTTTTAGTTTAATGAAAGTATACATTTGTGAGATGGTAATTACTCTGAGTATTATTACATCTTCTGTAGGAACCAATGGACTGAGAGCCACAGACAGGGTAAGGAAGTCTGGGGTTTGTTGAAAATAACAAAAAAAAAAAAAAAAAAACAGTGCCAGCCTTCTCCTCTAAAGGTTATGGCATCAATTCTTTTGAAACTAAAAACAAGCTCAGTAGATCTCAAACCATAAAGCCCAAAGAGCTTCAAAGAACAAAACAAACACTGTAGTCTGTACAGTATATTACAGGTTTTACTGCCTTACAGTCAAGTCCATACAACCAGCAGACAAAGGAGCTTCTCTATTGCTTGTGTGACCCTATAATTTCTGGAGGATGCTTAGGGGGCAGCACAACTTCACTGGATGTTAGAGTGATACCAAAAAATTGGCCAATTTCAACGTACTGCATCTACATTGTGTATATAAAACTGGTTTTACTGTTGTGGCTGATCAATGTACATTTGAGATAATGAAAAAAACAGTGTCTCCCTTACATCATCTATTCACCAGAGAGCACAACACATTTATTTTTTTCACTTTGAAATGTCCTGCTAAATACATGTTTCAGTAAGGAAAGAGCTCTGTTGCTATCAGATTGTTGAAATTCCCAAATGTCAATACAGTTCAGTATTAGCATGATGACCACCAGAGCTGCAACAAGGAGATTTTCAGAGTCACATTCCAGTTTTTGTCAGATGTTTAAAAAGTTTCAGATAGATCATATTTACTTTGACTTTTTACTTCTTTTTGCTCAATAGGCAGGTGAAATGATATACCATGGGAGCTACTCTGAATGATTATGAGCTCATTCTTACTCATGACTGACAGACTGGGGCACTTGAAGAAGTTCACAGCAGGATTCTCCCTCTCAGCCGGGATGCTGAAGAAGCAGTCGGCCCCGTTCTTAAATGCTGCAGCTGAAAAAGCTGAGGTAAGGAACCAGAGACAAACCAATGAAGTAAAATCCGTCCCGCTCAGAGCTCGTTCAGTCCGCCTCAGCAGTGGCTGGCCAGGATGTTGAAGAAGTGGTACACCTCGTCTTTATCGAACACGGCCACCTCTGTGGAGCACTCGGAGCACTGCACCGGGTTGTAAACCTCATCACTGTCCATCCCTGCCGGCATCGGGTCAGGAGCCTCACTTGCTGGTGTTTCTGTTTTCTGTCCCCTCCTCCTCTTCCTGTTCCTCTGTTTCCTTTCTTGCTGGGTTTTGTAGCGTAACACCTCATCTTTCTTCACTGTGCAGTTCATGACGAACATGGCACGATACTGGGTCCGGTACTTTTCATGCCTGAGTGGACACAGCCGAGATATCTCAACGTACTGCAAAATCTCTCAAAACTGTAAACATAACAGCTGAGAAGAACTTGTGCCAGTTTGAGAAAGAAATGTATCAATGTTCAGAAATACTGTGGCATGTAAACAACAGATGTGCAGATGAGTTTTTAAGTTCAGCTGGAGAAACCAGTTTCACAGAATTAATATTAATTCAAACCCAGCTTCTCTTACAATGGCTGTTGCAGGTAACATTTTGTTATTATCTGCTGATCCATTGTTTGATCAAGTGTTTAGTCTATAAAATGTCAGAAAATAGTTTACATTGTCCCAGCGTCAAAGGTGACATCTTCAAATATCTTGTTTTGTCCAGCTAACAGATTTAAAAGAGAAAGAAGAGCAGTTGTAAATCATTTATTACAACAGCCCTCACCTTCACTTTGTTGGAATGAATGCCCATCAAGCACCAGATGTTGGGAAGCAGCATGTTCTGTCATGTTCAAAGATGCCTTAGTGTGTCTCAGTGTGTCTCACCTCTGACAGTCCAAACAAAGCGTCGTCATGCAGGCAGGACAGTTGAGAATGGCGTCACTGTTAGGTAAACCCTGAGTCCGACGAGGCTGCGACCGGAGCACTGCCGCTGATCGTTTTCTGGTATACCTGGACAAGAGGACAAAAGGCTGGATGACTATAGGGTAACAAAATCTGGTGTCACTACTTCCTAGATGAATATTGGTTAGAAAATCTGAGTGTCTCCCACTGTGTGTCTTACTTTTTCCTCCTGGCGTCCACCCAGGCCTGGTCTCTGTCGTCCTCGTCCGGGTCGTACAGCAACTCGTCATTGGTCAGTATGATCCGCTGTCTCTGTCTCTGGCCTGTGGAGCTGCCTGCAAAGGACACAGAGAGATTTATCAAACCTGGATTATAGATTCATCTTATACATTTATCCATCCGGACCAAAGGGGCGCCTTTCATCATTGTAGTGATGACATGCTTACTTGCTGACAGCAGGAAAACTAGTTCTGGGAAACATTCATGTTGTATTCTTACTTGGTGTGTCCTCCTCCTCTGAGTCAGAGTCAAAGTAAACATTATCGTACATCCGAGGATTAGGAAGTCCAGAACCGCCGCCGCCACCACCTCCTCCACTTCCTGAGGTTTCTGCCAGAGAATAAACACACAAACATTTATTTCTAAGGGATTCTTTCAGATCAAGGTCCTGTTTTACAGGAGCAGAATCACTGGATTAGTCCAACAACTGTGAGGTTAACCTTGGTTTTTCAGTCTCACAAAGATAACCCGGGCTCAGTTATTGACACATCATCACTGTTTAGGTGCCCTGGTTTCTTACTCTGACATGCAGCAGTTACATAGCTAAATGATCCTTCATCTGAAGTGGTGCCTGAGGCCACCAGATGAATCTACATCCAGCATTTCCTCTCTTTAACTCTGTTTTTGGTCTCTACCAGCTCCTGAGGGAAATATCTGGTTCTTTAGTATTTCAAGTGTAACAGACTACCTGTTGCGTTAGCTGCTATTGATGGTCCCCAGGTTCCCTCCATGGTCCTGATGGTAGAACTGAGCTCTGCCTCCATCTCCTTCTCAAATTCATCCCCACTGGAGGACTCGCTCTCCCCCGTCAGATACTCTCTGATCAGCTTCTTCTTCTGGTCCGGAGTCCCGTTCAGCAGCACATCCAGCTCGTCCTCCGAACTGAAACACAACATTTTGCGTTTTACTTCTTCAGGCAACAGGTCTAAAATAATCCCAGCCCCGATTTACCACACCTTCCCTAATAATCTGTGCTGTTGTGTCTTCTCTTGTTGAGCTTAATGTTTTTGTTTTTTTTCCTGGTTTTTATGCTGTGGCACTGGTCGCACTCTACGGGCCCTCATCACAATCAGCTCCGAATCAGAATCTGTCCCCGGTCTGTTCCGCTTTGTTTACGTTAGCATTCAGCTAGCTAGCCGCACCTAAAGCTACACAGTTCTTAAACATTATTAAGTGTAATTTTATTCCGACCTGCTGACAGCTTTCTCCTCATCGCTCGGCTCCTCGATCTCATACGAGTCAAACTCCAGCGCTTTATTCAGTCTGTTCATTTTGACTGTTTGAATTCAACTACAGCACGAGCTGTTAGTGAGTTAGCCACAACCGCAACGGAGTTAGCAATGACTGCTTCCGCTTCTTCTTTGTTAGTTTGGTTAAACGGAAGTTGGAAAACATTAAAAATATTCACTATCGCCACCTACTGATCAAGACTGTGGCTGCAGCTGAAATATAATCACTAGATTAAAAGTTGAAAACCAGCCTTTGCGATGAGACACTTTTAAAATCTTCTTTATTTAATTTAAAAATGTTAACATTAAGTTAGCTTGTGTTCAACAGGGATGCTAATTTAAAAGCAATAAAAGCTAAACTCCTTCTAATCAAGCTCTGCAGCGTTCTCCATCTGAAATGTGATGCTGCTGTGACAGCAAATGACCTCTAGGTGGCGCCAACAGATCAGAGATCTGAATTCCCATCAGGAGCTCAGATACTGATCTGTTTGCAGATCTCTAACCTTTCTGTGGAAGTGGAAGCAGAGACAGATTTCCCCACCTTACAGCGGGTCAGGTGGTAATTACTCTGGGTATTATTTGGTATCTGGAGACGACAAAAGCCTAATAAAGTTTCTCTCTCTCTCTCTCTGCAGGTGATGAGGAAGTCCTGAACCAGGAGAGGACTGTTTGAGATAACAGGATGAGCTTTAGCTTGGACACCTTGCTGTAATCTGTTCTATTTGCACTGTCACCTCATTAACATAAGAAAACATATCCAGATAGAGATTACATGTCTTTCTAGACCAATTGAATATATAAGAAGACGCAGAGCGTTTGAGTTTAAATGTATGTGTTCAGCTCCCTGTGCCTCTGTTCACTGTTTGCATGTTTATGTCTTCCTCTGTTTTTGTTTGTCTGTGTGTGCTGTTTGTTTTGTGTCTTTTTCCTCCAGTTTGTCCTTTAACGTGTCTTTCTGTTGTGTGACTGTGTGTCAGAGTGTGTGTTTGTGTGCAGAGCTGCTGGGTGACATTTTCCATTCCAGGTGTGACATCTCGCTCTCCTGACAGCCTCTTCTCTGACACACTAAACAACTCCTCTCTGATTTTACCTGCCTCCCACACACACACACACACACCTTGCCGTCCACCTCTGTCTCAGCTCTGCCGCTCGACAAGCTAATTTAGCCAATTACACACAGGTGTGATGCTAATTTCCCCGAGCTGGCAGCCAGCTCCTGGAGGAGGTAAAAATAACATAATTACACCCATCTGTCCCCCTGCAGGCAGGTGGGCTCTCCCACTGGGTGTCGGCTCCACCACCGCCACCACAAAACACACACAGGAGGGAAAAAAAACACAGTGTTGGCTTTGATAATGGAGGAGAAGACAATGGACAATGTGTGTGTATCTGTGTGTGTGTGGAGGAATCCATGCTGTAGCCACAGTTGCTTTTTCTCCTCTTTGTTTGAGGCTTTCAATGGATTTTCAGCGATACACAGCAATTTCCTGCAAGAAAAGAAAAGCAGACTTTTGGTGCGGCAGGATAATTATGTGAAGCTGTTTTCGAAGGCGACGGGGTTGTATGTGTCACTGTTAGACTTTGTGTGTGTGAGGAGAGGGGAGGAGGATTTTTCAGAGCTCAAAACACAAAACATAACATGGTCAGAACAGACAGACGCCGTCAGACAGTGAAGGAAGCCCAGAGACTCTCAAATGAATGGATGCAGCAACAAGCAGCAGAGTTTCTCTCTGCAGAAGTGTATTAATGCATTCATTTTTATTAGTGCTGTGTGTCTAATGAAGCAAAGATGCAACTGACAACCGATTCTTGTTATATGTGGCTCTAGCAGTTTAGAAACAACACACATTTATCAAGGAGGAATTTCTGACCAAAATCAATGCTAACTGCTAACTGCAGTGACAGCGATGCTGTGTTGCCTGTGGCTGCTTTACACAGAAGCACTTTTTAAAACGTTGACAAAATGAAGTGAATATTTTATGTCTAATTCAGCGACTGCATATATAACTGTATACATGTTGTCTGATAATTAAACAAAACCCGAACAGTGAACAGTATGTTAATGAACAGGTGAGAGAAGGAGCTAATGCTAATGCTAAGTTGGCAGGAAGGACGGAGAAAGAGCGTCTATTGGATCTGCTGAGTCAGTAGACAGTCTATCAGTCTGTTGTGTCACCACAGAGCAGAGTCACATGGACACTGTGTGTCAACAAGGGGACAGAGACGAAAATCTCATCTGCAACCATGGTAACCGTCCACAACAAAGATGGTGACAGGTGTGACCTCATAGAAGACATCAAACGTAAAAATGCATGAGAAAGATGAGATTAAAATTTTACTGAGGAAAACTAAAACTAAAGCGTCTTCAGTGTTTACAGAGTAAAACTATCAGAATCACTAAAATGTTGAAACTAATGCTCAGTTTTTTTGACTGAAATCAAATTCTGGAGCCAAATTAACACCAAGACTTCACTTATGAGTGTGATTTGTTTTGGAAATCAAATGATCTCTGTCTGCTTTTGTTTCATGTGTGTTTCAAGCAACAACACCTACTAACAGTCTCTAGTCTGCTCTGCACAGTGCAGTGAGAAACAAGCCCTGCTCTGTTTTTCACTACACTGAGAGAAATAAACATGTGGTGGAGATTCAGAGGCACTGATGGGGTTGATAATTATCCAGACAGCCTACAGATCATCCTACGTGTCACCTTATCGGACCTGAGTGTCTCCGGATCTAAATACAGTTTGAGAGGATTTCATTATTGAGACTTCTGCTGTCATGTGGACACGTGAAACGCGTCTCAGAGGCCTTCCCACCCTGCCAAGAAAAATAAATTGGTCCTCACACATAACCTCCTTATCTACATTCCTGCCGTCACATAGTCCCTGTTTCCTATGGAGCGTGTGTGATGACTCTGTCCATACAGGTGGTATTATTCTACATTCTCACATAGATGGATCTGTCAGTCTATCTGTCACACAGCGATGTGCTCCGGAGCCCCGCTGAGACCCAGCACTCTCTGACAAGTACGGGTCCAGAGACACCACAGAGGGTCTGTTTCACCACTGGGGAAGAGGAGGACCATACATACAGTATATATGTTATATATGAACCAGGACTGATGATGTGACCACACAAGATTCAAACAGAATACAGAGCAAAGCTCAAACCTCCCTCCAAGCTTTCACAGATATTCTCAGTTAGACCAATGAAAAGGAGTAAAAAATGGATGTAAATGATGAAGTGCTCCTGCTGCGGTCAGTGCACAGAACTACGACAGGTACAGTGCGTCAAAGCTGAAGCAGGAAGTTGGTCTTCACCTTTGCTTTTTCTTTGCTCGTCCAATCATAGTTTAGAAACCATAAAAAGGTGTTTAAAGCTTTGGATTACTCCAAAGCCAAGAAAGTGAATACTGGGTTCCAAGATGGAGTCCCATTCATTCCATCATTCACTGAGTGCAAAGGCAAAAACACAGCGCAGAACATGTCTCTTGGATCGTCTGTGTTTTTGGGCCCATAGAGAACGACAGGTAGAGGCTTCCTCTGACCACATGTGTTCCGCCATGTAACATCTGCTCCTTTTCTAATGACTGTGTATAAGAACAAGTCTTTTAAGGGCAATGAGCATCACATTATCCTGTTCTACATATGTTAAGACCTAATCAGACTGTATTAAATTAAAGGTGAACTCCACCGATTTTCCACTTGACTGTGTTACCAGGTGCTGGGGAGTACGACTGTAGTATGAGACAGGTCCAAACTGTCACCTGAGTCTGTGTCAGCTGAGTCTGTGTCACCTGAGTCTGTGTCACCTGAGTCTGTGTCACCTGAGTCTGTGTCTCCTGAGTCTGTGTCAGCTTAGTCTGTGTCACCTGAGTCTGTGTCACCTGAGTCTGTGTCAGCTGAGTCTGTGTCACCTGAGTCTGTGTCAGCTGAGTCTGTGTCAGCTGGGGCTGAAGACGACAGGACTGTGCAAAAGTTTTAGACTCCAAAAGTGAGGATGCTTTAAAATATAAATAAATCAGATCAGTATTTGCTGTGACCACTGCTGCAGAACTCCTTGTTCTTTATGACTCTGGCTGTTTGGGCTCGTCTCCTGCTGCAGGATGAATCTGGGACCAGTCCGACGCCTCCCCATGTACAGGTACAGGTACAGGTTTGAAAGTTTGAAGTGAGCTTACCAGACCTCTGTAGTTACTGGCTCCAGGCTACATTAGCCACCACTCAGAAAACAACTGAATCCGCAGTCTACTGAACTGAGTCAAGTTGCATTGTGGGTAATGTAGGCCACAGGTTTTGAGAAGGAAGAAGAATATGGTTCTCTCTGGTTCTGCAGCATCTGTCTGACTGTTTCAGGAGAGCACTGATGAACTGGTGTCAGTCATCGTAATCAAACAGTGAATATTTGGTTGATGAGACGTGCTCAGTATGAATTCGTGCAGCGTTACACCCTTACATTCCTGCATGCGTGTAAACGTACTGAATGGGTTTACACTGCTCAGCAGCAGCTGGATCTGGTTTCTGGGGTTTTCTTCTTTTGTTCCTGTAGTGGACCTCAGGGAACCCTGCAGCTCTCAGAGTGTGGGCTCCACCTGTTGGCCTGCGCTGCAAACACAGGAGACGGCCGAGCTTCATTATCTTCTGCCACCTCAGATGAGCTGCACTCGTCCGTCACCCCTGAATCTCTCCCTCCCTTCCTCTCTCTCTCTCTCTCTCCATGTAAAAAGTGTGGGGACTTGATTATCAGCCCATGTCGGCGAGCTGTGATCCGCTGGAACCCACTGACAAGATTGAACCACACCTGTATGACCACAGGCACACACACACACACACACACACACACACACACACACACACACACACACACACACACACACATTCTCCATGAAGTCAAATTAAATGACTCAGTCCCTTGTTATTTCCTCACACTTTCAATGTTCCTCTGACACTGGGGAATATACCAGAGACTGTGTGTGTGTGTGTGTGTGTGTGTGTGTGTGTGTGTGTGTGTGTGTGTGTGTGTGTGTGTGTGTGTGTGTGTGCATCTATCCTTGCCTTCTTTATTTCCGTGTTACAGCAAAACACAGAGTGAAGGTGCGGTGCAGTGAAGCCGAGCCGACACTGTTCAGAGTCTTTTTACCCCCAACTTTTCACCTTCACTTAATTTTTTAAATCACCAGCTGGTTCGACGAGGCTGTGACCTCAGTCACCTTCAGCTCTCAGAGAACAGAACCTCTTCAGAACCGTCCATAGTTTGGTCCCCATCTGAGCAGTGTGAGGACTGGAATCAACATTTTTACAGGAGATTCATTCATGAGCTTCCTGTGTCTGATGAGGTAGAAGGTTAAGATAAGGTAGAACAACATGTATTTCAGTTTGTGGCTCTGGATCAAATCTGAGAGTTTGTCACTGACTGTCCCTGAGCTCACAAACCACCGTGCCTCCATCGCTGAGACGGTGTGTTTGTCCACTTCAGTTAACTCTTCACAGAGAATGGACAGGAAATGATCAGAGGCGGACAGGACTCCCCATAAAGTAACAGCCATTGGTCTGAACCATAAAACCTTCCCCACGAGGAACATGTAAGGTCTCCCCGTCTCTGTCTCTGTCTCATTCCCATTCGTCTATAGATTCAACCTTTTGTCGTTTTATTTTTCTCTCCATTTCCTCCAAACCAGCCAATCGTTCAGCCCAGATTAGCATGTGAGAGAGATGTGAAGATAAAAACTAGAGAGAGAGAGAGAGAGAGAGAGAGAGAGAGAGAGAGGAAGAGCGAACCAAAGAACGACCAAAAGAAAAGACAGAACGAGGAGAGAAGAGAGGAGGCGCTGGAGAGAGACAAAGGTCCAGCTGTGAGATGAACGTGGGATGAACGGAGGAAGAATGAAACGGATCTCATCGTTTGTGGAGAGAAACTTCCAGAGCGCGGCCCGGTTATTACCATGTAAATCACTCACTCGCTCACACACACACACACACTCAGTATGATGTTGCACCAGCACACACTCCTTTCACTGCATTTGATTGGGTGTTTTTGAAAGAAGTTGGCTCCTGCCTGGTATTTTGATGAAGTTGGTTATTTATTGGGTGATGAAATTAAGTTAATTGCTTATTGGTATTTTAATTAAGTTTCTTTCTCCGTGGGTGTTTGAGTGATTTCTGGAGTATTTATTGGTATTTTAATGAAGTATTATTTGGCTGCACACTCAGTGGGAGAGCAGCTGAACAGGCATACACACAGCAGGTGGCCCAAAAACACACACACGTAGAGACACACACACATCATACAGGCACAGCCGCACACACACGCGCGATGACGTGTCATCTGAGACTGGTCTGTGTGGTCTCAGACTTTTGGAGTCCAGTTTGTCTCATTCACACGCTGTAGATACACACACAGGATTAAACAGACACACTGTAGGTGCATTGATCAACAACTATTTGTGACACAAATATTTGAAACCACGATTCAAGGCCCACACTTTAGTCTGTTTTCTAGTCCTGAAACCATGTCAGTCCATTTGTCAGGACTCAGTGAGTTCCCTCGTCCATCTGTGAAGTGCTCAGCACCTCTGGGAACTCCTCAAAGACTGTTAGAAAGTAATAAAAAGTGTCCAAACCTTTGGCTGGTGCTGTGTGTGGTCTCAGTTTTTGATCTCTGCTGGTCTGACGAGAAGAAATATAAAGAATACCATCTTACACTACAGCTGTCTTCATGCATTAGCAATAAACCTTGTACCAGAATTCATTCTCCTTCCTCTCAGTGTCATAACTGAGTCAAACAGGAACATAATCAGACACACTGAGCCACGGGGGGAATTGAACTCGCAGCCCTGGCAGTGCTGGTGCCTTGCTCTAGTCCAGCGCAGTGTTGGTGAGCAGATGATGTCTGACAGTGTGTTAGGAAACACATCTGCAGCGGCTGGTGTCTGTCACATGTTGTTCCAGCGGCACCGACGTGATTTAAGGTGGCATGTTTGGGTTCAACACGCGAAGCGTCGCTCCTGGCTGTAAGGAAACGGACTGGACTCAAACTATTTGAAATGTTCGTGTCTCAGGATCAGACTGGCTGTAACACAGCCTGCGACAGAGTCAGGCTTAGGCAGCGCCCACAGACCCGGACCGGTTTTACTCTGGTCCCACCGCTTGCTGTTTTTTTCAGGATTAGTCACAGTTAGTCATGTTATGGAATTATTGTTGCCGTGTCCAGAGCGGTTAAATCCTCTGCAGGAGTCTGATAGAACCTCATATTCATGGATCTGTTCCTCAGACTGATCGTTCAGAGCAACACACCCACACCAGCACAGCTCATCACGGTTTGCACGAGCTAACTGTTAATGCAGAAATTCCAGAAAATAACGAAAGACACCGTAAACAGCTGCTGCTTAGGGTTCAATTCCCCGGCCGAGCAAGAAACCAACCGTTTTTCTTTCTGTTGACTCGAGGCCAGAGGAGACTTCTGGGTAGTGACGGGACAGTACACACACACACACACACACACACAGTCACGGGAGAGAGTTGTGAGAACATTTTCTTGTGGCCTCGAGGTGTCAGGAGCACCCATCAAACCACCAACAACTAATTATTACCTTCCTTTCCTTTCTCACAGTTTGTGTGTGCGTGTGTGTGTGTGTGTGTGTGTGTGTGTGTGTGTGTACCGGCCCCTGGGGTCCATTGGTGTACATAATGGCTTTCTGAAGAGATTGCTGGTTTGTAAAGACGTTTGATTGACACCTCCTGATGTCTCAATCCAATTAGAGAGAGAGAGAGAGAGAGAGAGAGAGAGAGAGAGAGAGAGGCCCTTTGTGTGTGCTGAGTGTGTGTGTGTGTGTGTGTGTGTGTGTGATCAGACTGTGAGATGGAAGAACAAATAATATATAAGTGTGTGTCTATGAGCTGCCTCTCTCTCTCTCACACGTGGTTGATTAATTCATTGATCGACTGAAAATGTTTTCTGATAACCAATTAATCAGGATTTCTTTGTCTTTTGTTGTCACTTGAATTTGAATATTTAATTTAATGACTGATTTGATTTTTCCTGTTGATCAGAAGAAGCTGTTTCTGATCTACAGTCGTGAGCTATGACGAACATTTCGACTTCTTCGTTTCAAAATCCAAACCAATAATGGAATTTAACGACATTCATTTCTCACATTAGTTGGTATTAACTGGTCTTAATTCTAAATGTCTTCTTTCTTCATTTTCAAACACCCACACACATCTTTTGTGTCCAGATGCTGAGTCCAAAAAGCTGTGACTGTGATTTCTGTCTCCCAGAGACTCACAGCTCTGCTCTCCGCTTCATTTAAAATGTCCACTTCATTACTTTAGTAAAAACTTCACGTCCAGACTCTGCTCCTGACAATGAGCCAGTTTGGCCTCAAAGCGTAGTGCATTTGCTTCATTTCTCCGTCACGCGGAGCCATGACGCAGCTTCAGACAGCAGGGGTCAGTGTCCTGAGATCTGAAGGGACTCATGGGATCGCTCACCGGGTCAGTCGTGATCAGGAGCATCGTTCACAGCTTCTCATGAGAAACAGGATGTAAATGTGGCCTCATCACGGTCACATGATTTTTATTTACTTTAATCTCAAAAGAACAGAAAAATAACCTGAAAATAAACTGAGGATTAACCGAGGTAAATTAGACTTTCATAGATTTTTGAAATGGAGGCTGGAGGGGGTAAAATAATTTGAAACACACACAGACACCCTCCTTCCAGGACTGGGAAAATATCACTATATTATTATTAATTATACAAAAAATGGAAACACATCAAAAAAGATAAGTTGACAAAAATAAAATAAAAACAAAGTCTAAATAAATAAATAAAATGGTGAATAAAAGAGATCAAACCAAACCAGTAAAATAAAATAAAGTGGAAACACAACAATAATCACAAACAAGTAAACAAACATGAATAAGTATTAATTAAAATATTATATTCATTATTAAATGTCAAAAGACTGATTTTTTTTAATTTAGTAAAATACATAAAGTCAATACAATTGAAATCAAATCAACAAAAAAGGAAAATGAATGAAAACTTTTTTCTTAATTTTTGTCAAACTTTCAGTTTATTTTCTGTAATATTTATTTCTGGATATAAAAATGTAAATTGTATTTTACGCTGTGTGAGAAATACTGAAACTTTGATTTGTTTCTAAAATTAGTCAAATTAAATATGTGAAGTCTAAAAACGCTGGATTTTTATTGTACAGTGTCGACTCCTGACACACACCCACAACTACAAACAGAAACAAAACAAAACAACATAAACAAACAAAATAAAACACTGAAGCTTCTTTAATATTTCCGATGTTTTTCTCTGTACGTCTTCACTTTATGATGAATTCTGTATTTATGTGTACTGTATGTTTTCTGGTGTATGTTGAATGCTTGTATGACCAGATGAAACTGTGTGTAACAGCAGACAGACGGGAATAGTGTGTGTGTGTGTGTGTGTGTGTGTGTGTGTGTGTGTGTGTGTGTGTGTTTTACATCTTTAATGCATGTACAGTTTTCTTTCTCGTTTGTCATCATTAAGAATCAAATTCACTTGTTTTGTCCTTTAAAATTGGAATTTGATGTAACAACGAATGTTTTCAGGTTTAGAATTAACACACACACACACACACACACACACACACACACACACTCTCTCTCTCTCTCTCTCTCTCTCTCGGGCCTCTCAGGGTCCTCTATTCAGTCTGAGTAACAAAGCCCAGGGCCTCAGCCCAGCACGTCTAAAAAAACACTCTGAGTGTGTTTTGTTAGTGAGTGTGTCTACGTGCGAGTGTGTGTGTGATTTTTTTGTATTTGTGTGTGTGTGTGTTGCACTAACAAGGTCCAGGCCTCAGCATGATGACGATCTTAACGAGCTGTCTGTCACTCTACAGCTCTCAGCTCAGACCTCTGTGTCATTAATGACTGTGAGCGTGTGTGAGTGTGTGTGAGTGTGTGTGTGTGTGTGTGTGTGTCAGTGGTATAAATGGAATAATGTCTCAGCAGGACAGAAAAAACATTTAGTCTCTTTTGGTGCCACAATGTCAAGGTTTCAATGGCTGCTGTCTCCTTCATGCGTGCGTGTGTGTGTCATTGTGTGTGTGTGTGTGTGTGTGTGTGTGTGTGACTGTGTGTTTCAGTGCGTGCGTGTGTGTGTCATAGTGTGTGTGAGCAGCTGCCAAATCCAAAAATGTCAGTCCTTTACGAGCCTCAGTCGAGCCCCCCCCCCCCCCCCCCCTCCCGCCTCCCTATTTGTGTTTTGCATTTTTCAACATCGATGACATCACAACATGTCATCCCATGATGCATTGCACAACTACAGGACTTTTCTGGGGGGGTGGGCGCAGGTTTAGTCCTTCGGAGAGAAGCTTACGTTGCTTTTAGTTTCTGTAAATTCGACGTCTGCACTTTAAAAATCAGGGACGTTAAAACTCTCCCCTGAAACAATCTTTATATTTACAGAATTAAAACAATGCACCAGGGACACAGACTCAGAAAGACGTTTCTCCCACATGCAGAGATAAACTGCTCGTGTTCTGTACGCATGCTCAAAGGATTTGAAGATAAAATGTGAGAACAGCTAAAAAATACTGTAATTGTTTGTTTCACAGCAGCTCACGACTTTTTTCATCGTCAGTCAATCCTCCAGTTATTTTCCCATAACTGATGAAGCATTTGGTTTATGAAGTGTCTAAATATTGCAAAGAATATTTTAGTTTCAGTTTCCTAAAGCTCAAAGTGACGTCTTCACATGTCCTGTGAGGCTGAGGGGAAGATCATCGCACCTCAGTGACGCTGGATTCGTTCGTCGATCGATAGCGTCACTGCTGATCAGGTGACAGAGCACGCTGACTGACAGATGAGGCCAATTCAGACTGATCATCAGGAGAAAACTAACGGGATCATCCTCTGAGGACCACGAGCGTCTGTGCGGTTAAACTGTTGCTGGGATATTTCAGTGTGGACTGACCGACACGTCCGCTCACAGAGCCGTGATGACTGGAACACATGACGAGTCTGCAACGCACACGTTTCTGTTCCTCCATGTTTGTAGTCACTGCTAAGAGGCCCTGAAGCATCAGTATTGTTGCTATGGTTACCTGCAGGTTAATATACCTGGAGCTCTGATAATTATTATGTACAGTACATGTGATGTTGTTAGACATTTTCCAGCCAATCAAAGAGTGAATCGTACTGTAACTGTGGTGTAAACTGTGTGTGTGTGTTTGTTTGTGTGTGTGTTCCTTACATTTCTGCACAGTGTTGTTGTTGTTGTCAGCCTGTCAGGGCAAACATCAGCCCTCAGCTACAGCTCACTGAGGCAGAAACACACACAAAACACACACTGCTGTGGTCACACCTCTGCTTTGGAGTGCATGTGTATAACTGTGTGTATTGATGTGTGTGTGTGTTGACAGTGAAGGCAGTGTGTTGCTGTTTGAATCAGTTGCTTCACTCGCTGTGCATCAGCGTCCACGTGGGAGTTTTTGGAGTTTGTGCAGAAACAAACACACACAGTGAATCAATCCAACAACTGAGTGAAACGAACCCTGTTCAGTCCTCAGAACTGAGAGGAAACACACGCACACACACACACAGACGCACACACACAACACAGCGGGAGCATCTTCAGCTCTGTCATGTGAAGTAAAGTGAAATTCAGTCAGTGGTTTGATCTGCTCTTTGAAAAGGGGCTGAGATGTAACGTGAAAGTTTCCAGGATCCCGAACCTACACAGTGTGTGTGTGTGTGTGTGTGTGTGGACTGTAAACTGGTTTTGGATTGAGGCCATACTGTATCAAAGATAAGAAGTCCAGTCTCATGTCTGTGCGTTAAAGACAGAGCTGCAGCCAGGACATGGTTAGCTTAGCTTAGCATAAAAAGTTGACGCCTGACTTTGTCCAACACCTCGAATGCTGACTCGTTATTAAATGGCGTCTTCACTGATTGAGTTCTGAGCTTCCATAAAGGTGTTGGACTCTTCAGAGGCCTCCATGAAGGGTAACTGTCACTGGGAGGTTTTCTAAATGTAACGAGAAAAACAAATCGTGGTCCTGTTGAAAACATTTCTGAGCCTTCAGATTCACTGAGTGTGTTCAGTGATCGAGCTTCTGCACTGTTAACATGCACCTCTCTCTCTCTGTGGGTCAAGAGTTCACATCTTAATGGACTTATTAAATCGGCTGTTTCCATCAGGAAGTCTGGTATGAATTATACATTACACACACATAATATACATATAGGTTACAAGCACATATACATTACAACACACAGTGGACACACACATGGTAGATTTATGAAGAACACAGTTGTTGTGACTAATGAAGCATCATTATTCATGAATGAATTTTTTTAGGAAGGTGAAATTGTGATTTATTAATTGTGTCATAATGAATATTTCATTCCTGATTCATATTCATTCTAATTTCCCAGCAGCGTGAGGCGGTGTTGAGGTGATTACACAGAGCCTGTGGCTGCAGAGTGGAAGCAGGAAACATCATTCTCTCCTCAGTGTCAATGAAAGTGGTTCAGTCTGTTAATAACTGGATCTGTTTCACTGATCCTGGACCTCTTACTATACTTTCCCTTCAAAATAAAAGGACATGTTCGACTATTTCATCATCAAACAAATAACCTGTTTGAGATGAAGATGATAATGATGATGGTGATGATGCTGATGATGAAACACCTCAGTTTGTGGTTTCAGGTGTTGGAGAGCTAAACTACATGTGTGGGGAAAAAACTCTGAAGACTAAACGTTAGAAAAGTACTTGAAGTAGAATTTCACTTCCTTCCCCACCTCCTTCCCCCCTCCTTCCATCCATCCTTCCTGCCTCCTCTTCCTTCCCGTCTCCTTCCCCCCTCCTTCCATCTACATATCCTCTCTCCTCCTTTCCCTGTCTCTTATCCCTCTGCTTTTTTGTTTCCTTTCCTTTCCTCTTGTCCTTACTCTGTTTCCTCTCCTTCCATATTTTCTTACTCCCTCCCTCCCCTCCCTCACCCCTCCTCCCTCCTTCTTCCTGGCTGTTTTTTTCTTCCGCTCAGAGTTTGCGTGCCGTTTTAGAGTGTTTTCATTGCTGTCGAGACCTTGCTATCAAACATGACTGCCTCTGCTCTAATTCAGCCCCAGGACACCACACACACACACACACACACACACACACACACACACACACACACACACACACACACACACACACACACACACAGCTTCTCGCTCTCTCACACACTTGAATGAACATCCATATCCACACACACAATCACATTCTTTCTTTACACACACAAACACACTTTCACTTTATACTCAGTCAGGTCTGCCAACACACACACAGACACACTGTTAATACCATATACACTTGTGAGGACTTTACCTTCATTCTCCAGCACTGATCCTGTTTTTTTTAAATCATATTCTCTTTTTTAAGAAAAAACTTTTATATGTGTGTATGATGTGATTTAAACGTACGATGGTTTGACTTTGCTTTAAAATGTTCTGTTTTTATTTGTTCAACTTAATTTATTTAAAATAACTAACATGGACCAAAGAGAAAAAAATATGAGATAATTGACTGATAATTAGAATTAAATAAAAACGCTGAGCTAATTAAGAGACTATAAGTAAACTAATACAACAGAGAACAAATAAAAACAAACACTGTGACCTGTCACAACTTCATTTAAAGGCTAAAGAAAACAGAGCAGGTCCCAGTGGTCCTCAGAAGTATAGGAACACACACACACACACACACACACACACACACACACACACACACACACACACACTCTCTCTCTTTACTCTCACACACACACGTGAATGAGCCCTCAGTGTCACAGGCTGTGAATTTAATATTGATTCCATAAAGTAGTTTCAGTGTAACATGTCACAGCGTGTTAACGTCAGAGCAGCGAGCCGGACAGAGAGGAGAGCAGCTAGCACGCAACGCTGCGGGAGAGACTGAAGGGGGAGAGAGGGGGAGGGAAGAGCGGGAGGAGGGAGTCAGAGAAAAGAGAGACACAGGAGGAAAGAAAAGGAAAGAGGAAAAGAGCAAGGAAGGAGGAATGAAAGGAAAAAGGCAGGGAGGAGGGAGTCATGGAGAAGGAGGACAAAAAATGAGGGGGAGGTGGAAAAGGGAGGATGAGTGGAGGGGAGGAATAAAATCAAAAAAGGGGAGAGACAAGTGACAGGAGGGAGGGAAAAAGGTAAAAAGAATGAAGACGGGAAAATGGGGGGTACGGGGGAGGGTTAGGAGGAGGAGAAATGGGGGAGAGAGGAGGAAAGGAAGGGCAAAGAAGAGGAAAGAAGGTCGGATGGAGGGGGATGAGAGAGAAGAGGAGGAAGAAGAACATGGAGGTGTGCTAGAGAAAAAGAGGGGTAGATGAAAGGAGGGAAGGAAAGGAAGGAAGGAAAGGAGAGGGGAGGGAGGGTGAGGAAAGAGGGAGGAGAGAGAGGGTGTGTGTGTGTGTGTGTGAGATGTTTTGCTGATACACAAACATACAGACGAGTTTACAGATTGAATTAAAGCCTGAGGGAACACAGAGTGTTTGTAGAGAGCTGTGCTTAGTGTGTACACACACACACACACACACACACACACACACAGACTACACTACAGACTTTACTCACCAGTGTTTGACCTCTATGGAACACTGTAACCAGGTCAGAGGTCAGAGGTCAGAGGTCATGGCCAGTTCAACTGCTGGGAGAAAAACAACACAGACAGGAGAGATGGATTAACACTGTCACATGACTCTGACTCTGTGTGTGTGTGTGTGTGTGTGTGTGTGTGTGTGTGTGTGTGTGTGTGTGTGTGAGTCGTCTCATGGTGTTAACCCACCCATTGTGTGACCCATTGTCTTCACCTGTTGTTTATCTCTGTGAACCAGTGAACAGCACTGGATTAATTCACGTTAAACACCTGGTTATTGCTTCATCTCTCTGATGAAGCGACGTTACGTTTATATCACAGTAACGTTCCTTCGAGCCGCACTCAGACGTGGTGAGTTTAGAGTAATGCTCTGAAGTCTCTTCTCTGTTGTCGCTCAAAACGTGCTTTGCTGTTTGAGCTTAAAGGGGAAAGATCCTGGTATTTTGAGCAGGTGCGTTTCCCATGAATGTGGAGATGGCGGCTCTGTGGGCGGTGCTAAGTCTGCACCCTCCACCTCCACTGTGGAGACTCAGGGAAACGGCTGAGCTGTGTGAGCCTCCTACAGTTTTCCAAATGAACATGCTTTCTACATGAATCATTTCAAATGCTTGTCACGGTCGATGCTTGGGTTTCATGCTGAAACACACAGGCTGACGTGTGCTGGATTTTCAGTGGTTATATTTGTGTTGTGTTATCGACGTGTGCCTCTGCTTCTTATGCTGATCGGTTTCTGAAGTTTCTCATCAGTTTCTCATTAGTTTCATCACTTACTGGAGAATTTTAACATTTTATGTCCAACCTGTGAAGACAGTGTGGATGGAAATATGAGTGGGTGCTGTCTAATGTTACTGAATACCTGCTCCATGAAGGGGACCAAGAGCCCGAACATCAGGATGCTAATATTCTCACAGTGACAATGCTAACGAGCTAAAATGTTTTACATAAGACCAGTAAGAGATATTTTATTTTATTGTTGTTGTAAGTCCAGGTGTTAATGAGATTGTGTTTCCTGAAAATTACAACGAAAACAGTTTGAATCAAAATCAAAATTTAAATGTACTGCATGTTACACAGTTAAGACTGAACCAGCATTCATGCAGCCAACACACACACGCACACACACACAGACAGACATAGACATACACACACACACACACACACACACACTCTGATGGAAATGTTGTTTGACAGTCTGTGATGGAGGGAGAAGCTCTCTCTCTCTCTCATGTGGACTCTCTGCAGCAGCTTGTTGTTCAACACTGGAACAGGAAAATGTTTGAGGTAAATGTGTGTGTGTTTACAGTGTGTGTGCCCTCCTCAGTGTGTGTGTGTGTGTGTAGTTGTGGGGAGGGATGAACATTTGGGATGTAACAAACGCTCGGTACAACACAAACAGGAGCAGCTGTTGTATGAAGAAGAACATTTTCAATGTCACAATATTAATTTACATGATAAACTTTTTAAACAAATCAAACGTTGCACAAAGAACATGTTTTGATTAAAAGAGAAGCAACGAACAATGTGGAAATGTTTGGGATCTTGACTTCAGGCTCACCTGTCAGGTATGTGTTCATTAAAAAAAAAGCCATAAAGAGGCTCCTCAGATACATAAAATGGGATGAAAATGTCTGACAGGAAGAAAGTGTGGACCACTGCAATGACACGACCATCGTCAGCAGAACTTACAGACCGTGTGACTCCGGAGACTTAAACGGACTGTGGACAAACAGGGTCTGGCCAATCAGGAAACAGGTGGTGAAAGGCAGAAGGTGTCTCCAATGAACCTGTTAACAAGTCAGGTAATCAGAGGAATCCTTCAACAAATACACTGACAAAACACAACTTTGCATCAACACTCAGCCTTGTGTTGATGCGAAGTACGCCATTTATATCATTGAATAACACAGCACAGCCTAACATCAGTTTGTCAATGATCACACCATCATCATTGTATTCATATAACTTCAGATGATATAAAATACACATCTGATCAACACAGCAGCAGCTTGTGAATAACTTTTTTACTTGTTCCATCATCTGACAGCAGAAACAGAAAAATATGAAAATGAGAACAAACAGATGCGTTTTCTCGCAGTCGTAGATAAATGAAGTTTTTTTAATGCTGTAACAACAGATGTTCTCGTGATGGTAACGATCATATAAAAATGTTTCTGTCTCTCATGGACGAACTCACACTGTTCATCACTTAAATGTGTGTGTGTGTTCATGTCTGTGGTTTTCTGTTCACGTGTGACCAACTGAACATGACTTACATGAACATTTATTTCTGTCCAGTGTGTGTGTGTGTGTGTGTGTGTGTGTGTACCTGTGCATGCTTTCCTGTTTGTAGCCATTGAAGCGAAGCTAACTTGACCTCTCTCTCCTCCAGTCTCCTGATACTCGCTCGTCCCCACCGCAGCATAAATCATTCACTTGAATCCGACAGCGGCAAAAACAAACGTGAGTGTAGATGAGCTGACACGACATGTAACCAGAAGACAGAAACCCAAAATGATCAACATGAGTGTGGACCCTCTGAACAGACTTTAAAAGGAAACGCTATGTTTCTACCACGTGATATAAAACAGACCACACTCTATTTACGGCTGAAGGCCACGAAATGCTGTTGTTAACTCTGAATCACTTTGACGATCAGTCAAAGTGATTCAGACTCTAAGAACCTTTCTGCCCCTCGTGCTCTTGAACACACCACTGATTACAGACTGATTCCTGCTCAGACAATTTTTCCTTTTGCTGTTAACAACACACGGACACATCATCAGCTTTGAAGCCGATATATTGAATGTGTTCACAAACAGCTGCTCATTTCCACATCCAGCTGTTACAGATTAGCATGATCCTTCATCCGGAGTGGTGTCTGAGTCTACCTGATGACTCTCAGTGTCTTTTAGCTCTGTGTTTGGTCTCCACCAGCTCTTTAGCAGCTAAATGTTTCACTCTGCTGCTGTTTGCTGCTGAAATTCACTGAAAAGCTCTGTGAAGCTGAGCAGAGCAGCAGATTCAGCTAATGATTCTCTTTCACACTGTCATTGGTCCCCGAGAAATATCACTTATAGCTGCTTTAGCTAAACCTGAGCTTCAGTCATTTCAACAAAGACGTCAAAAAGTTTCCAAAAAAGCAAACTTATTACAACCTCTTTAAACTGTTCAGTAAAACCATCTGAAAAAACTGAGAGTGCTGACTCTAACACCTGCAGTGCACTCTGGGAATTTATGTGGGGTTAACATACTTGAAGCAAGTGCTAAAAATGTTCAATCAGGTGAAGTACAAACACTTTTCCGCCTCATATCACAACTTAAAACAGCTGATAAAAGCATCAGAGGCTCTGTTTTGTACCGCGTCCTGCTCCTTAATTCTAAGTGGTTAATCAGTCAGTCCGGAGGATGTTAATTAAAATATGTATACAAACAGGATCAGCTGTGTTCACCTCTCAAACCGCTGCTGCGTTGTTCACACAGCTGCTGATTCTCTGTCAAATTCATCACTAAGTGCCTTTTTGTCACCAGTGAAATGATTACACTGCGAACACCGTAACTCTTTCTCCATAATTCATATTTCACACTGCTAAATGACTCACATTTCAACACTGTTTGACACCTGAAACGCTCCCGACAATGACAAAAATTTTACACCTCAAACTAAAGTCCCACAATGCCGTCGTTCCTCCCTGATAATGATTAATTGTCGGGTCTTAAACTTCATCGTTCGGGGGAGCTGCAGGTGCTAACAGCCGGAGCTAATTGGGGTGCAGAGCCAATTAGACTGACGGCATTAAAGGTGATGAGGCTCATAAACCTGGCAGTCCTGCAGAGACACAGTTTGAGCCGCTCGTCTGCAAATACATGAAGAGATGTAAAGGGATGGAGACAGAGGAGGCTAACATCCTGAGAACAAACAGGTTCGTATCTGTCAGGTGTTTGCATGAGGCAAGACACGTTTGTCAGTCTTGTTCGGTTCAATTCTCCCTTTTTCTTTTCTAACCTTTCACCAGCATCACCCTGCAGCTCCACACAGGAGCTGACCAGTTATCCAGTCTACAAGAACCCAGTCCTCTCAGACTGCAGAACCTGCAGATCCCAGTTCTCAGGCAGAAGCAGTGCTTCTTTACTGAGGAACAAAACTTCAAAGCAACTGAAAATCAATGTTGAAAGTTCATACTTGAACTTGGAAGCAGTAGTTGACAGAACAATCTCCCCACGAGGTCCATTTAGAAGATTTTCTGGAGCTTCTGATCGTATCATACGTATCCAAGCCTACTTGTCATGGAACTGAAGATTTCTCTGAGGATTTTAGGGATTTTTCACCCACATGGGCTTAAAAGTTTAAATGATTGTGGATCGAAAGCTCTGGAGCAGGAAGTGAAACTCCTCTTGGTTTGGTCATCAGAGCCCAGAGGCAAAGCTCATCTTTTAAATAAGAACAAAGCAAGTGAAAATTAAATCTACTGAAGTTAAATGAATCCTTAACTTTCTGCCCCTGGTTCACAAAGACTGTTCAGTTTCATGCTACTGTTACTTCGTCTATAATGAGCATAACATATACAATAAACTATTATCACCAGTTGTTTCTAAAATTCGTTAAATGTAGGATTTTTCGTGTAGTGTTTCTTACTGTGTACTGCTGCTACATGTGATGTAAACATGTTCACACATGTGAAACATGTTTACCTACATGTGAAATGTGAGACATGACATGAAAGCGTTTCAGATACGTGGGTAAAATCACAGTGTAAATGATTTTTATATCACGTTATCAATAACTTTTCTAACACACCCACACGCATGTGGGTGTCATATCCTGACGGTTGTGTGATATATGTCTCAGCACAGGTCTGTTCCCACAGGCGTTAATGAACCTCGGTGCTCACACACTGTTGTCTTGTTGTTGTTTACTGCAGCTGATTCCCCATACTCCTCCTTCTGCCTCGGCTCTGTTCTTTCACTCTTTTCTTTCACCTTCTTTTTGCTGCACAAACAGCTCAAGAGTCATTTAGGATCCAACGGACATTTTGGAAAACTGTGAATCTTCTTCTTCTCTCCTGCAACCAGCATCACACCTTTTGTCTTCTGAGCGTGCTCCATGACACCTTGATGTCATCCCCAACCCTCCAATCACAGACCTCACCCCCTTTCTCTCCCCCCTCCTCACCCTGACCCCTCTCCCTCTCTCACCCTGGGCAGTTGCTAAGCGACGGAGCCCTTGTATAATTCATTTACCCGCTGCATGCAAATATGTGGACAATTAACCACTTCTGTTTGCATAATAGATTTGGGAAGGAGGAGGGGGAGGAGGGGGGTGGGGGGTATTTAACTCCCGGTTCATCTCATCCTGCCTGATGACACAAAGCAAAGGGGGGGGGGGGGTTAAAGAGAAAGATAGAGAGAGGGAGAGAGAGAGAGGGAGAGAGAAAGGTAAAGAGAAAGATAGAGAGAGGGAGAGAGAGAGAGAGGTAAAGAGAAAGAGAGAGAGAGAGAGCATCAACCAAATGATTTCCACTCCCTCTCATCGCAATCATTGCAGCCTCAATACCTTCATTCTTTCTCTGTATTCGTTCACTCGTCATAGAGAGAAGAGAGGAGGAGCAGGGCTGCAAATTACCCCGATGGCAACACACACACACACACACACGAAAAGTACAAAACACGCACCACATACATGTGCATGCATGCAGAAACGCTGTAATTACTACCCTGCGCAGCGCTCAGCCTCCGCTCAGCAGCCATTGATGTGCAGATGAAGATGGCCGCCGCATGTTTTTGCGCTGAAAGAAAACCATGTTTTGGTTGGGCTCTGTCAACCGAACAGCTGGATTGCCATTTTTCACTCAAATTAGATTTCGGCTGAAGCACCGGCGCTGGGGGAAATTAAACTGCACAACAAGAAGCAGAAGGAGAGAGCAGCCACTTTCTCTCTTTCTGTCTTTTCATGCTCTCCCTAATTTGGTACAAAAGAGGGTTCAGAGCAGGGCACAGCAGCAAGTCAAGCTGCATCCATCCATCTATCTATCCTTCTATCTATTCATCCGTCTGTCTATCCATCCCTGTTTTTTATTTGAGGGTCGTTTCAGCCTTTATTCTCCATCTTTTTACAGTCACAGAGACGTTTGGGGAAATTTTTCTGTTAAAATTCTGTCTGATAAAAACAGGAGCAACAGAATCTGTGCCTGTCAAACAGTCTGCAGGAACCTTTCACAATAAAATGATCCCAGCTGCATTATTTCCTCTTAAAAAGACTGAGAAAAAATGAGACTTTACTCCTCAGCGTTCATTGGCCCCTGTGGATCAAAATGTTTGTGGTCAGGGTTTAAGCTGGAAAAATCTTTTATACTCAGATTTATCTAATGTAAAGTGACTTACAGGTAGTAAGTGAAAGCAAGATCAAAAAGGAATAAATTCCTCATTATGTTCTCATAGAGAGCCACATCTGGAACGTGAATCACTGGATCCTGTTTGTGATTCCACATTAAAACAGTTTCATACTGACTGGACAAAAAGGGCTCAAGTGAATGAAGGAGTCAGACTCTGATGTGCTTTATTGCTCACAGCAGATATTTGGGATTGGGCTTCATCTTGTAGAAGATTCGGTGTAATCACAGGAGAATACATGGTGTGGAAAACTGCAGTGTCATAGGCTGAGGTGAAGAGTGTACGTATGTGTACGCATCGCATACTGACACTCATTTTTCTTA
This sequence comes from Toxotes lorentzi, assembly GCA_037833715.1. Lineage (NCBI taxonomy): Eukaryota > Metazoa > Chordata > Actinopteri > Toxotidae > Toxotes > Toxotes lorentzi. The sequence continues at coordinate 902,396 of JBBMJY010000009.1, read as the reverse complement.
TACTAGTTTGGCTCTGGGTGTTGAGGAAGTTCATGGCAGCACTGGTCCTCCAGCTCAGTGTCAGCTGTGTCACTGGTTGGACTGTGAGTCAGATCATACCACCACCATCAGAGCTGGACCCCAGTGACGCTTCAGTGAAGCAGGTTCAACATCTGATGGAGAGACTGAAACCAGAAGAGCGTTCAGTGTGACAATCACATGTTAAACACACACACAGAGAACGGAGGCATGTCCAAATACTTTTGGCCATATAGTTTAAATGGACGTACATCAGACATCTGATGACCTTTCTTTCTTTCTTTCTTTCTGAATTGAACTGTCAACCCGTTAACTTCATGTGTCAGTTCAACACGTGTTTCCTCCTCCGTCCGAAATGTCCACATGTGGATGTGACCATGTTAACTGTCATAGGGAGCGGCCCTGGGGCTGCAGGGTAATAACAGACTGTCGATGGAGTGGTGGGAGAGGCGGTGAGCGGTTGTCACAGACTCAAGCGGCAGCTTGACAGTTTCTTAATAAAGTGGCGAGAGATGAAAGGTCAGAGTTCACAGAGGGAGGTGAAGAAGAAGATCTGCATCGTCCTGAAGAAACCTCCTATGTACAGATGGTGACTGTAGAACATAAAACACACCGCAGCATCTACAGATAAAAAAAGTGCCTTTAAAACCGTCTTTAAAACCTCTCTGTCCCAAAACAACCAGCATCAAACTTAACTTCTTAAACAGCCTCATCTCATTTAAATCTATAATCACATTCATTTTTATTGATTGATTGATTCAGAGACATGTTTTCACCTTTAGTGACGTCGACACATGGACACATGGACACATGTATGTGTGGTTGTCTCTGTTTGTTGTCTTGTTGTCTGTGGTAGAAAGTGGAGCCCATCCAAACTGACAGTGAGGTCTGTGGCCTGTGGGGGTCCCTCTGGTCTAAACCTCTGGATCATGACCCAAGTCTCTGAGCGATAGACCAATCAGAGCTTCTTCATCATCTTCCTTCATAGTGTTTTAAACATTCGCTCAGTGCTCCTTCATTAACTGATTGACAGTTCTTTTAATTGAAGGATTAACACTTGAATGTGAGTCTTTATATATTCTGATGCTGTACAGAAACAGTCTTTTATATCTTACTGTCTTTTTACCACTTTGCTTTTGCACAAACCTGATTTTCCCACAGCGATCCTCATGTTTTTCCATCTCCTCGGTCTCAGGTGGACATACAAGGTTTCTTTGTGATCTGTGAAGCCTCCAGAAGTCTGTGGCACCGAGGCAGGTAATTCAGTCTGATGAAGCTATTATTAATGTTGTCAAGCTTCACTTCTCTGTGATGCACAATATGTTAGTCACATTACTGAAGAGTTTCCCTCTGGTATTCACTGACCTGTCACACACACACACACAAACACACACACACACACACACACACACACACCTCCCTCAGTGACAGCAGACATAATCATAGGTATGACACAGTGCCGATGCCTTTAATCAGATCTGTAAAAGTTCCTTTTTTTCCATAAATGATAGTTGGAAACTTGCCCTCCGCCCTCTCCAAGAACCACCAGTTCAGTTCCCACCTAACATGACACCTTTGACTATATAGAATAAGGTACATAATCATATGGATGGCACGCACAGCGGCAGGTGGAAACCACACATCTGCAACAAAAGCTTTCCAGTACGGAGAAAAGAAAGCTGTGTATTCAGACCAGACCCTTTAAATGAAGAAAGTCACCTTAAAATCTTACCAAATGCAAAGGTGTTTACTTTGCAGATGAGCATTAGAATGTGGTTACATGTTTTTTCTGTCCCGATGGCAGAATAGTAAGTGTGACGGAGGCTGACAGGGCTGCTAATGTTGTCAAGCTTCAGCATTAATGTGGAGACAGGATGCGGATGCTCAGGGGAAACAGCTTCTCCTTCAACAAACACGTCGTCTCCCTGGTGACGTTGAACCCTGACACCAACATACAGACGACATCAGGATTCATAATGTGGAGTCCTGGCTCTTTCACTCATACAGAAAATTTTAAATGATGCAAGAAGTTTTGCTAGAACTGCACTTATAATACAGCTGATGATCAAAGAGTTAGTTAAGTCCAGCGACTTGTATATTTCCATGAGGTTTGAGGGCGTTTGAGAGGCAGATTTAAAAATAAACAGTCAAAACTGATGCATCAGACACAAAGATGTCCTGACCTTTATTCAGTGAGACGTGTCTGAGCTAAACCGAGATAACCTCTGATCATTAGACATTTTCCTTCCTCATCTCCTGCATGATGGAAATCTGAGGAAGGTTCCAGTCTCCTCATGTCTGTTTAACCATATGTTTTATCAACACACTACGAACACAGAGAAGGCTCAGGTCTGAGGACAGTCTGAGGAGCAGCCACAGCTGCTGCAGCCCAGATGTTCTAAGGAGCGCTACAGCAGGTCCTTTCTGCCTGAGGCCTTCAGACTGTATGATACACATGTAGCCTCCAGAACTGTGCTCTGGATTTTATTATTATAACTGTTTTGCGTTGTATGTGTGCTGCTGGGTCAAACTAATTTCCCTCTGGGATTAATAAAGTTCATCTTATCTTTTCCACCTCACTCAACAGGAAACGTGACTGAGGTGAAACTTCAGACACGCATTGTAACCGAGTGCTCCGTGGGAAACGCTGTCTTATGAAAAGACTCGCTGCATCCACAGCTCTCCGCCTGATAACAGTCACCACGTGGTCACACAGCTTGTGAAGATTTGAAATGTCCCTTTAACCCAGCTACAGTCCCTGTGGGAACCGTCTCCAGTGTGTTCTCTGTATTATGGGGAGTAACGGGTTTCTGGTTTCTGCTGTTGGTTTGTAGAGAGAGTGTGATGTAGCTGTTGAACGTCACTGAACCATAAATGAAACTCATTTTATTCACCTGCACTTTGTTGAGCTGGAGGCAAAAATCTCACAACCTGAACAGATAAAACCAACACTGTGTGTGTGTGTGTGTGTGTGTGTGTGTGTGTGTGTGTGTGTGTGTGTGTGAACACCACTGTGGGTGAATAAGGAGGACATGGTTTGGATGAAATGACAGTGTTAAGGGTTAAAATAAAGACAAACATGGATCTTTGTTAGAATTTATTTAAGGTTTTTATTGTTGATTTAAATATAACATTCAGGTTTAATGTCAAAGAACATTCAGATGAGCACGTCCCAGTGTTTTATGGTGAAAGTTTTCATTTCTCCTTCTACTGACATTTTCTTGAGCTGATTTCAGCTCACTGAGTCTGACAAAGGATTAGACTCAGTGAGCAGCTGCTGAACGTCAGGCTGATATTAAACTTCTGCCTGCTGGTTTTACAAACACATTTCTGCCACCTCTGTCATGTTATGTATATTTTTGATTATATTTGTGCTGCGGATGCTGCTGGATGATTTTGTTTGCCACATCATTTCCTGCCCTTCCTGTTTTCTTCACTCTGAGCCTCCGCACTCTCACTCTGGTTAAACAGAGGACTAAACAAAACACACACAGTGCTCTGTGTGTGTGTGTGTGTGTGTGTGTGTGTGTGTGCTGTGTGTCAGGGTGCAGAAGCAGCAGCAGCCTGTAGATGGCAGCAGAGAACAGTGAATGAACCACAGACTGAGCCTCGCTCAGAAAACCCTGCAGGGTGAAAACTGTTTATATTTACACCATTTATTCAGGAAACAGATTCTTTATGGATTTTAATATTTCTCATCTGTATATTTCCAGTTCAAGTGACATTCACTACAATATTAAAAAGTATCTATAAAACATACTTAATGTGAAATCAATAATTTACATTTTACAGTTTACATTTCATCACAAAATATTTACGATATATTTTTGCCAGCCAGTTAAAAACCCTGCACAGAGCAATATGTAAAAATGAGATATATTCAAAGTCTGAATCACGTTATTAAAAATGTTAGTGCAGAAATTAAAGCCCCAATGTAAATATCTGAAAATGTAATGTAAAAGGTTAAGGGATTAATAATGATATATACAGTCGTCCTTTATTCCTTTATATAGTATTTTACTTTGCAGCCTTTGTGTCTTTTGACACGATGACATGTAATAGTTTTATTAATGCTCTTTTTTTTTCAAAAAAGAATAAATACTACATCTCTAGAATTAGTTTTTTCTTATATTTATATTTTCCAGACACGTTTATGTTAAAATTGTTTTTTGTGTTTTTTGCTTGTAGAAATAAAAAATCATAAACCAGTGGGTGTATGAGTTTTTGTGTAAATACATACATCTTTGACTTTTTTTATAGGAAATAGGCAAATGCATGTTTGTGTATCTATTTTATTCTGTATTTGTGTTAAATTTCAGGGTTAAGATTATTAAACAAATTAATTAGAGGTCTGGTTTTACAGCTCTTCCTTACTGAAGGAGAAAATGTGTGTTTTATTGTGTCTGGTTTAGGAGACAGACGGCAATATGGTGGCTGAGATAGAGAGGCAGAGGAGGGAAGCTGTTGAAGTGTGTTGTATTGTTCCCCTCTGTTTCGTCCTCCTCCATCGTTTATTTTGTGTGTTTACAGTCAGTCGGAGTAAACATCGCCGCTGTTTGTTCCCTTTACTTTTACAACAAACAGAATGAAGCCTGCAGGCTGCTGTTGCTGCTGTCACTGTGTTTGTAGTTCAGACATCCAATTATTACACAGCACCAACCTTCATCCAATTATTACCCAACACACACACACACACACACACACACACACACACACACACACACACTCTATTATCATCTCTCTTTATGTGACGGCACTGAACAACAAGAATTATACACCTTAATTAACCAGCCAACATGTCAGTGTATTTATAATAACTACTGACAGAGAGAGAGAGATTCAACAACTCCAACACACACACACACACACACACACACACACACACACACACACACACACACACTGTAAAACACAGTCAGATGCACTGTAAAAACACAGTGAATCAAGCTGCTTTCAACAAAAAACACTTTTTCAAAAAACAAACACACAAGTTAAAACATGAACAGTGTAATCTGTAAACTATGTAGGATACTAATGTTCCACCCAGTCCCAGACCTGTGAATCACTCATATTTCTGATTTGCTCAGATATTCATCAGTCTAGCGCTGAGATGTGAACCAATCACAGCTTAGTAAACAGGATAAACAAAGAGGACACCATCATGAAAACATCCCTGAAAAACAGTGACCGAAAAATGGCCAGTGTGGATGAGACGCATGTAGCTGCACAGGTTGTTGTAGGTCAACATATTTCATCAAACACAGAGCAATTCATTAACATTAGCATTAACATTAGCATTAACTTATTTAGAGTTTCAGTCCTCGCTCTGATAGTCAACCTCCTCTTAGCTCTGCTTTGGTCTCCACCAACTCCTGAGAAAAGATCTGGCTCTTCAGCTGCTAATGTTTCACATTAGCATTATTTCCATGTCGCGTGAAATGGGGAAAGCACAGGAGAGTAGAAAGTCAAGCAGCCAGCAGACAGTGTGGTGGACTGTGCAGAGAAATCTACGGCAGTGCATCATATTTTATCATCTCACTTCTGTTTTATGTAAGAAAAAATATTAATCTGTGAAGAAAATAGCAACTGAAGTGTTCAAATAAATTTGAATTCCCCTCTATATAAAAACACTCTGGGTACCGGGTATAAAAAACACTCAATTAAAGTATAAGTACCTTTAACTTTACGTAAACACATGTACTTACATCACCATCTTTGTCAGTTATTAGAGCCACACAGAGCTGAAACACTTTTCAAACCAGTTTCTCTTCTGTCAGCTTCAGATTCAACGGCCTGTTTTCTCACAGGGGTTTTTTCTTTGCTGTTTCTAAAAAGCAGAAATGCTGTCCTGAGTTTTCATGTCCATATTGTCCAGAAAACTGCACATGTTGTGGCACTGGACAATAAAACTGAAACACCCACAATGCTTGCAAAACAATGCCTGTTTTGTTTTGCTTTGCGTAAATAGATTCTCAGATCTGTTGTTTGCTTCATCAGTCCCATCACACGCAATGTAAACCCCAAAAACCTGCACACTGTAAAATGGAAACCCTAAAAAGCAAAACACACACTAACACCCTCATTAGAAACCATAAAACACCACGGTTAAACATGCTCTACGACCACAGTCTAAACATGTACACACGCTGCTGTTGTCACGGCAACAAGGGAAGTACACGCACACACTGTTAGCAAAGCTGAGAGGACGAGTGTGTGTCTGTGTACAGAGGTCAGAGAATATTAGAGTGGGTTTTGACAGTTTAGCTAACACACACTCATTCACACACACTGAACGTTAGTGAGTCATAGCTTCATGTATGTGCCAATTAAGAAAATACTACACATATGTAAATAAATGTGTAGTTTGCATAAATAAACAGAAGGAATCACCAACAACTAAACAAACTTGATTTTATAAGATTCATGGTTTGTTTGAAAGACATTATGTGATTAAAACATCTGGATGGAAAAGTGTCTCATGTCGTGTCGATAACACAATCAGCTAGAACTACTACAATATGATTAACAACGTCAACAGTAACCATCAGCAAGTGAATTTATTTACAGAGCAAACTCTGAACAAAGTGCTTAATAAAGATTAATTTATGGGATTATTTAACTTGTCGATTACAATCAGACATAAAGACATTAATAAGAGGGAAAAAGTGAATAATGAGTAATAAAAGCGTAGAATAAATGGATAAATAAATGGTGGGTCTTTAGATGGAGCCAAAAACAAAAATATTCATAACCTGTATCTTTGTGTTTGACTTAGTGAAAGGTCCCAGTTTGTGTTGCTTAACTCTGTTCTTTAAAGTGTGGAATCCCTCAAGGCTCAACACTGGGTCCAGCACTTGTCTCTAAACACTTGGCAGTGTAATTCACTCTACGCAGATGACAAACAACTCTACATTATCATCAAGCCACAAAATCGGTTGCTCATTGTCCCTTTTCCATAAACTTTTCTGGCAACCCAGGAACCTTTTAAGGAACAGATCTGTGTTTTAATCAGTCAGTCCAGGGATCTCATTTTTGTTTTGGTCTAACATTTCATTTATACTATAGAAGACCTGTAACAAAGACAGAGGTCAAGCTAACTTTATTTAACTGTGTTAATGTGGATACTAACTGATGCTGGAAAATAACTGAAAAACGTGACTGTCTTGGAGCAAAGGTTTCACATTTGTGATGATTTTCTTGTTGTTATAGAAACCAGAGTAAAAATAGGATTAGGTAATTATTTTTTTTAAACCACTCTGATTTTTAACAGTGACAGGTCACGTTTCAATTAAAAACAGACGTGATTTAATTGAAGGGCAAATTAAACTTTAAATCAATAACTACATGAGTGATATCTAATACTTCGCCGCTGAAATAGACTCGGGGTTCAACAGTGATTGTTAATAGGCTCAGTGAAATGTGTTTAACCTGTTAAACACTGGAAGTTACACAGTTCTGCTGTGATGGTATACAGAGGTGGATAATGAACATTTTAATGGACTAATTCTCATAATCCAAAAATAAAAATGGGAAACATTTCTATAACATTGTTGTTCAGTTGCTGTCACCTATGGGACTTCAGGAGGAAAATCATTGTTACAGTTAATAAAAAACAAAAAGCAATTTTCCAGATTTGTGACGAGGATATCTGTGTTTGTGTGAAATTCCTGGACCATTTTTTCCATCTTGATTTTGATTTCTTGTTTGTGAATGGAACTTTCGTCCCGATGGTGGAGCTCACAGATCAGTAAGAGTCATTAAAGTCACTGGAGTTCATCCTCCAGGGACCAGGAACAGTAAAAACAAATGACATGGGAATTTCTCAAATGTTTGCAGAGATGTTCGATGTGGATGAAATCGATGGATGGCGCCAACAGTGTCACTCAGTAGATAGATAGATAGATAGATAGATAGATAGATAGATAGATAGATAGATAGATAGATAGATAGATAGATAGATA
>JBBMJY010000009.1:824647-879754 GCA_037833715.1 Toxotes lorentzi | reverse complement strand
GTGAGAGTGGGTCTGAGGAGAGAAAGAGAGAAAGAGGAGAGGTGTGCAGAGGATCATGGGAAGTCCCCCAGCAGCCTCGGCCTATAGCAGCATAACTAAGGGATGGTTCAGTTGCCTGAGCCAGCCCTACTATGGGCTTTATCCTTAGCAGGTGGAGCTGATCTCAGTCACCGTCATTAAACCACAGCAGAAGAAGAAGAGCTGATTCAAAGAGCAGCAGTCGCAGTGAGTTTCATGTGTTAACGCGAGGAAGGTTCCAGTCTCCTATCGCTTCACACACGTCTGATGTTTGTGTCTTCACAGGAAGTGACATGTGATGTCTAAGTCACATGATTCATGTTTATCAGACCACCTGTCATAAAGACGAGAAAACATAAATATTTTAGAAATCTTTCAAAAATGTGTTTAAAACTAAAAATAACAAACAGAAATAACTAAATAGTTCTTTTTCACACAGAGAAATCAAGCGTGACATTCATTCAATTTTTCTGTTCAGGAAGTCAATCACTATAATTTTACATCTTAATCAAGAAATAATAATGTGCTTTACTTTTTTTTTTGGTAAAACAGTAAATCTGAAAGTTTATGGATAAAAATAATAATTATATTTTAGCATTAAAATATCACTTTGGTTAAAGAGCTTCTACATACTGGTGTATTAACCATAACAGAAACATAAAACATGATTTTGGTAATTAATTTAGGGCAACTCTGGCATAAACCTTACATTGGGTGGTGGTCAGATAAATTTGTTAAGCACTGTTCGTCAGTAATTAGTAAAACAGGTGGACTGAAGAAAGACTTCACATAAACCTGTGGTTACATTTTCCATGTGACGCCTGGGTTCCTGTAGTTTCAGTTTCAGTGACACACTGAGTCGTAACAGCCGCTGGTGTTTTCCTCATTCTGAAACTCCACCTTGTTATTTGTCTGTTGATGATTTCCTCAACGTTCTTCAGCATAAAAACACAGGTTAGAATGTTACACAAGCTTCATTCACAGCTTTGAATACTACACTTCCCTTGAGCCTGCAGTTGCTATGGAGAAGACGTCCAGGTGTGAATTGTGAGGTGTGAATCAGAGCAGCAGTGAACTCACCATAGTTGATGAATTCATTCAAAACTGACCCAGAATCTGGAATCTAAACACTGTCATAGAATCTGAAGCTCTGTGATTGGATGTCTCTTCTTCACTTTCCGTGTCTGCAGGCTTGTATCTGACATCTTCAGCCAGCAGAGTTTCACGTTCATCCAGGACTTGAAGTGAACTGTTGTCACCTGACACTGTCCACAGAGAAACGAAGGGACCTTTACTCCTCCGTTCACCTTTGATCCTTTCCTGATGGCGAGTTTTAGAGTCGAAGCCTTAAAGGTGATGAGTTATTAACTTTAGCAGTTGCTCCTTGTTTGATGTGGAGGAACAATCGAACATTTTTCCATGACTGAGAAAACACACACATGGCGTCTCAATAATGCCACGTGTGTTTGTGTCTGTGTTTTTAATATTTTGGGAAAGTGAGGTACAATTTCAGAAAATGTGAAAGTAATTAAGACAAACTGTAACATGCGGGAGGCGTGACCTGTGACCTGCAGACTGACACGTTTCGGTTTCCTGCGGCGTGTTCCAGCCCCTCCCACTGCTGCCCTCTGACTACTGTTGTACCTCGCCATCCGCCGTCGTCGGCAAACTTCCCCTCAAAACATTTGCACAACAACATACAACAACGACACCAAGTTTGCTGGGAAGAGACGGCGGCTTTTTAGCACTTTGCCGTATCTCGCACACCCCACGGTGACAGGAATAGCACCCATGGAAGGAGGAGGGGCTGTAAAAATGTAACGACGGGTGGTGGGTGTCAAAATCTGTGAGTGTGTGTGTGTGTGAATGAAGGGTGTGTGTTCAGCTTTAGTGATGTATGAGTGTGCAGTAACAGTGTGTGTACATGTTCCCACAATGGTGTGTGAATAACTGAGAGCAAGTGAGTGGTGTGTGTGCCTGTGTGTGTGCGTCCGTGCGCACGTGTGTGTGCATGCGTGTGTTTTGAGGTGTTGCAGAAACTCTGATCACTCTGAGCGTGCTCGCTGTAGTGAGGCAGACAGGCACCATGTTGGAGGAGAGAGGAGTCACTGTGAAAAGTCAGACGTTTAAATAACAGATTTTTTTTAATGAGACGATTTATTTAACAGATTGTGTAACATGGTGTTGTGTTTTTGAAAGTATTTTTCCGTTAGCGTATCTAATTCATGTGAAATGTGTTTTTGTGGTTGTGTTGTGCACCACCACAAATAAACCTGGGGCCCTTGAGAAACAACGTCCAGCATTTAACTGAAAATTCAGTCTCTTCATTTTCCGAGTTTTTCTGTCCCATGTTGACACATTACAGTCGACTCAGTCAAGTTGTTTCTACAGAGAAACACTCATCAAATCCACAGCAGTGATGGAACAGTGTCAACATGTAAATAAACCATTTAAATGAATCCCTACTCTGGATGTGTTTCACATCAAAAAGTAAATTTAATGCAGTGAAAGCAGAAACGCAGGTAAATGATAAATATCTGTAAGTGAAACTGAGTGTTTCTGGTCTGAGATCACAGCTGCTCATCAGCATCATCCAACTTTGGTTTTTCATGTTTTAATCCTGAAATATTTAACGGTGCAAACGCTGCTGTGTCACATTTCATAATGCGAATGGACCACTGATGATGAGAGACAGAAAAGAATTAGAACTGAAACTGCGTCCACTTCCCTGTGGTTGGTGCAGGTGTTTCAGGTGACAGATGAAACCTGTGAGTGTATTTATTGATCAGGTAGTAGGTAGTGACAAGTAGTTTCTTATTAGCTGTTGTTGTGGTGGAATGAAAACTGATCCAAATGCTTCTCAGAACGACAGATTACAGTCGACTCAGTCAAGTTGAGTTGTTTCTACAGAGAAACACTCAAAATCTTCGTCGTCCTGCCTTCAGCCTGGTGGCAGCAGTTGAATCTGATTCAAGATTCGATTCAGATTTTACACTTTTTTCTACACTTGTCAGCTGCCCTCCCCCCTCCCTGAAGAATTTACACCACCCGCAGGAAAACCACGGACATCCTAAAGGACACTTCACACCCTGGCTCTCACCTGTTTGAGCTGCTGCCCTCTGGCAGGCGGTTCAGGGCAACGAGAACCAGGAAAAACCGCCTCAAGGACAGTTTTTCCCCAGTGTCATCAGACTGCTAAATCATCATAATATGCAATAAAAACAAACGTGAACTCATACGTACAATATGTTTAAATACAAAATGTGCAATATGGGACAATTTTTCTTTTCTTTTCTTTCTTCATTTTTGTCTGATACAAAGGTCATGCTGCCGTTCTTCTTGTACATATGGAAATACTCAGACACCTTCTTTGATTTTTCTACTTAATGTTTTTTATCTTTATATATTTTTTTCTTCTTCTTTCTAATTTGCTCCTGGTGCCTGAAAGCTGCTCTTCGGCCTGTTTGAAGATTTTAGGACTCATTTTAGGATGATTTGAAGTTGAGGATGAAGATGGGGTCATGTCCTGGTTTCCCGTGGCCTGACTCTGGCCCAAATCAAAGTTAACTTGCAGCCTGATTCATGATTTCATCGCTGTCTCTGCTGTGAGGCTGGTAGTTGTGACTCTCAGTCGATGTGTTTTCACACCGGAGCAGCACTGTGGGCCTCGGCGGAGCTGCTGGTTTCAGGTCCTTCAGAGTTTGCAGACCCACAGATGGACTGACAGGGATCGGACTGTGTCTTCTCTGAACTGTTAATGTCACAGCGTGCTTCACTTCACATCCAGTTACTATGGAAGCTGAGCGGAGACGACTCAGCGTCCTGAGCTTTCAACCTGCTCATATGACTTGAACTGATCTGACTGCATCACGGAGGAAGACTTAGACTGGACTGACAAACTGATTGGGTCCTTTCTTATTGATTTCCTATTGATTCATTGACTGTGTGTTTATTGGTCGATTGGCTGACTGTCTGCTGTGTTGGTGCTTTATCAGCTGTTTGATTAGCAGATTAGGTGATGGGCGGAGCAGCTGATTTATTAGTTGACATTTATTTTTTACTGGTTGATCAGCTGTTCGGTTTGATCAGCTGATCAGGTATTGGATTTGTTTTTCAGATATTTGATTGGATGATTACTCATCAGCCAATAAGCTGACCCGTCATTTCACTTATTGATCAGTTGATTAATCGCCCACCTGTCTCTTATCAGCTGATTGAATGATAATGGATGATCGGCTGATCTGTTTGATTGTGACTTTTTCTCTTTTTCTTTTTAAAGCACCTGACAGGCTTCAGCGGGCAGCTGAGGAACACGGCCTCAACATGAGGCATCAGCTGGACCGCAAGAGCTGACAAAGCTGAAGACCATCTGAAACCTGAACCTGAACCTGAACCTGAACCTGAACCTGAACAGGTGCTCAGGTGTTTGAGTCTTTACGACTGAGTAAATTCATTACACATCACTGGTCGCTGATTGGCTGCAACGATTAGTCTTCACACATTATAAGATCTAATCTGGTGTCAAATCCAACTCACCCCGACAGAACAGACCCGGTCCAGCTTGGCCCCATCAGTCATTTTCGTCACTGACCCAACAGTCAGTGTAATGTGTGTCCATGCCATTAAACATTGTGTGACCTTTTCCAGACTAATTTAATGCAGCACTGTGCACAAGTTATTTTTGTACCACAGACGAGCACTGAGCAGGTCGTGGAAGCAGCGATGTCGGGCTCAGAGTGGGAGGATTTCCTGAATGCAGACTGTTCAACTGCTGAATCACCTCACATCAAAGTGGGATCCAGTTAAAGAGATTTAAAAACTGACGGATATTTCACACAGACGGAGATAAGGGATGCGTTCATGAACAGCCTTCAGTGAATTCATGGTCTGAAAAAGTCATCAACCTTCATCCTAACCAACCTGAACATTAAACTACCTTGTTTCATATGACTATTGTTGTGTTCAGGCCATGAACACTCTTCAGTTACAGTTAAGGAAAGATCACGTGCACAGTCAAAAGAAGCATTGGTCTCTTCGTTTACATACTCAGCTGTGACTGGGCATCATAATCTTTGTGGTTCAATTCACACAAACTTCACATCCTTTTACATCTTCAGCATATTTATGTGTGAAGAGGTTTTGTGGTGGTAAAACAGTAACTCTGACTCAAACACTGCAGGTCGTGAACCTGGGAGATGTGAGCCCTTCGAACGAAGGACCAGCACTGTCTGTTCCAGTGTGGACCATCTATCTTTGGTGCTGACAAATAAAGTTCGACCGTCATGAAGTTTCCTGCCAAAGCATCATCTGTTGTGACTCATCTTCGTCGTACTGTTTTAACGCACGGCTCTATAAATAAGGACGATTACTACACTCCACATATTCAGCCTGGGTGGATCCACAGGGAGCTGAACCCTGGCAGAGTGAATCACTGCAGCCAAACGCTGAGAGGAAAAACAAGACGATGGATCTGTGTGTTGATTTTAAAAAATGAGTGTGTGTAACAGAAAGCTAAAACAGGAACGTTATTAGATCTCACACACGCGATTAGTTGCTCTTGTGATGGGATTATTGCTGGATATCACATTTTAACCTGGAGGAAGTGATTCGCTCCTGTAAAGAGGAGAGAGAGAGTCAGATTAAATTTTCAGCCACATCACTTCCTCCAGGTTAAAATGTCACTCATACAGAACACACAGCAGCTGATTCATCATGCTGAGGCCTGATATGTGAAAATACCTCAGACTGAACTGAACAATGTGGTTCCGTTTATTTAAACTCACATATTTTAAGTCTGGCTCACTTAGAACTTTTTTACTGTCGGCACTGTGGTGGCACGTCCTGATGCTTTGTTGATGTCAAACCACGACGACTGTCGCCGACATGCTGCTGCTGTGCTGCTTTATACAGCAAAGTGTGGGTGCAGGTGTTTGATCCCTGTCATCTGCTGCTGTGTGCTGTTGATGAAAATCAAACATCAGTCATTCATCAGCATAAAGCTGAAGGAAATCACTCCTGTCAGGACACTGAGGTAAAAAGTGAGAAACTGTGTGTTGGTCCTTCAGGTACCATCAGATCTGGGCAGCACAGTCACCTTCACAGGTGAACCTGCAGAGGTGAGCAGCTCCTGACGTCATGTCAACATCATCCAACACTGACCTACTGACCTGACCCAGTGCTCCCTGTCTCTCTTTGTCTCTCTATCATTCACACACACACACACACACACACACACACAAAAACCATATGCCACGATTCTGGCATCATCCTTGGTAATAAATGGAAGTAAATGGAGGCAAGGTTGAAGCGTAGGAGGGCTGGCAAAAGTGTGTATGTGTGTGTGTGTGTTTATGTGTATGTGTGAGAGAGAGAGAGAGAGATTGTGCGTGTGTCTCCTAGCAACCAACACACACTGTCTGTGTTGAGCTGACAGAGCAGCAGCACTCTGAATCTGTTCTCAGATGCAACAGGTGTGTGTCTCATAAACACAGGGTCAGGTACTGTATGTGTGGACAGATGGACGGATGATGGATGGACGGATGATGGATCATCCTCTGAGGAAGTCAATTTCAGGACAAACTGTTCATTAGATTTTGATATTTCTTTTGCACAAATAGAAATTACAAAATCAATCAATTCAAAAATCAATTCTTCTCCACCAATATTTTACATTGGGAAAGAGAACAGTAATGTTTAGTCTCAGCCTGTACAGGTTTATCGTTTTCTAATATTTTCCTGAGTTTCTTTTGTCTCAGAGGATCTGCTTCATTTATCCTGCACATCAGTTCCTCTGGTCCAAAGCTCTAGTTTTTAACAAGGTCATTTTTAAAGTCCAGTATTTTTAATGTCCAATTTACTATACAAAATAAATATGAATTGTAATAATAATAATAATAATAATAATAATAATAATGACTTTATCACAGCAGTAAATTATTCAACACCCCCTAACCCTGTAAAATCTCCAAATGTCTGTACAACACACACTTCAGATTAAACCAGCTGTGCCTCAGCCTCTGTTCATCTCTCCATCCACCATCCATCAGTCCAGGAGGTTTCCCTCTCTCCTCTCCTCCCGCCTCCTCCTCCTCTCCAGCCACTGTTGACGTCCATGGCTCTGTCACCCGCATCACCGGTCTCCACGCTGTTCTGTGGTCCAGTCATGTAGTCATTATGGCTCTTCTAATTCACCCTGTCCTCTCATCTTTCCTCAATGTGTCTTCTCGCAGCTCTTCTGCGTTTTTTCTTACTTTTCTTTTAGTTCAGTCGTCGTTTCTTTCGGAAACTCTTGTTTTTGCGCGTTTCTGACGCTTTGTGGAGTTTCGTGCGTCCGAGCATCCCGCACCTCTCCACGGTTCAAAACCCTGTGACTGCACCAACTGGACCTGTCGACTCCCGCTCCGCCGTTAATTTCCCTATTCACTCACCCGTGCGGTCATTTCTAATCGCCGTGACTCCTAATTGTTTCTTGTTGGAAACCACCGGGGAAAAGGCTCATATGAGTGCGCCTCCGCTGATCCGTGCGCCCAGCCCGCTCCCGTTCTCAGGGGGGACAAACAACACCAACACCGGCAACGGGGGAGGAGGAGGAGGTGTCGGAGGAGGAGGAGGAGGTGGCGGTGTGATCTCCTTCCACATCCAGATAGGTCTGAGCCGGGAGCCGGTGCTGCTGGACGCCGCAGAACTCAGCCTCAGTCAGGTCCGGGAGGTGGCGTGCTCCATCGTGGACCAGAAGGTAACCGAGAGTGTGAACCAGGTCTTCATCAAAGCCTCTAACCCCTGAAAAGTTCTCATTATGTACCAGAAGGAAAACGTTTAGTCCGAATTTGAGCCAGTAAGACTTGACAGCAGACAGTTCTGGGTCTGGGTCTCTGCACAGTGAAGTTCTCAGTTTTAAATCCTGATGCATTAAAGCCACAGGTTTGTTCTGATTCAGAAAGGAACTGATGAAAATGTTGTTTGAAGTTTATTCCATCAAACAGAGAAACAGAAATTCAGGTAAAGTGTAGGATGAAGTGTAAGTGAACACAAAGATAAAACAGAATGTAGCAGGATGAGGAGAACAAACTTCTTCACTTTGATTTGTTGTCTTTTTAAATCAGCCTTTCACCTGCTCTGGGAGTGATCACCCTCTAAAGGCTGATCTGTTATCTCTGCAGTTTTTATGGTTAAAATGCTCGGTGATTTGATTAAACCTGCTCATTTAGGAATGTGAAACATAAAAACTGAAATCATTAAAGTCAGCACAGGGGCCTTTTTCAAACCAGGAGCTGAAGGACAAACAAACAAAGACTGTTGCTTTTTTCTCCACTTGTTTTCAGCACAAACAGGCTGTGATCACACACTGACATATCATCACCTTTTAAGTTGTTCTGTCCAACTGGTCAATCAGTTGCTTATTTCCCATCAGCATGGTCCTTCATCTGAA
Organism: Toxotes lorentzi; assembly: GCA_037833715.1. NCBI lineage: Eukaryota > Metazoa > Chordata > Actinopteri > Toxotidae > Toxotes > Toxotes lorentzi. The sequence continues at coordinate 871,308 of JBBMJY010000009.1, read as the reverse complement.
GTGGTGTGTGAGTCCACCTGATGAATCCCAGACCAGTTTCTCTCTCCTTTCTGTTTTTCTTCAGATTAACAATGAGCTGAAACTCACTGTAAAGCTAAATAAAGCTGAGAGGAGCTGCAGAACTGATTATTCTCTGTGGGTTCATCCACAAATACTTCAACATTAAACTGTTTCACGATGGTGAAAATTCTTTTCTGACCTTGAAAATATTTGTTTAACCAAAAAGTCAGGACCCTCTGACGAGCTCGCACTGTTTAGATGCACGTTTCAGGCTTCACCAGCGAATACTTTGCCCAGTTGTCATGGCGATGGCTGAGTTTTCATCACGTGGCCTGAGTGTGACTGGAGATGTGGCTTTGGGAAAAGGAAGCAGGTAGACCTGGTGTTTCGGGGTTTTTGTATTTCATCTCTGGAGTCCAGGCTTGATATCAGTCAGAGACACAGTGGCCGACGCTGTCAGTGATATTCAGTATGAGCATGAGCAGGTGTAGTGTGTGTGTGTGTGTGTGTGTGTGTCTGTAATAATCATTTACCCTATTCACTGATTTGGTCATGAATCTTGTCTTTGTCTTGTTTTGTCTTGTTGTCTTATTTATGGCTTCACATAAATACAGCAAGAAAAAAATGTTGCTGGCTTTTCCCAACAACAGTATAAGAAACATGAGCTGTGACTAAGAACAGCTGAGGATGAGAAGTACCAGACGTGGAGACAGCACACACACACACACACACACACACACACACACACACACACACACACACACTGACCACTTTAAACTTCTTCTTTCTTGCACCTGAAATCATCTGGTGATGATTTTTTTTATACTTTTATAACCTAAAGTCTGGGTTCCTTCGTAAAAATGTTTGGTAAATTACTGAAAATGTTTAGCCTCGTTGGTTAAACGTACGTTGGTAGCTGCTATCGTCGTCATGCAGAACATGAAACAGTGTAAACAGAGCTGATGAAAGTGTGAGCACGGTGAATGAGTGAACCATAAACCACTGAAATGGGATCAACATTCAAATTCAGCCTGTACAACATTTTGGAACGGACTGAAAAGCAAAATGTTCTCACAAGAGAACGACACAACTACGTACGTGTTAGTGTGTTAGACGAAGCGAGGACCACTCCCACAAGGGAAGTACACACATTTAAATACACAAAGGGCAAGTAAAAGGACAAGAACTTTAAGAGAGTACAATCCAGTACACAGAACCGAAATACATCAAGATCCAAACATTAAAAGGATGATAAGAAAAATTTAAAAGTGAAATGATCGTTGAGACCATGTGGGGACCCCTCTTGGGGAAAGATATTTTGGAATATCACCTGTGGAATGAAGGTGAGGTGGTCGGCCATGCTCCAAATGTTCAGACTGTAAAGGCCTTTGTGCAGATGGAGGTCTGCACACCAACTTACATTTGTAGAGATGCAGCTTATTAACCGGCCAACAGAAAACTTTTCACCTGTTGATGGATGTTTAAAGGTTTTTTATTACACGGAGCTCTTGACTCTTTTCGTGCTCTGATGAAGGCCCGTGGCACAGACCCGTCAGCCATTACATCCCAATGAAATCTGAAGTTCTACAAACATTTTTGTTTTGATCTCCTTTCAGCACTTTTGAACTTATTTTAAATTGTTTCTGCTTTTTCAACACAAACAAATACCCAGTTTACACTTCGCCTCTTCTTCTCATCTTGGCTGGATGTGCACAGCTTTTACCAAACAGCTTCAGGTGCATTATCACCTCTCTCAGAGTCTACCCTGATTTGAATGTGGCCCAGGAAGACCGAGGCAGACTGCCATCAGATTTGTGATCTGGTGAGCGGAGATGTATGAATGTGGCCGAGTGTAGACAAAGTATATTAAGGTGACAGCAGTGTGCCTTCCTGTGGTGCTGGTAATCGAAGCTAAGCAGATAGAAGCAGCCTCTGTCGGGCTCTCTGGGTGTCTGCTGGAAACACAAAGAGGCCGATGACACTTTGGCATCCGATAAAAGCACATTTATGCCCTTCAGCTGGGACTCACTGTGGGTACCTGTGTCTGAGAGTGCCAACACAGTCACAGTCGAGCTGTTTAGAGTAGTTCAGCCAGCAGCCCACAGTGACTCAGCCCAGGTTATATCCGCCATTGGTGCAGCCACGTGTTGAGTTAGTACCACAAAAAAGAGAAACATCACTTTCTCATCTTTTGAATTTTATCCACTGCATCTGTGAAGTTGTGTCAGTGTTTCCAGATACAAGTCAGATTGAATGATCTCTGACTGCAGTTCAGAGCCAGAGCTCTAGTAAGGAAACAATACAGAGGCCACTCAGAGCTGATTCATTATGACTGCACCTGATATTACACCTGATATTAAAGCTTGAGGGGAGAACTCACAGAGCTGCTCTCCCCTCTCAAACTCAAACTCTAATACCAGCCACCATTAAATTTCAGTGAGAGAAGATAAATCCTGATAGTCCTGAACCAGGACTTAGGAACTGATTCTGTCTCCTGGTATTTGTTCAGAGCCGAGCAGCTGCCTATTGTACAGGCTGAAGATGTGAGACCTCGAACATGATGAATTATGACCATTTAACCAACATCATATAAAAGCGTGTGGGACTTTCTGCAGGTCAGGTCGAGTAAGAGAACAACTTTTGTAACTTAACATGAAAATCTCACCAGGTTTCTGGCTGCAGGCTGCAGGACGTGTGGAGACGAGATGTTTTCGACTCTGACCGATTTAACCTTCTCCAGTTAAATCTCAGATTTTACTGGGTACTTATGTTTCCTGTGGACAGGCTCTGCTCTAAAGACTAAAACAAGGGATCAGTGTACCTGACAGATGGTAACATGTTTGCCTGTAATCTGCAGGATGTGCACTGATGCGTTTCTGCTCAGAGGGGGTGTACCTGTACATCTACCAACACACCTGTGATGCGGTGCCTTCAGCTGCGTCTCTCACTCGATCTTTTCCCTGACAAGTTCACTTATAGCTCCATTTAGCTAATCTGCATCTGATCACAAAGACAAACGCATGCATCAAGATTCAAGAATTAAGACTCAAGAGTCTTTATTTATTAAAAATGACACTTATGAAAAATATAAAACGTAAAGTAAATAAAGTGCAGCTTAGTGCCAGTCTATGAAATGCTGTGAGTGTGTGATTGTCTTACTGCTGAGAACCGGTGATCTGTTTGATTGTCAGCAGGTGTGTGTGTGTGTGTGTCTGTGTGAGAAGGTGTGTGTAAGTGGCTGGAGGGGTCGGGTGCATGTGTGAACACATTTCTCTGATGGCTTGCAGTGTGTTTTGCAGCATTTCCCTCCATGAGTAAAGCACACAGCGTTTGAGATCTGTTCCAGTGTTAGTCAGCGTGGTGAGTCACTCTGAGGCTGCTTCTCTTCTCGTTGGAAACAAGCTGAATTCTGCCTCTGTTCACCCGCTCTGCAGGGGTTTCTCTGTTTTCTGGCTTTTGCTTTATGAACTGAACTGAAAAGCTGTTGCTAAGCGCTCGCAATTAAAATACACAGAGACGCACACGCACACACAGTGTCAGTGTCCTTATGAATGTGATAGATGTCCTCTTTCTCACACAGACAGGCAGAGAAAAATCAGCGAGGAGTTTGTGAATGTGATTCCAAATCCACAATCTTTTTCCTGCCTGTAACACATCAGACCCCTCAATACGCCCAGAAACACAACTATCCATTGATTTATCTGTTTTACAATCACTCGGGGCTCTGCTGGACGCCCTGATGGGACTGTGACAGGTTCAGAACAGGAATGAAATGGCACAGAGAAGGGACCAGAACAGGATTAGAACATGGTCAGAATCTGAAAGGGACAGGATGAAACAGGATGAGGAATAAAAGAATCTGGGTTGTGATGGGATCCCAATGGGATCATGACTGAATTTGGAGGAAGTCATGAGACTGAAACGGGATCAGAACTGGATCAAGATCAAGATTGGAATTGGGACAGAATGGGACCAGATCAGGACAGAATTGGGATGGGTTCAGGAATGAGATCAGGATTCAATCTGGACCGGATCAGAGCAGGATAAGGACAGGATTGGGATGGCACTGGGATGGACTGAGAGGAAACTGGGAGGGGACTGTGTTGAGACTGACATGGGTGTGAGACACACTTTGGACTTCATTGGGACTGGGACTGGGACAGGGATCAGGATGGGATGAAGACAGGACTGGAACAGGATTAGAAATTACAATCAAATGATTTCCTTCTCTTGATCTCTCACACACACACACACACACACACACACACACACACACACAGTGTGACATGTCCATTATCTCTGTTCAGATCCACTAATCGTCTCATTTCAGGTGAAAATCATCTCATTTCCCCAAAGTGAGATTGTTACACCTGAACGTGACACACACACACCTGAAACCTGAGAGCCAGCATGCTAACGGCTTGACACTGTGTGACATATACACACACACACACAGGTTGCTGATGAAAGTGTTTGCAGGTTGTTTTCATATTCTATAGAGGAATATAAAGTACAGCAGGTCACCTCGACACCTGTGTGACATCGCTCGCAACATGCAACACTTAACACTTCAAATAGCACCAAATGAACTGATTAACAAGATGAGGTGTGTGTGTGTGTACATACATGTGTGAAAACAGGTTTGTCTGAAATAGATTCTTTATAAATGTTCCTCAATGTTTTCAGAACTCAACCAAACTTTTCTCTGAAAGGATCAAAGTTTCTCTTCCCTCCGAATGTGTGACGGACAGATCTGAGGCCCAATCAGAGCTGAAGGTTTAGGTTCTCTAGCAGCAGTTTCAGTGTGAGATAGTGATTTCTTTCATTTAGGTAAATATAGTGTAATGAACTAAACTAAAATAAATATGTAGATGTTTAGATATTGATTTTGTGAATGAGAACACAAAATACTTGGACCATTTTACATGTTTCAGAGCTCTGAGCTAAAGGAACGATGAATGACCACAACACTGTCAGAGACTCTGAGCTTCACTGAGCATCCCTGTTTTCTTAAAGCCTCTGTGACTCTAACTCACACACACACACACACACACACACACACACACACACACACACACACACACACACCTATGCCACTCTAACAGTAATAATAAAGCCGTGTGTGCTGTGTTTCTGTCGGTAGCGGTTTCTCCTTGTTGCCTGGCAACTGATGATGATTGAGCCTGTGAAGTGTCCTTCTGAGGGCCATTATGAGACACACACACACTGAATGAAGCAGAAGAGGGGTGTGTGTTTGTGTGTGTGTGTGTGTGTGTGTGTGTGTGTGTGTGTGTGTTCTCTTCGTCTCATTGTTCTCTCTCTTTCATCTTCACTTTTTCATCCATTCATGTCTCTTTATTCATCTTTCAGGTGTTTAAAATTCAGTCTGAGAAGTCAGGTTCACATCTCTTCATTTAAATCATGATTAGACAAACATAATCAGAGATTAGTTTGGAAAAGTGTTGGTGTTTTTACGTAGTTTACATCAAACTGTTCAGCGTCGAGAACCAAACCTGAACCACTGAGGTCCAACTGGTTTCTTTCTTCCTCACTTTAATATTTTGAATGTTTTTGTTTTTCGTGTTCGGACTCAAAGTGAAACACACACGATGCTGCAGAACCTCACACACACACACACAAGAACCCATGTTCCTCAGGAACGAGCAGCAGGTCAGTTATAAATCACTCAGCCTCACTGTGAGATCAGTTGAATTTCTTTTGAACGCAGACACTCTGCTCTGCTGTTCCAGGTCATCTACACAAAACCAATGAGAAATAAAATCAGCTAACACTGCCAGAAAAAAACAATCTCACATCAAAGCCATGAGTTTCCCATGAGACTAAAATGAAGGTCAAGACCAAAAGAAGAATCAGAGGAAGTGACGATGTGAGCGAGTGTTTGGTGAACTGTTCCAGTCCGATGGTTCTTTACATTTAACAATGATCAGTTTAAGTTATAGGCTCAATGATGCAGGTCACAGGTGCATATAAACACAAAGGGCAATGTCACAAATAAGAAAATGAATAAACGAGTGGAACAACAAAGATAAACACAACGGTGGCACAGTGACAACCGCAATCAGTCGGCTCAATTTGTCTTTTCATCTCTGTTTCTGTAACAGCCGTGAAAAACGTGTGTGTGTGTGTGTGTGTGTGTGAATATTCATCAGGTCTCCTTTCATCAGAGCCTTTTGTCAGGTGTCATCTCTGTCTGTCTGTTTCCTGATGTGTGTTAGTGTCTCAGGTTCATACTTTAATACAAACACTCAGTTGTGCTCTTACACACATTAAAACACACACAGATACAATGTGACTAAAAAAACTGAAAATAATGATCACACATGACCTCCTCACACACACACACACTTTATAAATGGCATCATACAGCATGTCCTGTTGTCATGGTGATAGCCCTCTCTCATACCCATTAGGTGTTCTAAGCAAAGACCAGAACGTCGTGTGAAAACCTGTTTCATGTTTGAGCTGCAGTGAAACGCTTCAGATGAAAAACCGCGGTGGTTTCATCTTCGTCTAAATGACAGTGATGACGTGTTCCTGTCTGTCGAAGATCTGGTCATTTAAGTAACGGACGCGCCTCACAGCTGATGCGGCTGTTAACTCTAAACATCACGGTTCTGCTCATTAAACTTACAGCTGTTCTGGGATCAGTTCATCATCACAGACTTTTTGACTGCTCATAGAAGGAAAAGACATTAAGCTCAGTTCCATTAAGTGTGCCAGTAACCCATGGCCATGAGCCAGCATGCATAAAACCAGGACCCTGGATCTGGCCAGTCCAAATGGAATGCAGCTATTGTTCTTGATGCCAGCAGTGCGTTTCCCGCTGTGACTTTCAAAATCTCTGCTGTTTAAAGATCCATTAGTGGTGTTTTACTCTGGATTTTCCACTGAATATTAGGGCTATGAATCTTCTATGATTTGATTCTGGGTAGGTGGGGGTGGGGGGTGGCATGTATTCATTGATCCAGAATTATAGAATTTAAGAAAACACAACTCTGAAAGGACAACTCACTGGTCTGGTCTGTGAGTCAGCAGGTCCACTTCTTTCACCCAGATTAAATAACAGGATATTAACCAGATGGCACAGACAGTTGTCTTCACACATGTATTTTCCTGACTTTTCCTCTAGTGCCACCATCAGGTCAGAGTCCGAATCTGTCCGGTACCTGTTTATGACCGAACACCTGCAAAACGAATGAGATTCTCATCAGCCTCAGCTGTTCATTGTTTAGTGCTCATTAGCAAATGTTAGCATGCTAACGGTCCAAAATAAGATGCTGAGCATGGTAAAGGTTGTACCTGCTAAACATCAGCGTGTTAGCAGCGTGTTAGCAGCGTGTTAGCAGAGATTACAGCTAAAACACTGGAGAGATTAACTTAGCTAGTAGAACGGCGACTAGACAGGAAGTGATATCATGACTTCAGCTGTTTATATGACACAGTGATCAATACTGCGTCAATCAGTCAGTTCACACTTTGATCAGAAATTTTTGTTTTGCAAACATCTGCCGAGCAATGTTGACATGCTCCGATTTAAAGATCAAACCCAGTCAGCGAAGTCTCTGCTCTCATCTGAAAATGACTCCAATACCCACGATGCCTTGCAGACTAACCACAGAGCTGTGGTTTAACACACTGTACAGTACATTCAGTACAGAAGAGAATAAAGAGAGAGATGGAGAAGAAGGAGGGGATCAGCCTTGAGTTCTGGCTGCCATGACAACAAGAGCGGCACCGCTGCTATGGAGACACCGCATACATACATACACACACACACACACACACACACACATACAGACACACACACACACACACACACACAAAGATGCATCTATGAAGTGTTGAGGATTTGATGGAGAGGCAGAGGGAGGTTCTGAGGGAACTACAGAGGAATTGGGGTGAGAGACTCTGACAGATGGAGTATGTGAGAGAGAGAGAGAGAGAGAGAAAGAGGTGAAGGCCTGAGTGAGAACATCCTCCTCTTCATCATGCTCTTCCACTTTTTTATTTTCTCTTTCCCCCTTCTCTCTCCTTCAGGCCATTTCACCTCTGCTAACTTTTCCTTTATTATCATTTGTCTTAATGTTTCATTAAATCAAGTTGTTCAGAGTCTTAGCTGCAGTAAATTAGTCATGTGTGAACGTAATTCTCAAAGTTGCTTTGCCTCAGTTTGTGTTGCAGATAATGAGGACGCACACTGAGCATCACAACAGGTAAACAGATAAATCAAAATAATAAGGCAGTTAGCAGGGCTCTGAAGCAGGACGCTTTTCCAGGGTAGTTTTTCCTGTGTGCGTTTATGTTTGTGTTTGTCTGTGTCGTGTGTGTGGTGTTTCTTAACAGATATGTGTGTGTGTCTGTGTGCGTGTGGTCAATAGCAGCCTCAGTGGTGCTCTGCAGTTGGTCGATGTGTTGCTCGTTTCAGCAACGCACCATCGATCCTCTCAACAACAGCGAACTGCACATTTAACCTCCTGTGGTTTCACTCCACTGAGTGTGTGTGTGTGTGTGTGTGTGTGTGTGTGTGTGTGTGTGTGTGTGTGTGTGTGTGTGTGTGTGTGTTACTACACTTCTGTCTTTGTGAGGACAATTAAATTTTAGATAACGACCTAAGATGTGTTTTACAGCGATGCTCCACCCGGACCTGAGTGTTTGGCCCGTCACTGAGAGCAGAGCTTAAAGTCAGAATAGATTTCAATTGTGACTCAGTTTATTGCAGAAAAAGCTTCTTCTTTCTCTTTTTTAAATAAATGTAATCCTCTGAAACGTCTGCATGCTTCCCAGTTGTGCCGCAGTTTGTTTGAATCCACGCTCCAGTGTCACCTTCTCTCCTTCAGCTGCGACAGAAGTGACAGTTTTAGTCGTTAATTTTTAGAAAATGACTTTTTGGTCAAACAAAATAAATCCTGTGAATGTGATTCATTCTCACAGACAGTAGTGAGACTGTCAGTCTGCTGTTTATTGTTATTTGATTAACTTGATTGGATTATCACAGTTGTTGGCAGTGAATTACATGACGTTCATCACATGAACATGAGTTCAGTCTGTAGATTTATCATCATTAATGTGACTTTATTCGGCTCCACTTTTCTGTCTGTGGCTTCACGATGATGATTTCAGTTATTTGAATGATTTATTCATCTGCTGATGAAGATCAAAGCTCACCTCCATCTCTCCCTCGCTCCTTCTCTTTGCTTGATCTTCACTCACATTGAAAATGTTTTATTCACCATAATTAAACAGAGTATTGATGAGAAGGTTGTTCAACGGTTATAGTGCAGGAAAAGAAGAAACACTGAAACATTACACTGTGGACTGTAGACGTTATAATACAGGGGCCTACGTTTGGTTTCAGGGAGGCTACTGTGAAGTCAGAAAGTTTGTTTTTCTAAAACTGTGAATGAATTTATACAGTATTTATTGTATATACAATAAAGTGTTGCATTTCTAAATCCATCAAATTTGGCAACTTGGTTGTGCTGCTTTCAATAGTGGTGACAGTTAAGCAAAAAAAGAGAAGAGAAAAAGAGAAGTGCTGTGTAAGACATGTCGTGTACCATAAATATGGAGTTACAGCTGAATGGGGCTGGAAACGAGGGGAAACATCGAACCTGGATCGGTCCAGATGTCAGGACACACATCCACCCAGCTGCACCAATCAAACAGTTAGGGCAGCCTGAAAGACAAAACCCAGAGCAAAGAAAACTCCACAGACGACCAGTTCCTCCCCACATAAATACTGGGTTTAGTGTTTGTCTGGGTGTCTGAAGAACTTTATTGTTCTGCCTTTGTGCAGACTGCAGAGCAGCAGAAGTGCAGCTCAGTCTGTATTTACCATGGTGCCTCTCTCCACTCTCCACTCAGTGCTCTGCTCTCTGTCTCTGTCAGTTACCTGAGTGCGGTTTCTATGGGATGTATGAGAAGATCCTGCTGTTTCGTCATGACCAGACGTCGGAGAACGTGCTGCAGCTGCTGCGCTCTGCTTCTCAGATCCAGGAGGGAGACCTGGTGGAGGCCGTGCTGTCAGGTGAGAGGGGCTGATGGTGACATCACAGGTGGGAGGGGCTGTCTATCAGTATGTCCAGTAACATGTGAAACAAAAATCACAACAACAAGACTACTACAAGTTTCCCTCAGTATCACAGTGATCCTGTGAGTTGTCTGTACATTCATGGGTTCATTGCAAACAGGAGCTGATCACAGATGATTCAGCTGCTGTTAATGGGGATGATTTGAAGTGTAAACAAATAGAGACTAAAAAACACAAGGCTGGAAACAGAAAACCTACAGTATCTACCTATAGATTCAAAGCACATAGCTTTACAGGATCTACCTGTCCTGGTGGTTTTAATTAATATCATTTATGAATTATAGTTTAGACATTTTACCCATACATGTGATCAAACTACCCCACCTCCCCCTGACACATAAGTCTAGTCTGAATGGGGCTTGAAGCATGTGGTGACTGTGCCAAACAGCCGTGGAGTCGAGCTTAAGTTGTTGACTTCACCTCACTGGATGGATGAATGTGTGATGAAACACACACACACACACACACACACACACACACACACAAACACACACCACAAATCTCATACCTCATTCCCCTTTCATCTGCTCCAGTTTTCTTTCTATTCTATTCTTTATTTTTGTTTTGAATTCCATGAAAAGAACAAACAGTCGACTGAAGCTGAAAGAGGATTCTGGGTAAAACTCTGAACTCTGAACAGTTTGAACAAACCCAACCAGAGAAGACCTCCTGCAGGTAAAGACTCACTGGTTAATTGTTTTTAGCAGACAGGTAAAAAGCCTAGAAATCAGCTCAACATCTCTAGATGTGGAAAATAACGATTCACCGTCTCTGCCTGACTCGTCTGTCTGGCTGCCGTCCAGCTCAGGACTCAGGTGTTCACACAACGCTACGCTAACGATAGCTGCTGCTTCCCAGTTTCCTGCTCCTCTGTCACCACCCAGTACAGTGTGTGTGTGAGTTGGTGGACATTTGCATAATACTTGTCTGCGTTTGTGTGTGTTTGTTTTACTGAATATATTTTTGTCTATGTGCATGTCTGGAGTGTGATCCACTGTTTAAAGAATAATTCTGGTCAAAAATAAGAAGAATAAATTATTCAGGTATCTTAGATTATATTCTGCACAAAATGTATGTGTGTGTCTTCATTTCATGTCCACTGAAAAACTACAGTTCAAAGTACTGAAGGTTCATTTGATTGACTGAGTGGAGCTGAGGTCAGCAGCAGCACTAAGGGGAGTCGGAGCTGTTCTTTCTCCTCCCCCTCTCCTCTTCCTTCTGATCAGCTCCACATTAGCATCGCTATCGACCAGGCCAGCTGTATGGCCAGATGTGTTGTTGTACACCGTCCCAGTTTTACTGCAGGTGGTTCAGCACCAGTTAAACATCCTGTTCATCTCTACTGGTTTCTTTTCTTCTTCACTTGTTTTCTCTTCCATTTCTTTCTTCGTCAGAGCCACGTTCGTTCTTCTTTTCCTTCTTCTCTCTGCTCGTCATAGTTTCTATGTTCTCTTCATCTTCTTCTATATCTTCTTTCTTCTTTCCATTTACCACCTCATTTTGTTTTCTTTTGTCTTTTCCACTCATTCCTTCCCTAAAAGTTTTCCTATCCTTTTCCTCTTCTTCCTCCTCTTTATCCTTATAATTTCCCACCTCATTCTCCTTCCATCTTTCACCAGTTCTTTGCCTCCATCCTCCTCTTTTGCTCTGCTTCATCTCCTCCCTCTTCCACCTCCTCTACCTTTCCTCCCTCCTCCTCCTCCTCCTCTTCCTCCTCCTCCCTCTGGATGCTGACACTCAGTTAAAAACACTTTTATTAACGGCTCTCTGCCAATCCCAGTGACAGCTCGAAGTGTGGAGGAAACAAACAGGAAATTAAGCTTGTATGGTGTAACAGGCAGCTCCAGCCAAGCGAGCTGATTGGTCACAAACGACCTGATAAAAACATCCTGATAATTCCTGAAATACGCAGCCAGACAGGTTTTATTGGCTGTGATTTCTACCAAGTAGCTAGTTAACAAACTCTGTTTCCTGTTTTTTTAATCAGTGTATATGTTGATTAAGGTTTTTAGAGTCCACAACAAACCCTGAGGATCATGGGAGTTCACAACTCAGCTGCACTTTTTCTCTGATTTATTGTTTTCAGTAAATTTAGTTGCGAGGAAAAACCCGAATCAGTAAGCAAAAAAAAGAAAAATACAAAATAAAGATGCATACAAAGGTAAACATATGTACACAGATACACACCGAGTGTAAATTTACATGATCATAAATAATATTCACATCAACATCCAAGCTGTAATTGTGACTGTGAAAGTTTTTCCTCTCAGAGCTGCGATTAACTGACTCTGTGCTTAGTGACGTGGAAGAGCCTGAAACCCAAACAAACTCGGACACAACATATCAGCCAATGTTCGTCTTTCAGGGTAATTAAACACAGATTCACTTTTTTAACTGCTGGTGTACGGACAGTCAGCACCGGTGCCCCCGAGGATGTGTCCTCTCCCCACTGCACCTCCAGGGACCCAGCTGTCTGCACACGACACTAAGGTCACTGGACTGATCAGATGGCGGGTCTGGAACTCAACTTGGAGCACTACACCCCCTCATTATGTCCAACAACCCGCCGTCAACATCAGCTCCATCCTCATAAATGTCCATGTGAGGACGGAATTTCTGCAGCACCTGTCACAGGAGCTGCTGAGCCAGTCTTTGTTGCTTGAGAGTCACCAACAGCCAGAGCCAGATTCCTTTTTCGATGACAGAAGTGGTAAACATGGGAATTTTTCCCACGATTAAAGTAGAGTCTATTGTTGTGGATATTTGTGGAGCTAAAGAGCTAAAACATGAATGTAATTATTAGCACACCACACCCAGCTGTTCCAGCACCGCTGGTTTACAGTTTCTGCACCCACAGTGTTTGTTTTCTGGTTGTGTGTTAACAAGCTAGCAGTGCTCCTTAATGCCCCTAATTCCACCACAGAGAACACACACATAAACACAGGCATTTATATTCAGCAAGGACTACCTAGGAAACCCCCCCACCCACACACACACACACACACACACACACACACACACACCATTTTCTGAAGCATATAATAACGGTTCGGGAGCTTGTTCAGACTTCCAAACGTATGTTGGCCCTCCAAACAAAAGGCATAAACAATAATTTGAATAAATGGAGGTAATTTCCTGCAGCAGAATGTCTAATCAGAGCTGCATTCTGCTGGAGGACCACAGCACAGGGCGAGAGTGTGTGTGAAAGAAAGCGAAAAGGCGAGAGAGATTCAGAAATAACATGCAGAGAGAGAATGGAGTGAAAACCATATCCCAAACTACCCATCATGCCTTGCCAAGCCTGCTGGCCAACCAAACAAACACTCAGTCCATCTGCGCCCACTAAGAGCCTCTCATACCTCCAAAACATTTACAAAATACCCCTAACAACCCATTCATTACTCTTTCTGTGTTGTGTTAATCTCCCTCCCCCTCTCTCTCTCCATCTCTGGCTAGTTGAAGGAAAACTGATGAAGTTCTGCATTTTTCTGAACCATCACTAAATGCGTCCCACTGACGAGACTGTGTGTGCATCCAAAACCTGACACATCCGATCCCTCTGAGCCACAAAGAGCTATTAACACACATGAGATGCACACGGTGCCACCGGGTGACATGTTCCTTCATCATCACAAACACTGTAGTTTATTTAGTCTCTCACACACAGATTCATTTGAGATCATGAATATAAGCAGTAAAAATGGGCTCAGACATACGGACAGAGCACGGAGAAGAGCCACTGCTGCCCTGCAAACCCACACAGGTGCTTTCATTGATCCTCTCTGATTAGAGCACAGCTCAGGTAGAACCATAAATAAAAAAAACAACTAAATAAACAAAAGGTAACGTGGTGTAAGGGGAAGAACCGGAGACGGCTCATCTTAAATCCATGGTGGATGGAGTGGCCAGGTGCAGCCAGTTAATCTGCACCTACCAGGACCTGAAAGGAGACAACACACAAGCATGAGTCCAGGACAAGACACAAACTTACAGGCCAAGGCAGAGCCAGACAGTCACAACAACACTGTGAAGGGTAATGTTAATAAAGCCCAGTGTGAGGGTGGCCGAGAAACCCGGTATGAAACAATGAGTTGTGGCAGTCTGAAGCAATTCAAAATCCATTTTATTTGACAGAATGAGAGTCTTGTTCAGAAACTTCACAGTAAAAATTAATAACGGGCCAAACAGAAAGAGAAAAGTAAGCCAAGAAAAAGAAAAAACAAAAAAACTCCTCAAGAAGAATCAAAACAACACACAACAAAAGAATTCGCTCTAAACTGCCTTCCTGACTATACCTCTAAAGTTCCTTAAAGTCCAGGCCCAACGCAGGAGCTGTGTTCTGGAGCTGAGCTTCTGTTCTCTGGCCCCCGGCCACCACAGCCTCCTCACTTTTCTACTGGTGGACTGAACCTTCTCGAGAAAGCAATATCAATTATCTCTTCCAGCACACTTACAATAACAACAATATCAAATATCATGTTATCAAATAGAAGTTTACTTAGACTTACTTTAAAAACACCTGTTTCTTTTTAAACAAGATACTGATACTGATCATTCCACCACAAAAGACAAAACACCCCTCCCAGTCTACCACACTTGGTTTCTTCCCCTGTGAACCCCCCTATTTAACCAAATGGACCGCTCCAGTCCAGGTTTGGCTGTTCCTGGTCTGACAGGGGAAGAAGTGCAACAAAGGAGACAGGTGAACACAATTTAAATTCAGTAAATCAAATACACAATCACAACGTGTCTTTTCTTCTTCACCCCTTCATCCAAATGTTCATACCACACACATCACCACCAACAGTTCACACCAGGATCGACATTCTGGTAAAGAGTGAGAAAGAGTGTGTAGTGCATGTGCCTTACTTTAGTGCACGGGGTCTCCCTGTGACACACGGTGTTTACCTGTCTGCCAAACAGATGTTAAATCCAAATGTGGCTCATCTGTACTGTAGATGTCCTTGGTTCATCTTTACTTCTGTGTTCCAGCTTGGAAAAGGAGGAGGTAGTTTGTGGCTGGTCCAAAGGTGAAGCAGTGTGAATGTGTGAACCTGATGGATTCGTAAAGCTGAAAGCTGGGTGTAGTTTTTAAGCCTTTTTTCCTCCCCACACGGGCCAGTTGATTCCGTCTTCAGTGTTGTGGGTTTCTCAGCAGGATTTCTTGGTGCTGCCAGTGAACCCAACGGGGTTTTTGTGAAAACAGCTGGAGCGTGTTTGGACTCAGATGGCCATCATGGCCACCGGCCCAGTCGCCCCAGATCAGCAGATGCTCGTCAAAGAGCCGCTTTAAATACATTTTAGGAAACGTGGAAAAGAAGAATCACTTCAGAATAATACACACACTCTCTGGATGTTTGCTCTGCTTGGAACAGGATGATTCTGCACTGTGGGTTTACTGAAATCTAATTTGTTTACTTTTGGTTTTCTGTGGTTTTATTAATTTAAATTACTTCATGTACATCTAGCTTTTATTTGTTGATCATATTTTGTACTTTCCTGAATCTGAAATACTAAAGTAAGTACTTCCTCTGGTCTTTCTTATAAACTGCTTACATTAGCTCATTAACCTGTAGCATCATAATTAATCATATTTCTTTTTGGACTAGAGTTTCAAACTTCAGTTTCTTTCAGCTCTGACAAGAGAGAACAGTGCGTGTGAGGAGTGTGCACACAATTCAGAAAAATAAAGAGACAACACAAAGAATAAAGACGACACAAATAAAATGCTAAGCTGAATCAGCTGATCAGAGGCAGTTTACTCTTCTCACATGCTGCTGGCCTGGCTGACGCACAAACCTGAATTCACGTGTGCCCTGATGTCTTTTCCATTTCTACAGCCTCAGCCACAGTGGAGGACTTCCAGATCCGTCCACACTGTCTGTTTGTCCATTCGTACCGAGCCCCGGCCTTCTGCGACCACTGTGGAGAGATGCTGTGGGGACTCGTTCGACAGGGACTCAAATGTGAAGGTACAGATGACAAACAGTGGATGTGTGTTTACAAGCTCAAATGGATAAACTGCTGCTGATCAACACTTAGTTCCATCACACAGGTTCCTCTTGTCTCTCTCTGTCCAGGCTGTGGTCTGAACTATCACAAGCGTTGTGCCTTTAAGATCCCAAATAACTGCAGCGGGGTGAGGAGGCGTCGTCCGTCCAACGTTTCCCTGACGGGGGGACTGGTCAACATGGGCCGCCCCCTCTCTGCAGAGCCCTCACCCCCCCACTACTCTGATGATGCTTTGCTGGTCAGTACTCTGGAGCTCAGGCTCATTATAGACTGTACATCCTAAAAACATCTGTATGAGGATTTTTGGTCATCTTGTTTTAAGAACCAACACCTGATGTCCAAACCAAAATCTCCAGGTAACCAGGTCATAAGCTCGGACCGTTTAGTTACTGTTGCTATGCCTGTCAGATGTTCCACTCATCAACTGTACATAACAGTGACACGTTCACCAGAATCAGAAGCACTTTATAGCCGGGAATGTTACACATACAAGGAATTTGGCATGGTGTTGTTGGTGCAAACAAAAAACACATGCAGCGAAACTTACTAAATAAAAAGAAAGAAATTTCTCATTTGTAAACTCACTAATGTGGCTGATGTAGCTGATTGTCTCTTTGGCCTTGAAGTAATTCTGCACCTCAGCATGTTCAGGTGCATGCATACGTCTCTGGTTGCTGCACTGTGATTGGACAGTTACTGTTTGGAGGAGGAGTTTGTGATGTTGCCTGTGCTCTAACTCCAGAGGAGCAAAAACTCTCTGCCGTCACTGCCAGAAAAAACAAATAAGTCAAAAAAAGTTTTTTTGAGATCAAATCTTTCCATATTTTCTTTCATAAGAACATTCGAACTCCACTTTAACTGCCTTTCTTTCTTTCTCTTGTTCTCTCTTTTTCTCCAGTCTCCAGTCAGTCCCAGTATGGAGGTAAGTCCCACCACTTTATCCATAATAATACTCAGTGAGGTTTGATTCAAACTTGAGTTGAATTTATGCTTTTAATTATGTAACAGTGCATGGGATTTTAAATCTGAGATGTATTTCCTGTTTTAATGCAGTGAGTTTATCAGAGTGAATCTATCAGAGTGATATGTTTGTGTCAGTAATGTTGGTGAAGAGGCTGTTTGTTTGTTTGACTTGTTTTAGGTTCATGGTGGAAAATCAAATGTGGCCTGGAGCCTAAAACCAACCATCATCTGGAACCTGTTCAAAACATTTTTGAACCGTTTTTTTCTGCTCCAGTGAATCGAGTGTTTTGGTTGAACATGTCTAACTGGGCTTTGTGTCGTTCTGTTCTCACAGCAGAAGAACCAGTTAGATTACTTCCCCGGTAGAGAGCGTCGTTCCAGCTCCCAGTCGTACGTCGGCCGTCCCATCGAACTGGACAAGATCTTGTTGTCGAAGGTCAAAGTTCCTCACACCTTCCTCATCCACTCGTACACCCGACCCACCGTCTGCCAGCACTGCAAGAAGCTGCTGAAAGGCCTCTTCAGACAGGGACTGCAGTGTAAAGGTGAGCACCTTTCCAGTTAAAATCCTTTTTATCATTAATTAGCTGTTAATGAATAGGGAAATGGGGGGATCCCAATCACTGCAGCCATGTTGGATTTTAGGACAGGCTTCGTGGACTGGGATCGAATTTGAACAAATGACCTGCTTGTTCAAATTCACTGAAACTTTTTTTGAACCTGGAGAACCTGGTCAGTCAAAGCTGTACGTTCATCCCTGGCATAAAAACACTGAACTGCTTGATTTTCAGCTGTTTTAAAAACCTGACCCACACAGTGTTGGACTGTGACCTGATGGCTGCTCTCCTTTTCTCTCAGACTGTAAATTCAACTGTCACAAACGATGTGCTCCCAAAGTGCCCAACAACTGCCTGGGAGAAGTCTCCAAAAATGGAGGCAAGTTTCAACACACTCACACGCACTCGCTGTACCTGTACACGAGGACCCTTACTGACCCATGTCACTACAAACCTTACCCGACAAAACATCAACCTAAACCTAGTTCTAGTTTAAAACCAGGTCCAAATGTCCTTAGTTTCCAAAAACGTCCTCATGTTCCTTGTCTGAAACACAGACACAGATTCTTGATTTTGTCTAGTAGAGCTCCTGAGCCCGGGGGCGGAGTCAGATGTCATCATGGTGGAAGGTTGCCTGGACGACCATGACGTTGACAGAGGCGGCGGCCTGTTGGATGACATGGATGAAGCTCTGACATCAGAGGGAGGTCTGTTGCTGGAGGTGGGGCCCAGTGACCTCTGCGACCTGCATGACCCCGACCTGGATGAGTCCAACCGGTCCATCAGGTACAAAAACATACACACACACATATAAATGCGAACACACACATATAAATGCAAGCACACACACACACCCACATAGATCTGAGGTTGTGCTTTGTCCCGCCCCCTGCAGCCCATCAACCAGTAACAACATCCCACTGATGCGAGTCGTTCAGTCCATCAAACACACAAAGAGGAAGAGCAGCAATGTGATGAAGGAGGGCTGGATGGTCCACTACACCAGCAAAGACACTCTGGTACCACTCTGTCACTTTATCTGGAGACCTGTCTGTTGACTCTCTGCCTGTCTACCTGTCTGTCTCTCTGTTTTACTAAAACATACATTATATATTACGTCAGATGAGGAAAAAGTCAAATAAAGGTGTGAATAACTGGATGTGATGTGAAAATCGGGCATATTAATAATATCAGGACGATCAGTAAATGATTGCGTTAAAAGACACGGGGTTGTGATCTTTACCTTTTCTTCCACTTGTACGTATGTGTTGGTGCATGGTTTTTTTTTTTTTAGCAGATCTCAGAAATGTTACTGACATTCATGTGAAACTGATCTAAACATCCAAGTGATAAAGTAAAGTCTGAGGAGGCGTCGCTGCTCTGGATCTCTCAGCTCTGTGTGAAAGATGAAACGCTGACTGTGACTCTGTTCAGGGACGTCAGTGTTTCTCTGTCCTCCTCTCCCCTTTTTTTTCTATCTCTGGACACTTTCGTTTCATTTCTTCTTTCTGCCTCCTCCTTCTCTTGTTTTATTTCCTCTAACTCTCCATTTTTCCTTTGCTGCTCTCTCATCTAATCTTTTGTTTCCTTCTTTCCTCTCTCCTTTTTTTGTCGTCTTCATCTCTGTTTCAGAGGAAAAGACATTACTGGCGTTTGGACAGTAAATGCATCACACTGTTTCACAACGACACAGGAAGTAAATACTACAAGGTAAGAGGATCTGCGTCACTCCTCTTTTACTGTTTGCCGCTTTATTTACTGACTTCACTTTTTGTGTATTTGTTGTTAGAGTAATTTTTAGTTTGATTTTTGTTTGTTTGTTTTTTACACTCATAAAAAGCCACAGGTTTTGATCTGCTTTGAGTATTTTCTAATTCAAGGTACAAATATGGATCAGTTCAGTCTGAAGTGAAGGTACAGTTAGTGAAATCAGTTACAGGTAGAGCTGAGCGCACGGACCGATGTGGTTGGTATTACGGTTCAACATCCAGGCCTAGTTATGGTAAAAACACACTGTGTAGTGACTGCTGCATGCATTTGTTCTGCTCTATTGTTTTTTGTGAGAGTCTACTGAGATCTGCTCTGCTCTTCTTCATCTTCTCTCCCTCCTCCTCCTCTTCTGTCTGCAGGAGATCCCTCTGTCAGAGATCTTATCTCTGGAACCAGCCCAGACCTTCTCTCTGCTTCCTGACGGAGCTAATCCTCACTGCTTTGAGATCGCCACAGCGTCGCTGGTGTACTATGTCGGAGAGAACCTGCAGAGAGCGGAACCATCTGTGACCGGCAGCAGCATCCTGGTGAGACAGGGTTAATGTGGAATGATGTTCTGTTCTGCGCAGTGAGAGAGCTTGATCTCCTGCTTACACCTGGCTGTGTTCATCGATGTCTGATCTACTGCACGAGTGGAGCTGCTCCTCACTAACAAACATCTCGTTCAACAAAGAAAAGTTTCAGCCACAGACACGTTCATAAGGGTTCTCCCCCAAATACAACAACCTGCTATCACCTTCCATGCTCATGTCACATGACAGCAACTGATCTATGTCCATGACAACTGAGCAGACTTCCTCTCATCATTCAGCCCATGACATGTGGCTGAAATCTCTGGAAAACCCCATAAATGGACCAACTGGTTGGTCTGGCATCTAGATCATCACATGCTGAACTGGATCAAACACATCACATCTGTATGAACCTTCAGATATTTGCAGAAAAACAACAAGAAAGACTAAATAAATTAACTGCTCCAAGCACTGGAATTAAGCAGACGTTCACATTTCCTTAATGTCTTCCCTTAGACAAATGTAATTACAGACATCGTTCCGTTAGATGAAACCAGTAGAATGTTCCAGCTGTGTTTCTCCGGGGCCGCTGCGCTGTATGACCTGTTTGTGCTGCTGGTTTCAGGTCAGTGGGGTGGGGCAGGATGTGGCTCGGATGTGGGAGATGGCCATCCAGCACGCTTTGATGCCGGCTGTTTCTACCGGAGTTTCCCAAAGTTCTCACCGCGGTGGACACAGTAAGACACAGTTACAGCCGGGACACACTTTAAAACCTGTCCACACAGGTATAATATTAATAGTGTTTGTCCTTTAATCTGTCTCTTTTTACAATTATAGGAATGAATTATAATTAAGTGAATATGAACCCAGAATGCTTCACTTTCTCTGCTGCCACTCAGTGTGCTATAGAATCTATTTAGAAGGAAACTGGCCAAATATAAATGTCATTATAGCGTCTTCTGGTCTGTGAAAGGACTCCTCATACGTTTCCAGCTCAGGTGTTAATGTTCATGTTGCTGCTGAATTCTCCTGCAGACTCTCAGATCCCCTCAGGGCTGTCGTCGCCCACACGAAACCCATCCGAGATATTTCAGACCTTCACTGACGTCAAACTGATCATGACTAACACTTCACTGTGGTCGCAATACCTTCTCTGACTCCCTGTGTTCACCTGTGGGGAAGTTACACTAAAATAATACATGGGCTCGACAGCCAGAAGAAGTTATAACATTTATTATTAATGCAGAGTAAATAAACAGGTTAATATACTTTAACAAGCGTTCAGGTGTTGGCATTAAGTTCTTGATATTGCTGACTGAGTGTATATGAGGCCTTTCTCTGTCTCATCAACAGAGGAAGTTTCCATCAGTATTTCTGTCTCCAACTGCCAGATCCAGGAGAATGTGGTGAGGAAAACACACACACATTCACAGGTGTAGTTTATACACTCAGGTACCAGGCGTCCTGTACACCCATCTCCGGACTCAGGGGTTTGCCACGTTTCTAGTGATACATGATATGATAGTGATATACTTATCACTGTTGTTCATTGAGAGCAAAGCTGCTGACAGTCATGTGTGTTACCTGTGATGTTTACTGTGCACTGAAGACTTTTGTTCCCTGACTTTTGCCTTTTCTGACTTGTGTACCACAACAAATCGAGCAGCTTTGTTCTCTATGTCACACTCATGGTGGTTTGTTTAGTCTTTGTTGTTCTGGTGTGGCCACATTTTTGACAAGGTTTCCTTATATTAGTATTTTTAACAACTGAGAAATGTCGTGGGCGGAAAGTTTTAGAGCTGAGAAACAGACATGTCACTGCTCTCCGAAGCTGCCTCGGGCGTTTCTGTACTTCAGTTTCATGTCATTTGTCAATCAATATATCTGGAGTGATCAAATGTTGGCCAATATATGCGTTGGGCATCTGACCCTAAGGCACAGTGGTGTGGAGATTACAGTTGGTTTACTTCTGCTAAAACCCTCTGGTTGAGGTCAGCCTCAGGTCTTGGTTCTGGCCTTAACTTTCTGAGATGATTTAAGATGATGACGAACGTCTGAGCCCTCATTGACCTCTACGCTCCAAACTTTCCACCAAATCTACATCCTGTTTCTCCTCCGTCTGATCCTTTTCTGCTTTCTGTCACTTTTCATTTGAAAGACTTCATGTTCATGTCACAGATTTTCCCAGAGCAGGTTGGTATGTTTCAAACATTCGTACATTTACTGTACATCACAAAGATTAGCATAAGCTCAAATGTCTACAGACTCCATTCATGCAAATGTAACTGCAGAGAACATCAAGTCCCATTTCCATGCAGACGTGCACCTCGCCGTCTCCAAGGTGAGCACGTCTTCAAGCACCTCAAATGGAGATTACTATGATTACTCACTCAGCCAAACGGTTTCCATAGCGACGGATGGTAATTAGGCAGCGAGCTCGGGGGAGGGGGAGGAGGTTTATAATATTGTATTTCTGTCCTCTTTGCTTGAGGTGTGATATTAGACTGTCAGCTAACGGGGGAGAAAAGGGAGACGTGATTGCAGACAAATGAAGGAGAAAATATTTTGCAGTTTTGGTGTCAAAGCGGTGGCAGATCACTGACGCTGTGTAGTTACACTCAGGGAGGTGCACAGTAGGCTCTCCTCTACAAAAACCTTTTCTGAAAGCTCCTCCACCAGGTGATGAATTGATGCAATTCACTTTTTTGTTGGACCCACTTTCTGTCAGCCTGTCTCGCCTTCCTCTGCTTCAGCTGCTGACCTGACGCTTTCACGACCCAAACCTTCAGCAGCTTCAGGTGTTTCTGTGCCGTTTCACTCGAGTTTAAAACCTCAGACATTTTGCAAATACAAGTAGTTGCATCAAATCATTATCTTGTTTTGCAGTTTGCTGCACTGCACAGACCACACTTCTGCTTCCTAAAATTCTTATTAGGGCCCGAAATCCAACAATGCAGTCGGTTTCTTTGCTCGTTAAAGAAGTAGTCCCCCCCCCAGTCATTTCCTTTCAATCGGAACCTTTTCGTTTTATCCTTTTCTTGAGTGTGTTGTCGTGTTTTTCAGGACATCAACTCCGTGTATCAGATCTTCCCAGACGAGGTTCTTGGCTCTGGACAGTTTGGCATCGTTTACGGAGGTGAGAACACAAAGTGGAGAGACACGTGCCACCATTAAACACAATGTCCACATGTAGCATGACTCAGTTATTTAGATGCTAGAACAAGAAGTTTTGTGTGTTTTCGTGCAGGTAAACACAGAAAGTCCGGCCGAGACGTCGCCATCAAGATCATCGACAAACTCCGCTTCCCCACCAAACAGGAGAGTCAGCTGCGCAACGAGGTGGCCATCCTGCAGGTACACGCACACACACACACACACACACACACACACACAGCGGTGATGCTCAGGAGCCTGTTGGCAGTGAGTGAGATTTCCTGTCGAGAACGACTTCATTACCGTGGCAACACTGTGGGGGTGTGATATCCTGTAATGCTTCAGCGCTGCTCAACCTGCAGAAGCTGCTGCTGCAACACACACCTGCACAGAAAACACTGCGTCTATATCCACCGTGTTCTACTGGAGGGAGTTTGGGAATAAAAAGATTTACTTAAATGTCACTTCTCCATTGTTTCTTTTTACAGATATGTGGCTTTTGTATCGATCTGAAAAAAAAAACACATCTGCTCTCTAAAGTTTTTCCATTTTCCGGTGGTGAAATGCAGCTGAGTAGATTTATTCAGGTATTATGCTCAGGCTTTTCCATCTCAGCTTCAGTTCAAAGCAAATTGTATATTTTTTTCTCTCAACACATTTGAACTTTTAAAATAAATAAAATGCTGCTTAAGCATTGATGCACCAGTATAAATAAAATCGTTTATTGTGCCAGTTATTGTTGTTTAGTTGTTATAGAACAACACACAATATTATGTAAAGACATTTCCAGTCAATAAGCACGACAGACTGTGTGAAGTAATCTAACTTGTGGTCCAGCAGGGGGCGCTCTTAAATTTTCAGTTAAGTTGTGCTGACTGGATAAACCAAGCCTGAAGCTTTACTCAGCAGCAGCTGATCAGCAGATCGTTTCTCCTCCTCCCTCCAGAGTCTGCACCACCCGGGTGTGGTCAACCTGGACTGCATGTTCGAGACGCCAGAGCGAGTGTTTGTGGTCATGGAGAAGCTTCACGGGGACATGCTGGAGATGATTCTGTCCAGTGAGAAAGGACGGCTGCCCGAGAGGATCACCAAGTTCCTTGTGACTCAGGTGCACGAACGCACACACGAACCAAAAGTCCATTTCATATCAAAGCAACTTCTGGCTTCATTTATGCTTCGTGGTACTGAACAAACCAACTTTGTCCATGATTGTCAGGTGACCAGCCTAGGACGTTTGTGTTGTGTTTACACTGTGGTCATTTTACCCAGAAAACATCTGAAGCTCAGCGTTAATTTCACGTCCTACATTCGCACTAACAGCACAACTTGTCTCTGTATCCACAGCCCAGTGGTCCGCACATATTTTAACACCTCGTTTTCATGACCTTTTCTGTTAATTATGAGGATGATTAAAAATAATTTTGATGACCCCTGAGCTGCATCAGCATTGAGCTAAAAATCCTCCAGAAAAAATAAATCTCATCAGATTTGAACAAAATTTCCTGATCACATTCCTGCTCCTCAGGAGGATGATCCCTGATGGTTTGAATTACAGTGACCTTTACTCCACCCTCGAGACATGTTTAATTAATAAGATTCCTCTGATGAAATGACTGTGTGTGTGTGTGTGTGTGTGTCCGTGTGTCCGTGTGTCCGTGTGTGTGCGCGCGCACATGTGTGTGATCATCAGATCCTGGTGGCTTTACGTCACCTCCACTTCAAGAACATCGTCCACTGTGACCTGAAACCTGAAAACGTCCTGCTGGCTTCTGCAGACTCCTTTCCACAGGTACTCTGTGTGTGTGTGTGCGTGTGTGTGCGTGTGCGTGCGTGTGTGTATGAATTAGCTGACATTTCGTTCTCTGGAACAAACTGCTGACTCACTTGAGTTACTCCCTAACATGACGCAGCAAGTTACCAAACTAGCTCTTTACTAGCTCTTCTCAGCATTTAGTTTGTTTCCTGATATTTCAGAGCCGCAGGCTGTGACACAGTAAGTGAAGTGTGTGAGGAATCCACAGCCGACCTGATGCATCATTAGAGATAACAGACTGTCTGACATAAACAGCTATTTCTGGAGAGGAGACTGAAATCTGCAGAAAGCTGCTAATAGTTACACGACAGCTAATGGACTGTGTGTATCTGCTTCTGTTCGCTTGCCTGTGTTTTCCTGCTTCACCTCTGTCCTCTGTGTGCTGGATGTAGTTCAGTTGAAGCAGCAGTGAACATTTCTGTGCTGCATTCACTGTCTCCGTGTGTTGCAGCATCTTCCACTTTATAATACCTGTTGGTGAGACCTCAAGCTTCGCTCTGTGAAAAGAGAAAACCCCAGCACTGTCTGATTCGTGTGCTGAATCAGGTGCAGCAATAAAAGCAGTTGGTACTGGAGCTGTTTGTTGATTGACAGCCTCCACAACCTTTTCCAGATGTTGGGGTCAGTCCACCCACAGATGGATATATAGTACCTGCTGATGTTGTGTGATGCAGCAGTTGTGATTCGATGAGAGAGGCATGCCAACGTCCTCCTGAGTGTGTGTGAATCATCCTGAAACGACAGCAGCCAACAGCTCGTCACTGTCAGCAGCTTCGTTACACTCATACC
This sequence comes from Toxotes lorentzi, assembly GCA_037833715.1. Taxonomy (NCBI): domain Eukaryota; kingdom Metazoa; phylum Chordata; class Actinopteri; family Toxotidae; genus Toxotes; species Toxotes lorentzi. The sequence goes on along the minus strand of JBBMJY010000009.1, from coordinate 845,628 downwards.
TTCTTATAGTCTCATATTCCATTTACAAAGATCTTCGCAGTAAGATTAATAGGATCAGTATTGTGAGACAGTAACATTAGTTATACTTCTACTATATGTGAGCTCATTTCCAACGTGCAGTATATTTATGCAAACATATGTCACAATTACCAGGCAGAGAAAAGCTCCCGTCGAGTGTTTTTGAAGCTTCACCCATAATCAGGATGTGAAGTCTGGATACTTGAACCAGTGCTGCTTCCATTTTCACCATTGTGCTCCAAGTCTGTTTGCAGCATATCCATCTGTATCCATCCCGTGTTCCACCGTTACGGCTCGAACAGAAGGGGTTGACTTGTATTTGAGGACGTTGTTTTTGTGAAAGATATTTCATCCTCCTGCTGCAGGTGAAGCTTTGTGACTTTGGTTTCGCTCGGATCATCGGTGAGAAGTCGTTCAGGCGTTCGGTGGTCGGCACGCCAGCGTATCTCGCTCCAGAGGTCCTGAGGAACAAAGGCTACAACCGCTCTCTGGACATGTGGTCGGTCGGAGTGATCATCTACGTCAGGTAGGATGAGGCGCACACCACTGAAGAACTTAGTCTGATTAGACTTCAGTGTCAGTTTGAGTTCTTTTCTGCTGTTATGACTTCATTACTTCCTACTTTCTTTGTTCTTTCCTTTTTCCACTTTTTCTTCTTCTCGTCCTTTCTTTCTCGCTCCTGCTTCCTGCCTTTGTTTCCTTGCTTGCTCTTCTGTTTTATCTTTATTTAATGTCTTTCTCAGTTTTCTTTCTGCCTTCGTAGAAATGTGAAATGTTTTTATGTTTAAATAATTTAATATTTAGATGTAGTGAACTAAAATCTAAATTTGATATATGAAGCAATAAACAAATCGTATTTCTATTATTGATATTGTTCATGTATTTGATATAAAACTGACGGTTTCCGTCTCGGCTGCAGTCTCAGTGGAACATTTCCTTTCAATGAAGACGAAGACATCAATGATCAGATCCAGAACGCTGCCTTCATGTACCCTCCTCACCCCTGGAAGAAAATCTCTCAGGAAGGTGAGTAAAATCCTGGACCACAACCTCATCTGTGAGTCTGCACTCGTTTCTTTTCTTTTCTTTTTCAGGCTGGAATTGTCCTGTTGACTGCGAGACGGATTTAAATCGGCCTGACTCACTCGCTCGCTCCTCGGCCGGATCCCCAAAGAGCTCTTAACTTTCCCTCCACCTCCTCATCCTGTCAGAGCGACTTCAGCTGCGCTCCAGAGTAAATGCAAGTGGTTCCTGTCAGCAGCAGGAGGATTACACGTCGGAGAATAAACTCTTAGTGCGTCAACATATCTGCATTTTCAAAGATCACTTCAGAAGAGGACACTTTAAATGCCTCTGTTACAGAACTCACTTCGTCTCCTGCCCACACGATGCAAGTTTTTTCAATATTTGTCATCCCCACGGTGCGATGACAAACATCACACTCTGCTTCATGATCACACAGCTTCCATTACAAGAAGAACATCCTGAGGTTTTGTCTTTATGTCTTTTTTAAAGGGCTCCTTACCTGATCGAGGGCCCAGGGGTAGAGGGGGTTGTATGCTGCACAGATGGTGAAGTCCCTGACGCACATTTGTGGTCTGAGATTTTGATTTCCATTCAGAGAGATCTGCCTTTTACTGTTTACTTCTTCAAATGTTGTGTTTAGGAGCACATACACACAGAGGACAAATTAAAGGAAAACCCTGAATAAGTGAGTGGAGAGTCATCACAGACACATGCTTCCATACAGGTGTACATACAGGTCTGCAGATAAGCAGCTAACATCCAGTCATGCTCTGCTCATCCTCAAACAGGCTGGAGAACAGGATCAAATGATTCTGTGATCTGAGCTTCCATGGGTTTACGTCCAACACGTATCTCTGCAGACCAGCTGCTGTGGGACGGGACTGCATCACCTGGAAATGAATACCTGTTTCAAGTTCATACTGACCAACGCATGAAAGATATCGGTGACAGCACTTCCCAGCTGTATATAACAGTAATTCATAATAATATAATGAATTAGTCATGGACCTGGATTTTGACCTGGAGAAAATGAATGAATGGATGGATCAACAATTCAAAACTACTGTATTTCTAACTGTTGATTTTTCAGTGCTATGTGCAGTGCTATGGCCGGATAGAGAGAATATTTAAGACTTTTGTAAATTTAATTTAACTGAAGCCGTTTTTGAGCTTCAGTGTTGGACAGACTGACATCGCCATCCTTTGGCCCCAGCGCCACAAAAAACAGGATGTTGCAGGTTAAAGATGAGTCATGTGACGCCTGAGAAACAGGAATGAGCTGCTGCTGCAGAGCCCAGTTCTTAGAACGAGAGTTAGACAGACAGATTTCCCAGGGGTCTATTCATGTGCATAATGCCAAGCGATGGAGGCCCCTATAGACCTGAGGGGCCCAGGGTCCCAGAGCTGTTCAGACCACTGACCCCTGAAAAAATGTTAACATCATGTTAGCTTTGCTCATTAGCCCCGACTGACCCCTCACTCAGGGGGGGCCTGACCCTACATCCCCTCTCCCCCATCACCCCTCCTGGCTTTACCTCAAAAATTTCACTCTCATCTCTTCTTCCTTTTCCTCCCCCTTGGTTCTTTCTTCCCTTCTTGTCTTTTTCCGTCTTTTCATCCTCATAGCGATTGACCTGATTAACAACCTGCTGCAAGTGAAGATGAGGAAGAGGTACAGTGTTGACAAGACCCTCAGTCACCCCTGGTTACAGGTAAGATTTTAATAAGATCCGAGGTTTTTTGTTTTGCTTTTTTTTTTTAAATAATTTTCTATCATTTCTACATTTATGTCAATATGTAAGAGAAAGAAAAGAACAGAGTAAGAAGGACAAAAAGGATGACAGAAGACACCTGGACCTGGAACCTGGAACCAAAGGCTGAGCCAGGAACTGAAGCAGAATTCAACAAACTGAATGAAACCCAGAATTCACATCACTAAGATGAAATTAAAAATCAGAGTGGAAAACATTTACTGACAAGTGCCAGTTCCAAAATCCACCAATCGGCCACAAGATTAAAACCAGTATCTGCTGTTATCTTGAGGCTGATCGGTCTGTTTCCATTTGACTGTGATCCAAAACTCAGTAGACAAAGTAAACAACAAAGTAAATAACTGAACGTCCATTTAGCGTCTTCCTCTGGGATCATACTGTATTGTTTGTGTTTCTTGAAACGTGTTTTCTCACCAGGACTACCAGATGTGGCTGGACCTGAGGAACCTGGAGTCCCGCATGAACGAGCGTTACATCACCCACGAGAGTGACGACCTGCGCTGGCATCACCACGCCCAACTCAGCGGCCTCGACTACCCCCTGCACCTCGGCAACGGCCCGCGGGGCGACGGCGGACAGGGGATGGAGCGTTACCAGGAGCAAGAGAAAGAGCTGGAGACCCTCAGCGAGAGGGTCAGTGAGCTCTGACGACGGGCCCGTGGGTGAAAAGAGCAACAGGAACGAAATGAATGAAACACGGGATTAAAACAAGCAGTGAGACGTTTAAATGATCCGTGACGCTAAAAACCATTCAAACAAACGGTAGATTTTAAAGAGAGAAGAGTTAAAGTTTATACGACAAGAGAAAAGTGCAGTTATTAGTCTGACAGACACGTGATACAAGGATATCAGGATTATTTTATCTTGTAATTATAACGCATGAATCTGATAATTCTGATTCTCTGTTTTACAAGGTAAGGATCTTTATCGTGTAATTAGGAAAATCCTTGTTTACTTATCACAAGAGCTCATTATTGTATTTTATCATGTGAGATCCTTGTTTTGTAAAAATCAGGTAAGAATTTCATAATTATCTCATACTTACGAGTTTCATAATCACAGTCACAGTTCTCTACTTTTGATGCTTGTTACAAATAAAGTGCGAGTTTTGATTTGTACCGTTTCTCTCAGATAACAGATAAAACCATCTTATCTCGTAATTACAAAACAAGGATCTCATCATTTACAGATATGGATCTTGTGATAATGAAGCACGGACCTCATGATTGTGAAAAGCTGAGTAATAATTATTCGCATTAAGATAATATGAATAAAATAATTGAACATCGAGGCTATTGGATGTCGAAAGGTTTGGAATCTGGACTCGAACCTGAAGACAGATTTAACAAACACTTCTTAAAGAAGATAATAAACTGGCAGGTGGACGTCACGAGAAATTCTTCAAGCCTTTTCAGTTGTTATTGCCACATATGTTTGTCGTACATACTACGACGACTAAGGAAGCGAAATGGAGCATGAAGTGCTCAAGCTGTTACGATTCTTCACAGCTTGAGAGGAGAAGCTGTTTCAGAGCCTGGTAGAGGAGGTCTTGATGCTCTGGATCCTTCTTCCAGGTCGTAGGAGGGTGACAGGGCTGTGGCTGAGGTGGGCGGGGTCCCTCATGATGCTGAGGGCCTTGTGGGCGCACCATGCTTCATAGATGTGTTGTATGGAGGCCAGAGCATGAATGGATAGGGATGAGTGCCGACAGCCGGTTCCTTTTTGGATCCGGTTCCAAGATGGTAAAATACCCAGGTTCATCAGGTTCCACGGCCAACACATCAAATCTTTCCTTCGTCTCCTCTGGCTCTCTCACTCACACTGCAACATGGTGGACTGGCTTCAACAAGACACATGCAAAATAGAAGATTGATTATTGCAACAAGCCGTATTTGCAGGTGGATACTCATGACGACGGGGGAGCAACAAGTCCTTTATTCAAATATCTACCATCCAACATGTCAAAGTCCAACATGTGTGTGAAACGGAAGCAGTGATCAAGTAGAATTAAAATATTGTCGTCACCACATCACCAAACTCTTTCACAGGGACACGAGAATGAACTGAGCTGTGCCACTTTGTTAGTCCTGCTGAGCTCCAAGTGGTTTTTCTTTTCCTGCAAAGGGCAACAGGGAACAAAATCATCTTTAAATCATCTCACCCCCTCTGTCTGGCTGTATTTCTGGCTTCACGCAGTAAAAACCCCAAACATTTGATGGTTTTTGAAAAGTTCTGCTCTGAGATCATAGACCATGACTTCTCCAGTTTATTTGGCACTTTGGCTCTTCAGCATGCAAAATGTCAGTGTTGTCCATGTTCCTCCTACAGTCTCCTTCCATGAGAACACACGGTGGGCGGCTGCAGTGATCACTGAAAATTCCTTTTAAAGGTTTACAGTTTATTGCCCTATGTGCTGCTCAGTGGACAGTAATGGTTCAGTGGAGGCCTCCCATCATGCTCCACAAGATGTCTGTTTACCGATAAGCAAGGCAAAGTTGAACAGCCACATTTTTATCTGCTCCCGTACAGAGACAAAGGAGAACAGCATGTATTGAGCTTATTTTATTCTAACGCTGCCATAGATCTGAAAAATAAGGGCTGTTTCTCTGAAGCCTTCATGGCCTTGACTTCTTTGTGCCTCTCTCTTGCTGATTAATGCTTCTGACATTTCAGCTTTATCTGGAACAGAAATGTTCGCCGTCATGTAAGTGTTTCTTTGTAAAGACCTGAATTATCCAGCAGTTGTTTTATAATTGTGTGTATAAACGGTCCAACTGTGTGTGTGTGTGTGTGTGTGTGTGTGTGTGTGTGTGTGTAAATGACTGGAGGTAGAGGAGCTCTGGGTGATCAGCAGCTGCAGTCTGTTGTTGCAGTGTTTACAGGAAGTTAGGCCTACGAGAGGGAAAGGTGAGGTTATATCAGGTGACTAAGGAACAGAGCTAATTCTTCTCTCTTTATTCTTTGTGCCTGGAGCCTTCCTCACATTAACACGAAGTCACATCTCATGGCCATGAAGCAGTCCTGCACACAACAACCGAAACACCACGACTGGATTTTACACTTTCATTCGTGTACGCTGAGTTAAGCTTTATCTTTAATGCACAGAAGTGAGAACAGTGCTGATCCTCTCATCTACTTCTCATCAAGAAAAATTTCTGGCCTATAGAAGTAAACGTGGACAGTTTGCTGTGGGCTTCGGCTCAGGATTATAGAGGGTGTGTGTCCATGTGCTGAGCGGTTGACTGTTTCTAATGTGGCTTCACTCCTCGGCCTGATGTGTTCACAAAGTGTTTGCTGTCTACAGGAACTTTAAAGATGTATTTTTCTCTGGACCATGTTTAAATAAAGATATTTTAAAGCAATCTGAAGATGTTCTCGGTGGCATTTTCTTACAGAATTGAGCTCATACATGTTAACAGAACCTGCGAGTGTCAGAATCTTCAAAGTGAATCTGCAGAACATTCACTGACATCAAACTCTAAAATCCTGACGAATAAAGTCTCAAAGCTCCAGGAAAGATTCTCATCTCTGTGAAATACTAAAAATATTAGTATTATACTAATGTGTTTAATATTTACTTCAAACCAACATGTTTACCAAACCTTGTCTAATCTTATCTGGTCTCTGGAGTACGACACCCCGATCCATCCAGAACTCCTGAACCCTCCCGAACACCTACTTCACATAATCCAGGCGCTTTTTATGTTTTCTCCAAAACGTGTTTGAACAAAGTTCAAGGTTTGAGACTGTTGATCAGAGGAGTGAGAACAAATGTACAACTTTTATTTAATTGACCCTGTGTGTTAAATTTCCTGTTGCTGTGTGAAACACAGAACACACGCGAAACATTATCAAACACACATGAAACCAGACAGGCTTTTATTTTGACAGGATCAGTAGGTTTTAGTGATTGTTTAATGTCAGAGAAATTGCTTTGACATGTTTGGCTTCAATCATTGTGTGACTGTTCAGACTGATGATTTAACAAACACAATGAGATGAAACATCACAGGATTATTTTCATAACTCAGGACTGCAGGATTCAGCGTGAACGTGTTGCTTTCAGAGGTTTGTGTTTTTATCCTGTGTACACTGCACACACACACACACACACACACACACACACACACATTCATAGTGTTAACGAAAATATCAACAAACAGCAACACAAAGAAGAAATAACCAAACTGTTGTCTGATGTCTCTGATGGTCAATGTCGCCACAAGATGGCGCCCCATGAGAGGCAACTGGTTTCATCTGAGCGTGTCTCCCTCTCACACTGTTTTTGAGCGTGTGTGATTTGTGTGTCATTTCACTTGTGTGTGCTTTCTACGAAGATGTGTGTCTTTTCTGTGTTTCTTTATGTTTTGTCTCTGAGTTGCATGTCTGTGTGTATCCGTGCTCTTTGTGTCTTTCTGTCCCCGTATGTGTGTTTCTGTCTTTGTCATCTATTATTTTGTGTTGTGTGTTTCTGTGTGTTGTTGTGTTTTTTTGTGTTTTTGGTTTTTTTTTTTTGTTTTTTTTTTTTTGGTGTTGTTTTGTAGTGTGTATTTGTTGCCGCCGAAAGCGCCTCCCAACACCTACCGCGGTGCTTGTTGGGACACCGGGGGCCACATGAACACGAACACACACATTTAAGAAACAGCAGACAACAAAAACAAACAAGCCTCCCTATATGCCAATTAAAAAAACAGAGAGACGGAGAGAGAGCGAGAGAGGCGGGTTTAAGACAAAAACTGAATTATTTCACACTCAGTCAGCGATTCAAGAACAACGAGCATGAGTCGAGGCTGAAATCCTCCTGATTTCTGCTCAAAGTCAGAATCATGAACCAAGAACACGACAAAGATCCAAGCACAAGAGTCTGATGTGAAACAGGAACACGGATTTTATCCGACGAGTCAAATACGAAGAGCAGACACTGCTCGGTTTGTTTTTCTGCTGCAAAACACACACTGATGTTTCCACATCGCCGTAGCACAGGGACGAACACACACACACGCACGCACGCACGCACAGTGAAGCCTGTTATGTGGGTAAATGAGTTGTTGAAGCTGAAGCTTCCTTGTCTTCGCATACACACATTTTATATACAGCACATTTAAAATCAACAAATACTGTGAAACAAAACAAAACAACAAACTACAAAAACCAAACAATGTGTAAGCTGACACACAAATAAAAGACCCGGTCTCACACACTGTGTGGATTCATTTTCACACCAAGTGAATTTATTTGACTTCAAAACTTAAATCTACGAGCTGTTGTTTGTTTGTTTGTTATAAAAGCTTTGGATTTTAGTAAAAAAACAAACAAAAAAATCATTAATTAAATAAATCCAATTTCGTTTTTGTTTTTGATTAATAATATGCTGACAATATGTATATGATAAAAAAATCTATAAACTGTGGAACATATAGTAAACACTACAAACCACACAAATGCACATTGAATTAATGAATAAACACTGAATCTATATATTATCACTGTATTAATTATTATTCAGTTTTATTATTGTTTTAGTATATTTACATTAAATTGTGTGTAGTAGTAGTAGTAGTGATATCAGTCATAATAGCTTTATGTCACTATGTTTAATTAATAATACAATTTAATAATCATAATAACAATAATAATATGTTTGAACATTTGTTACATTTTTTAAAATGGTGATTATAAATGATGATTGTTCTCATCTGGAAAGAACTAATGTTAAGGTTATTGTGGTCACTGCTCATTTTCTTTTTCCTACTCGTTTATGGTGAAAAGAAAAAAACAAATATAAAATAGGTCTGAATAATTGTTAAAAATAAAAAAATAAAAATGAACAAAAAGCAAGAAGCTTGTTGTTAAAATGAATCATTGTTCTACTTGTTCTTAAATGAATAAATAAATAAAATACAAAATAAATAGTAAGAATAACATAGATTAGAATAATCTAATATTCTAATAGATTTGAATAATTAGAATAACATATTGGTGTTTTATTATTTATATCTGGAGCTTTTAGGAACCTGTTTTTTGTTTGTTTTTTTTTGTTTGTTTTCTTTCTGCAGCTGAAAATTTAAATGTGGTTGGTTTAAATATTTTAATTAGTTATCAATAAATAAATCAAAGCCTCAGTTTTTATCCCCACATTTATTCTTTTTGATATAGATTTTTTTGTGTGTACACAGAAAGTATCATTTAACAGTTAACTTACAATAACATCTTCATCATTATCATCAGGAGGGGCAGGAGTACGACGAGGTCATTCTACCAAATATTGTTAGAAAGAAATGAAATCTACCTGAACGAGCACATTTTATATTTAATTCAGCCATTTGTGTTTTTTCATTTGACTTCATTTGTACCAGTTCTTCATGTTCTCCCAGTGCTCTGATGCTTCCTGCGTCTCTTTTCGTTCAGTTGAGCAGAAAGAAGCTTCAGTCTGTTCAGCTAAAGAAAAAAAAAACACATTCTTTGTGTTGAGACTCTCGTTAAGCATCCGCCTGCTGAGGCAGCTACCAAACCATAAAGAAACCTACATATAACACCTCATCAATTATTCTATAGCTGGTACAAAGAATTCATGACGGGAATTAAAGCTGCATTCATGAGAACTCCGGCTGGACCAGAAACGTCGATGCAGCTTTAATCAGGAGATTAAAAAATAGGTGTAGCTCAAAAAGTTTAAGGAGGAAATAAGATTAATCAAACACACATTCTGATTAGTTGTAGTGTTTGGATGAAGTAGATCATAGTTCAGAGGGAAAGGAATCGTTTCATGAGATTAAAATCATGAGCAAGCAGACAAAGAGCAGGGGGAACATTTCAAATGATTTCAGCTCAACTCACCATCAAACACAATCCAATACAACACACACCATGTAGTTTTAAATGTATTTACCCTGCTTCTTTCTGCATTGCCTCTGTGTGAACGTCATCAACTTCCAGTGTTCCAGTATTTTGTGTTTGTGACCAGATTTACGACGATTCTGACTCTTAATTTTCTTAAATAAAAAAAACAGTTCCATTCTTAGTTATAGAGAGCAGTTCACAGCACAGATCAATGCCACATTTCTAACATTATTTAAATGTTATGATGAAAGTACTCTTTCCTTTTCAGTGTTATTTTATCGATTCTTTTTTATTTATTTCTTGCCTTTGTTGTCATTTAATATCCATATTTCTGTGTCTGAGGACGCCCTGAAAACACGAGATGTATAATGCAGAAGATTTATCCTTCAATTCTGAAATAGATGAAATAAAAGTGATTGTTTTTACTCAGTGATTTTAATTTATTTTGTCACTGAATTATTGGATACACGTGAAAAATAATAAAAAGCGATAATTCATAAGAAACTTAAGGAGATTGTTAAATTTGTAAATTCTGCAAAGTGAGTGTGTGCTTAGTTTTATTTTGAATCTATTTCCTGCTTCAGTTTGAGATCCGTCTTTTCCAGCTGTGATATTTTATTAATACTCTTTTATCTGTGATTTATTCAAAGCTCATCTTTCCTTGTATATTTATGGATATGAACATTAACTGTGATGTCTTTAATTTCCCTGCTTTCATCTGTGTAGGTTCTGCAGCTGCTTAATTTCAGTTTACCTGCTAGTTTTGATTTAATTTTAATTCCTAATTGAATTCCTGTTTTTTTCTTGGATTTCAGTTTGTGGATTATTAGATTTATTCCTTTCCTTCCTCCTTTGTATTCACTGCTCATGTTATAGTCCGCACACACAAACCCGTATGTACATTTCACACAGATCTGTATTCATCTCCATCGTCTCCTGTGTGTTTCTGCTGCTGCTTTTACTTTTTCACTGCTGCCTGATTCTATTGTCTCTACCTTTTATTTCTATTTTTACATGTTGTGTTCCCGTGTTATTCAGAGCGCTGAGGTGAGCTGTCAGCTCGACGCTGCGAGGCATAAAAGTCTGCAAACCAGCAGCCACCATATGTCTCTCGCTCCCTCTCCTTCTCTCACTTCATTACTCTCTCTCTCTTTCTTTTCATTCCCTTTCTCTTTCTTCATCCTTCTTGCTTTTATTGATTTATTTCTCTCTCTTTCTTTCTTTCAGTGTCAAATCTTAAAACTCCAGAGTGTTTTATTGTAAACTCTGGTACAGTTTTACCAAAACACTGTGTGAAAATGAATATAAATGTACAGTTTATGATAGTGAGTGTATTTCTGTCTTCTCCCATGTGCAGAGCCAAACCAGCAAATCGTGTCTCCTACTAACAAGCACTGAGTATCACAGCCTGATGGATCTGATTCCTCTGAGCCATTCAGCTCCAAAAACTATTAAAACACATCAGTGATACACACTGTTACACTGGGTCACATGTTCATCACCATCAACACACACACTGTAGTTTGTTCTGACTCAGTCACACACACATCGACCTGCTGCCCCAAATACTCACTGCAGCACCAAATGTGGATTAATCCACCACTGAAAATAGTCCCCAACCAATGCACCATTTCCTCCAGGGAGCAGCTGTTTGAGGAAAATGACTGAGCCTTTTAAAAAATGTTGGTTGCTTCCCAACAAACAAGCGCTTTGCTAAAATCATAGTTAAGGAGTATCGGTTCATGATAATTTGATCAAACACGCCTTTATTAGGAACATGCATCGTAAAACTACACGCTGACACTGAGCCATACGATTGAGTCAGGCAGCAGTAATGCTCTTTGCTCTCTGTAAGCTTCGTACTTAACGCACAGCGTTGATCCTTTACAAAGACAGGGAACATTCATGTCCCAAGCATCCCAATAACAGAGAACCTCTCTCCCAGCCTTTCATAGCATTAGCATCCATTCCATAAAAGAGATGTGCTCTCATGGTTGCCATGTAGGTAATAAACAAATATTGATCAGAGCGATCACAAACTGTAAACAGTCTGAGAGTGATAGACTGAACAATACAAGGTGATACAGAACATAACAGCTGAACTCACTCCATCTCTGTCTGTCTGAAACACATGTAATCTGCAAAATACGTTTAGAAAGAAACGGAATTAATATGATGCAAAAATGTCCAGCACCTAGCTGAGGTTAGGGACCAGGTGTGGTCCGGTTTCAACAGAAAATCTGCAGCACATAAACATGGAGTTTATAAATGGTCGTTCAGTCTGTGCAGGTCCACACCCACAGGGGCATTGTGGGTAACAGTAAGTCGTAAAGGAGACGGCGTGCACGTTTGTGGGTTCAAAAATGAATTTAATCACCAGCATTGGATGATTCTACACACAGGTTGTGTTCAGTGACGACATTTTTCAAAGCAAATGCATATGACAAATAAAGGTTAAAGAAAGATCAGGGTCACTGTTAATGAAAAAGACAAAGTGTAAAGCTACTTCAGTCCAACCTCGACTTCCACACACTTCACTTTCCACCTCTCTGCATAACGGACACACGTTTTCTCCCCTGGTACTTTGCACTGGATGTAAGTTGTGAGGTGCAGAATCAGAACACGAGGCTGAAGAAGAAACACGTAAATGTTACTTAAAATGACTTAAGATCCATACAAACGTCCTCCTACACGCTCCTTTATGTTCCTGTAGAAAATAAAAATAAAAAAACATATACATCCATGTATGTGATATTTGAAATCTGTAACAGTTTAACAGAAAGTGCTTTTTAACGTTTGCATTGTAAGTAGAGGGATGATGACAAGCAGCATGAACTGTTCTCTCTCTGGCTCTTTATCTGTGTTTTCAGCACCTTTCAGCCTCTTCGCTTCTCTGTTTTTTACTCCCTGTCACTGTCTCACACTATTTCTCTCTTCCACTGTCTCTTTGTCTTCATCTCTTGCTCTTTTCTTCTCTCCCTCCTCTTCATCCTCTCACCGTCTTTCACTTTTTCCTCTCTCTCCCTCCCTAGCCCCAGATCCTCATCTCTATTCTCTCTCTCTCTCTCTCCCTGGCAGACAGAGGGATGATGGGTTTGTTGCCGTAGTAACTCCTTCATTCAGCTCTGTTGGCACCAGCAGCATCACCCAATGACGACACACAAATACAACAGTTTTCCCACGTCGACATGATTTAGTTGTGTCTGTTAGGAAACAAAATGAGATTAGACAACACGAACATCCCTCCCTCCGTCCCTCCATCCATCCCTCCATCCATCCTTCCCTCGTCCCTCCGTCTGTCCGCCATGCTCGCTCGCATGTTGATTACACACAGCAGAAAAGACAACAGACGAGTAAAAACAAATGAACTGAGCCTCCCAATTATCCCCCTGCCGTCGAGTCGTTTCTCATCTCGAGCTGCTGCTTCTCCTCTCAGATGTTTGTTGTTTGTGGTTCCATCGAGCTGAGATGAAACATTATTGATCGCTGCGGGGAGACAAAGAAAATGACCTGATACACGAACAAAAGATAGAAAATAAATGAGGCAAGATAGGACATGTTGAAAAGAAAAATCTGCCCCAAACACCGAAACGTGTTTTTCTTTCCTGTTGAAAACTGACAGCTTCAGACTTCAAATACTTTCAGCAACCTGTGTTTATCTTTACCACACAGACTCCTGAGAGTTATGATCATTTATTTATTACATCACCTTCACAGAAACGATTCAAATGAACATCTTCATCCTGCAGAGGAGGCATCTGATCTGCCTCCTCTGCAGTGAAGGGTTTTTAGGTTTAGGGCGTCTTTGTTGGGGGTCAGGTCGGTGTTTCACAAGCTTTTTAGCCCACAGCACGGAACCACTCAACCCCCAGTATAATAAGCATATAGACATATGTAAACTTACATTTACAGTAATATGACACAGCTCTCAGGGAAGGGACGGCTCGGGGGTCGTGGATATGGATCAGTGTGGAAACGAGGGAGCTGACGAGGGAATGGGGAACAGGTGAGCAGGTTAGCTGGTCAGATGATGGAAGGAAAAGCAGGCAGGTAGAATGACAGGGTCTGACTGAATGAATGAAAGGATGAATGAGCAGACCATGACAAATTTAAGGCTGTATGAAAGAGTAAACAGTAAAGAGGAGCTCAGGGGTGAGTTAGTTACACTTTATTTATGAACATATTTCCATTTTACGCTTTAAAATCCACATTTTATCACTGATTCATTAAGCGTGGAACAGATCATCCAACTCCAAAACAATGGGAAACTGGAAATGCAGTTAAAAAATACATCACATGACGTGGAGCCATGTTTGTCCTCGTGAGCAGCCTGCACCTGTTGTTCATCACTGCATGAGAAGATAAATCAATAATGCACAACAAGGCATCCCGATGAAAGAACATGATGGAGGTAAAGAGTGTCAGAGGTTCCTCCACAGAGGAACCTGAACGTTTATGCTCCTCAGCCATGTCCACAGTCCCTTTGCTCATGAACTACGAGACTTAAAGGCAGCAGCTTAACTTTGAGGCGGAAGTCCTAAAACTTAAATGACCTTTGTATGTGACCTGTAGTGTACCAGACCTTCATCATCAGGGCAACAATAACAAACACGTGGTCCTGCAATTTGTGGACCCATTCATCACCTCGACCTCCTTCTGTGCACCACATCAGCTGATTTCCTCCTGTCATAATTACTGAGGCCTCTAGGGGTCGCCTAACAATAAAACGTAACAATGGCTCGTAATGAGCTGCGGGCACAGACGAGCCATGAGTTCCTTTTTCACAGGAGGACAGCCTCAGGAGAACACGAAAATGAAACCTCAGTTTGATTTGTTATGAATAAAAAAAGTGTAAAATTGTCACAAATGGGCCAAATGTGTCTTCAAGTTTCCCCCTGTGAAATCAAACTGATGTGAAAATGTTTTTCCATCAGGCATCAATCCGACTTTCCTCTGTGAAGGCAAACTTTCTCCAAGCAGATTAGTCTCAGTCTCGGCCTCGGTCTCTTTTAGATTCATGACAGAGACCGAGGGGCGCAGAGACTGAGAGAGAAAACTGTGAATCAGAGTTTACAAGGACAGTAATGATCAAAGCTCCTGTCTGATTTAATAAGAGATTTAACAATAATGTTTATTATTTAGCTGTCTCGTCATCAGAGTACATTTAGGAGCTGCTGTGAAACTTTCTACCAGGTGACGTGATCAGCATCAGCAGATGGGGTTTCTCCAGTTTTCTCTGTAGCTGTGAGTTTCTCAGCTCTCCAGGTCAAGAGCGAACTAAGCCAACAAAGCTTCGACCTCCAAGAACAACCACAATTCACGACAACTGAGGGTTGCTGATAAAGACCATGTGACATAACTGAAATCTCCTGCACAGACTCTCCGAGACGCGGGTCAAAGATAAAACCCATGGACCCATGGTGCGTTTAACGACTGCCACAAAAGTTGGACAGAACTCTAAGCAAATGTAATACATTTTATTCTGACTTCCTGTGTGTCACTCAACCTAAAGAGTTTCTCACAGCACAGGTAACATGCACTGTCTGTAACTAACGAACTGCAGAAACACTCCTTTATCGTGAAGAAGAGCGAGGATGGAGGAGAAATCAAACGGGAAACGTCAGAGTGACATTGATGTTTCTCCTCTTGGCCTTTCTCTCCTCTCTCACTCTGTTTAAAACAAAGCGTTGGCTGCTGTCAATCACGCCGTAATCGCCAGCGAGGAGAGGCGCCGAGGTCGTTCTGACTTCATGAAGCGTCTGCTCACGAGCTGATTGGATGAATTAGTGACCGTAATCGTTAGCGGCCGAGCTTCAGACAGACTCTTAATGTCTCTGTATTAGCACTAATGGAATGCAATTTCATCTCTTCCCTCTGCTCTCCATCACCCCGCCCGGCCGTGATCCCGGGGGCACTGCTGGACCGTCGTCTAGGTAACTGTAATCACCGTGCTGACGCCCGGTCCCCTTCCTCCTCCTCCTCCTCCTCCTCCTCCTATGAACCCCTCAGTGAGACAGAGAGAAAATTAGAGATGGCTCTTAATAAGAGCCCTGGTGCTAAAAGAAAATGACCAATATTCTTCCTCAGGCAGGGAAATGATTTGAGCTGCAGCCAGTTTTGTGAAGGAGCAGCGGGGGAGATTAGCTCGATTAAGGCCAAATCAGACCTGCTTCCAATTTGATGAGAGAAGGGAAGATAATAGCTCTCAGATTGGTTTCTCATGCAGCTCCGGCCTTTACTGAGGGAATTAAACCACTCTTTGTCTCTCTATCTCTCAGGGTGACTCCACTCCCCCGACCAATCAGAGATGCTAGCTGCTAAATTAGAAAGCTAATATAACCTTTTCTCCTGAGAATTACTTTCATATCCAACTAGTTTTCATTAGCTAAACAATTTGGGGGCATTATGTTTTCAACTTGTACCACGGCTGCAGAAAATAGTTGTCTCTGATTCAGGCTGGCAGGTTTCTGTTAATATGAGGACACCTCACATGTTGTTTAACCATCACTCTGAACCAGAGCTGAAGGTATAGACTGTACCTGCAGGTAAACAGCAACAGCACTGATGCTACAGGCCCTGTTAGCATTTCACTGACTGTTAAACTAACATTGGGCTGGTTGTACGAGGTAGAATTTAGAGTCATGATTTCCATATGCAATATTCATCATACAGGACTGAGGCACTGATGGAATGAAACTGTGTTCCTGCCGTGTTACAACAGAAGAAATCAGAAAACAAAACCAATGTCACCGCGACAACTGTGTAAACAACGCGCTACATCCACCAGGACAACGACAAGATGGACGATGTTATGTGGTCTGAAGAGGATTTTAGTTTTCTCTGCTGAAATTTTAGGTTATGCTGAAAATCTGAAAGAAGCAAGAGAGAAACTTTCCGACAGGATTTTGGATCGACCAATCAGCTTGTCTGAAACATAGATTCTCACTAAGCGTTGTTGACCTTTGAGAGGTGTCCTCTGCAAGACCCATGATTACCCATAACACCCCTCTCTACATATGTTCGCAAAGACAAATCAAATGCTCATATGTAACACGTGAGGAAAGGAAGGATAAAATATCAGTTCACTCACTGCTCTTTCTTTTTAATCCAGCTCTCTAGTTGGAATAAAAGTGTTAAAGGACCAAACTTGTATCTATACCTATGCCCAAACGTTAAGTCCACCTACTGAGCTTTTCAGCTGGTTTGTTAATCTGTCACCGTGTGACCTAAGGACAGAGTTAGGAAATTGTGGTTAGGATTAAACATTTGAAAAGATAAATAAAGACTGACTTGTGAAACTAATCCTCCTCTGACCAAGTCAAATGAGCTCCACGCGCTGAACCTTTCTCTGGTTACTTCACCGTCACACCACTTGTTGCATCGACTCTAAAACGCACAGCAAATCATTATTTCAAATGAGCTGCATATGAAGGAAATTCAGAGCCGACTGGGATGATTAAATTAGATGTTCAGGAGATTTTTTCCTCTTTCCGTTCTCAGAGGCTGCCGAGGTGAAAAAATGATTTAGAGGAAAAAAGAGTGAAGCGATTGGATGTGACCTTTACAGAGAGACGATGAGAACATGGAGATGGATGAGGAGGTGATCTGAGAGGAGAGGTGCAAACAGCAAGAGTGGAGGAGAATTAACGGGACTGACTGTTCCCAGATCAGACGCCATCCGCGGCCTCGGCTCATTTTGCTGCGCTTTGACATTTGAATGATGTCACACGTCTACAAGTTACTGTGTGTGTGTGTTGAAAATGGCTTTGTTACACGCTGTTTGATCTCAGTTGAATCAAGCCCCGTTCGGAAGAGTCAGATTCGTCTTTGTCAGAAAGGTCAGGTGACTTTATGATCAGAGGGTCAGTTCACAGTGACTGGCATCCGGTCGCTTCATCGGTCTGTGCGTCTGTCACACATCTTCAGGCATTTGGCCTGAAAACAGACATTTACAGACGCAAAGAAAGGCCACAGAGACGTGACTCCTCTCAGCTCATGAATTACTATCTGACAAATTTTACCAATACAATCAATTAATCAATAAATTTAATATTGAAATTAAAACATTGCTTCGTTTTATGTTTAACAATTTATCTGGGAATTCATTCAAAGGGCTTCTCTGTGATTTTTGAGGCTTGTCCTTTATTTGTTTTCATATTGTTAAGAGGATGCTAAAGAGATAATCACATTTTTAGGACAAGTTTATTTACTCTCATGGTTCCCGGAGTACCTGCGTTCAGGTGATGAGGTCCCGGCTGACCGTGGCTTCGCCATCCGTGATCTACTGCAAGGAAGCTGAAACTCACAGCACCTGCCTTTACTAAACGAGGGGCACACCTGTCTGAAGAACACGCCACTAGAACAAAGAGGACAGCTAAAGCTAAAGGCCTTCGCATTCATCACTGAAGCACCGGTTGTGCCAATCAGCCTCGCACCAGTCAGGATAATACAGAGAGTATTTGTGCTGCCCTCTATCACCTGTCAGGTGACATGAAACATGAAGGTGTGGAGGGACATGGACTGGAGCTGGCAGCAGAGCAGTCACATTTACTGAGAATAAAGACAGTTAGACGCACAGGACATGTACAGTGGAGCGGTTTTTAATTAGCGGTGACATGAGTTTGATCTCTGTTGAAGTGAGAATGCTCGAGGCATCAGTTGAAATAAAAATCTGGGTAAACCAGTTAGTTCGGTGCTGATAGTGGTAAAACAACTAAAGAAAAGTCTGACATGTTGTGAACTGCACATTCTATATTTTCCAGCTTTTACAGTTTAGAAAACACACTGTTGAACTGTTTCAACAGAAAAAGGGGATTAAAATACTAGATCTCTGAGAATAAATGTCAGACGTGGAGCTGAGTTTAGTTTAAGTTTGCTGTTGATGTTTTTCAGGTTCTATTTTGGGGACGAGATGATGAGACAATGATTCCCGTGGGGAAACTGGATATCACAGCTGATGTCACAATGTTTCTGTATTTCTCAATTTTAATTGAAAAATTATGTTGAAAAGTAATTTCAAAAGCAAATTTAGACTTTGAAAAGAGTTGAAGAAAAACAACACGGTCATTAAAGCTCCACCAGCCTCCTATTCTCACTCAATTACAGCATGTTTGGTGGAAATTAGACTGTAATTACACTATGAGACTGCTGCTCTCAATATTTTTAAAGCACAGAAACAATATTATACATTTATTTATTACATTTTCCTTTCTGAAGGGAAGTAGTGAGCGTGTCTTTCTACAGGATATGAGTCATTTTGTAGATAATTAAATGTCCATATGTGTTATCAGACTTTGCTTTATTTGCAAGAAAAACATTAGGACTTTAAATCGGCTCCTGTTTCGTCTCAGGCTCCAGTCAGTTGATCTCAGAGAAGAATAAACAACAATAAGCTGTGCTTTATGGGCCGTCTCATTGTCTGTCTGTTGGTTTGTTTAACCCCAGAATAATGGAAGAAATCATATCTCTCACATTTGGCCTCAAACTACCAGCAAAACTAAAACATACATTTTCCATATGACAACAAACCGTCAGTTAGAGTTCGTATTTACTCCATCTGATCTTAAAGCCTGAGATTTAGAGAGAAACTTGTACCCCCTAAAATCTTGTTTTTGCTGACCTCCACTGGTTTCACCTGTAACCACCTTGTTCTCGACTCCTCTCAGTGCGCTCGGCACGCTCATCTGCAGCCTCAGCATCGTTTCACATTCTCTGAAGTTCTGGGTACGTCCTCCACCTCTGCTGCTCTGCACCAGATTTTCACGGTAATGATTAGCGAGTGCCGTCGGGAGGTCAGAATCTTACCCAACCAATGACACACCTCCACATCTCCAAGAAGGCCTGCAGCCTTACAGCACTGCTAACGTGGTGGAAACTCTTAGTCTCTAGTTCATGTTTACATCAAACACACTTTTTCCTGCCTCAGCTCCTCCATCTTGTTTTCATGCTGCTTGTTTCCCGTGTTTCTCTCTTTCATTTGGTCAAATTCACACACACACACACACACACACACACACACATAGAGTCCAGATTAAAAAGTCTCGTGACACTTAGGTCTCTGGTTGAGGCGGGCAGGGCTAAGACCTGTCACATGTCAGCGGCCGGGGCAGCAGCTGATTGGTCAGTTCATTAAATAAGGGCGGCTTTACTGTTGTGTTTCTCCACATCAAACACCTTTTCAACTGGCTGCTTTGACAACCGTCAGCCAGCAGCTGATTGGAGCCGACTGAGGCAGGTTCAGCCGGGCCTCGTCCTCACAACGGACTGCTTTGGTTTGGTGGACAGAAACCAAGAGGGAATATGATGATCTGGTTTAGTCTTATTTCATTTCAGATGCCGGAAACACACGGTCCTGAGGCTCTGAAATACTGATTCTAAAAATCTTAGCTGTGGAAAACTCTTTACTCAAAGCTCTTTAATCTTAACATTACATTAAAGGAGTCTGTGTAACGTGGAAGTGTCTCTCATACGTTTGGACTGACGTCTGTCAGTCTGTCCGTCACTCACTGAGTCTCCATATACCTGTTTTTTTTTCTTCCATAAAAAGTGCAAATAACATTGGTTAATAAAAAAAAGTCACAATATTGCAAAATTGTTTTCCTGACAGGAGGCGTCAATAAAAACAAGATGCAGCACAGTGCTGTGGAAACAGCAGAAAAAAACACTGACGTACATGAATCACGTGACTTCAACGTCACTCGTCACATCCATCATGTTCTTCTTCTGCACTGCTTTAAGGGCAGCGACTGAGAATCAGCTCCACCTGTCAGGTACTTTTAAAAGCCGAAAAAGACACTTAACAACCTGCACTCCCCGCACTCTGTCCCCCTTGGTACAGTCCAAGTTCCCCTCCCCTATGAATCTGGATGGATTCCCTTGCTTCCTGTTTGGCAGTCTGCACCTTGGTCTACAGGTAACAAGACCAAGAGCACGTGCAACAAACGTTTAGGTAAATGAAGCTGAATATCAGTTAACTGAATGAATGAGTGAGTGACTGACTGTGTGTGGTACGTGTGTGTGGACGTCCTCATTAACAGTGTGATTTAAACCCACATGTTGCTTGCTCAGCTGTAGAGCTAACATGCTTAGCCTCCTGGGCTAACCTCAAAGAAAACCTAGCTTAGCTGCACGAAGAAACACTTCTCTCATTGGGCCTTTTCCTGTCTGTGAAGTTTAACTGGCAGTTTATCAGCATCACCCCGTTCGTACAAAATGGTAAAATAGGATGATTTGTTTGTTTCTTTGCTTGGTTCTTTGTGTGTGTGTGTGTGTGTGTGTGTGTGTGTGTGTGTGTGTGTGTGTGTGTGTGTGTGTGTGTGTGTGTGT